>LPNX010931726.1:264258-392215 GCA_001517045.1 Pseudotsuga menziesii
TATAGATCCTGTCCAGAGAGATGATCCAGATCGAGTGATGATCCAGATCCTGTCCAGAGAGATGATCCAGATCGAGTGATGATCCAGATCCAGTCCAGTGATGATGATGCAGATCGAGTGATGATCTAGATCCTGTGATGATGTCCTATGATGATCCAGATCAAGAGATGATCCAGATCCAGATGACTTGAAGATGAAGATGACTTGATGACAGAGATGACTTGAAGACGAACATGATCCAGTGATACAGAGAAGAAGACCAGTGCTGAAAATTGTGTCGAAAGAATACCTTCCTAGTTAAGAGGGAGTGTTGATGTATATGTAACTTCGGAATGTATTCTTCTATATATTTCATATATTGTAACCCGATGTTTATTTCGGGATGTTTCTATTATGTATTTGAGTCATGTGGTCATGCCCCGATGTTCCTATTGGGAGGATTAATAATGTAAACAAGTCATATCAAGTCATTAGGTAAGTCCCCACAGTTTAGGGGCACTTGAGTTATTATACACTAATTAATGTGTAGGCTCGAGTAGTAATTATTAGGTTGAGTGCACTTCAAGTCAACGGAAGAATATAAATAGAGAGTGAGAGTCTCTCTATTTATCACTTGTGACTTAGCTCTCTTGCTCTCTCAAGTGTGGCGCACCTTTGGAGAAGGAAATCTTTGGCTTGACAGAAGACAGAAGGCTGCTGTTGTGTTGGGAGGTCATCTTACTGTTTTGGGATCACATATTGTGGTGATACTATCTTAGAGGAAGTTGAGGGGTTTTCTCCATTTATGGTTTCCCCTCCTAAAATCTTTGTGTCTCTTGTCTCTTGTGATGTGCTTATGTGATTGTTGTGCTTGTTATTCTCTCAGTGAAAAGATCTTATCATAATGCTAGCTTAAATTATGAAAAACTAACATCAACCATCCCGCTAGCGCCAAATATTTTGCGTTGGCTGGAGGCGACGATGGTTTGGTGGGTTATGAGGGGCAAGTAGTGTGGGTGGCATTTTTTGTCATTTATTAGGCCACCTTTGGTACCCCTTGAGTAAATTATGATGGATATTCACAATTGTTGAGAGTTTGGTGGGTTGTGACGGGAAAGTAGTTGTGAATTGGGTCAACTGTAGGCATTTTTGGGCATTTATTAGGCCATCATTGATACCCGTTGAGGAAAGTTTGATGTATATTAACCATTGTTGAGGGTTTATAATTTGGGTATTTAATTGCCATCGCTGCCATGGATAAAACAATATTGGAGAGAACTTGGAGGCTCTTGAAGAGGCGGGCCACGAATTGTGCAGCTCTAGAGTCAAAATCACCTTCTTCCCTTACAAAATAGTAGGTAAGTTTCTTGGTTTACTGTGAATTTTTAACTTTTGCATGATAATATTGGTTATAATAATGAAGCATAGGTATGTAGGTTAAAATCGCAGGTAATTTTCTTGGTTTACTGTGAATTTTTAACTTTTGCATGATAATAATGGTTATAATACTAAACCATAGGTAGGTAGGTTAAGGTAGGTAGGTAGGTTTTTTTTTAAACGATGAAGTGAAGGTAGTGTAATGCCATTCCATCCCGGAACAAGTTAACAAATGTCAATGGAAAGAAAATTTGTTTCTTGATATTCTCTTCAATCCTCAATCACATTCATCTTGCATTGCATTCATATGTTTGAGTTCTTACTCCCATTTCTAGTGTTACCGGACCGGTCTCAACTAGTCCTTACAGACTAGTCTGAACAAGTCCTTACTAGTCTAATTTATACCATAGGATTTCAATGGTCCATATATACCATCAACTTTCCTTTCATGAGATGATGCATATTTGTTTCCTTTCATTTTAGTGCCCTCTACCCACAATTTGTTTCTTCATAACCCTTGCATAAGTTGGTAGCTTGGTTCACTCATCTGGATGTAGAGCTTTGGATGGCCTTTTCTAATATTTCAGGCAAGGTTGAGTCCAGCTAGCAACTAAAATGATGGTTTATTTCATTCCGACACTAATCTATCTCTATGATGGATGATGTGAATGGATATCTCTCTCATATTCAATGAATTATATATATACATATCTAAATGGATGTTGTTATATTTTTAATGGTTATACAAGATCTAAAAACATTTAGCATCATAACCATAAGCAAAGGATCACTGAAAGAAAGACAAGTGCAGCAACACAAAAGAATACAAATATTTTCCTCAAGGAAACCACAAGGGAGAAAACCCTGCAAAAATCCCTTAGTATAGAATTCAACCAAGTACAGTGTATAATCTCAGCAACAAGAATAGTTGCTCATATTCCACAATAGACTCTTTCTCTCTCTCTCCAGCGCAATACTTGAGTGTAAGATGTGTGAGAATGAGATAGGTACCTCACCTATTTATATTCATTAGGTGAGTGCCTCAACTAACTAAATATGTTGGCTAGGTTACCTAATTAGGGTCAACCTATCTTGGGAGACTCAAAATACATTTTATATATTATTTTTGTGGGTACTATTTCCCTAACTTATAGCAGAGGGTTTACCTCATGACTTTTACATGGCCAATTACATCAAGGACATTTATGAGTGGAGGAATAACATCTCCAAAGGAGAATACAACAAAAGTACAATAGAAGAGTCTTCTGAAGTTACAATACTTTAAAACTCCCTCTTAAATAGGAAGGTATTATACATGAACAAAAACCATCATCAAAACTATACAACTGACTGGTGAACCTCTATATGTCATAGGAAGTTTTGGAACAACATCATTCATCTTCATCATCAAACTCAGTATGAGAATAATCAATCTTCTTTTGCAACCTCAGTATGTAAATATTGAATCATCTTCTATGAGTACTGGATCATCTTCTAGATATTGTATCATCTTCTGCAACATCAGTATGTGGATACTGAATCATGTCCTGAATACTAAAACTTCATCTGTAAAATCAGTATGTGTATACTAAATCATCTTCCGCCATATCACTATGTGAATACTGAATCATGTTCTGGGCCTTCTTCTGTAACATCAGTATGTGAGTATTGAATCTTCTTCTGCCACATCAATAGGTGAATATTGAATCTTCTCCTACAACATCAGTATGTGAATACTGAATATTCTCTTGCCACATCAGTATGCAAATACTGAATCTTCTTCTTCAACATCAGTATGTGAATACTGAAGCATCATCTACAACATCAGTATGTAAATATTGAAACATCATCATCTGCATCATCAGTATGTAAATATTGAAACATCAACATCTGCATCATCAATATGTAAATATTGAAACAACAACAACAACATTAGCATGTTAGTTCTAAAGAAACATCATCAATAAATGATATATCATCATCTGCATTATCAACATAGAGATGTTGGAGCATCACCATCATCATCAACATAAAAATGTTGAGACAACATCATCGTCATCAACACAAAGTGTTGTGCTTCAACCACATCAACATTATCAGCACAGGGTGCTAGGACCATGATCATATCAGCATCATCAACACAATGTGTTGGGACCACAACCAAATCATCAACATCAAAATGATGAAGCAACATCATCATCAATATCAGTATAGAAATATTGAAATTACCTCACCATCATCAGTGTAGAAATACTGAAACTATCTTATCAACATCAGTATAGAAATATTGAACCTGCCTCATCATTATCAGTATAGAAATACTGAAAATATCTTATCAACATTAGTATAGAAATACTGAACCTATCATATCAACATCAGTATGAAAATACTGAGCTTTCCACATCAATATCAGTATGAAGAATAATGAACCTGTCATATAGTATGGGAATACTGAAACTATCTCAACAATAATCCAAACAACATCGGTATGAAAATACTGATCCTGCTACATCAATATAGGAATACTGAAACTATCTCAGCAATCAATTTAAGAATCAACAATCATCAGTGTAGTAACACTAAAACTTCAACTATCAACAATCATTAATCATTGGTGTAACAACATTGGAACTATCTCAACAATCATTAGTATAGTAATACTGAAGCACACATCTCAGCAATCAGTATAACAATATTGAATAAAACATCTCAGAAATCATCAGTATAACAATACTAAAGCGAACATCTCAGCAATCATCAGTATAACAATATTGAAGCAACAATCAGCAATACTGAAGCAAACATTTCAGAAAACATCTCAGCAAACATCGGTATAACAATAATGAAGAAATAATCTCAACTATCAACAGTATAGCAATACTGCAAATACATCTTTCCCTTCAACATCTCAGAGCAGCATCATGGTGAGTTCTTTGGTAGATCCATCCAGGCATTTTTTCTAACTTACTAACACTTTCGAGCCAAACAATCCTTGTCTCACTTACTGACCCTTTTGGGCCAAACAATCCTCGCTAGAAATACTAATCCCCCTAGGATCAACAGGCCTTGTCTGACTTACTAACCCTTTCAGTTCAAACAAGCCTAGCTTGACTTACCCTCCTCTAAGTTGAGCTACTCACCACTGCATCCATAATCCATCTACTGTCACTCCCTCTTTCAAGAGAGGTCCTTTCATACTACACCAATCTTGTCTCAGAAGTATTCAAACTTTACATGAGCCAGAGACTTAGTTAACACATCTACCCCTTTTTCCTTTATAGGAACATGCTTGAGCTTTACATATCCCTTCTGCAACTTGTTCTTTAACATTCTCTTCTTGTACATCTACAACTGCATCGTACATACGAAACTGCGTCGTGCATTTACAACATGCATTATTCTTCTTTTTTGCATATGTAACTGCATCATTCTTCTCTTGTACATCCACAACTCTATCGTACATCCGCAACTATATCATACATATGTAACTTCATCATTTCTTCTCTCATAGGTAATTGCATACAATCCTTCCTACAAGTCAAATACAGTTGTATGATCAGAAACATTTCATATCATATTCAAAATGACAAATTCCCATGCATGAAGATATATATAATCATGCAACTATTTCCGCTAATGCAACAATCATCTATATCCCGTATACATGCGGTAACTTTCTATATGCCTTCCATATTTCCAAGACATCATTTTATCAAGGAGGTTTCATAAGTAGCAATGGAACAACATAATCCACTTACTCATCACCTGCATAATAGTAGTAAACTACAATTATTCTAACATGCATAATACATTTCCTGAATCTAGAAACATATCTATGTACACATCTTGAACAACTAGATATATAGGAAATGACAATTCAAATACCTATCTTTTTTTGTTTGGTAGAATACATCTTGATCTCTATCTTCTTGGATTACTAGAGTATTTGCCAATGTGTTTAACTTCATCGTCTTATTCTGAGGACTTGTTTCTATCTTGCTCGTGATCGGAACTGCTGAGCAAGTCTTCTCACACCATAGATCACATAGGACTATGTATGTGTCCTACCAGTGCATATCTTCTTATCCAATGATGAAATGGATAATAGTATAATCTTCATCTTCATCGGTATAATTCTTCTACATCATATTCCTGATTACTTTGAGGAATATTTACTTTCTTTCTTCTCACCTGCAATATATTCATCCTCAATTGTATTGAGAGAAACACTCTCCTTTCTACAATATGTTGGAGTGATATTTTTGCTCATAGCAATATCAAATCAAATAAAGTCATCATATCTCTGCATTACCCTTTACATTCCACACCATTTTCTCTGCATATTTACTTGTATAAGTAAAATGTCCTCTGGATTCCATCATACATCTTATCCTAAGAATCATGCCAAGATTCTCTAGCTTTGAGATCTACCGTAGTCACTCCCTCTGAGGTGGAGCATCATCCTCCCTCTGCATCTGTATTAGGAAATTGGAGTGATAGGTAGCCTCCTTTGTTACTAGTCTTCTTTATATCCATCTATGAACTTTTCATCCTTTATAGGATTCTATCTTCAACCTTGTAGTAAAGGTTAGGATCTATATCACTTTAGTTGATCTTCAAGCTCTGTATGTGATGTCCCACGGGTACCTACTGACCTTGTACCGATCCTTCTGTGCATAGGTGGTTCCCTGTAGAGAGTATCAAACAATATAGGTTGCTCGATCGGTTCTTATAATTTGATTACACCAACTGTCTAGTGTAATATCTACTACTGAATAGGTGTGTCAAGCCCCTAGAGTAGTGTCTTTTTTACTCTCTCCTTTTGATAGAAACCACGGATCTTGCTTCGTATATTTTGGTACTTTGATCTACGGTATACTTGATCTTGTATTTCTACTTGGAATACTTCATAAAACTTCCCTTGATGTCTTGAACTCATATCCAAACATCATTATGTATTATCGACTGGTACTTCTAGATCATATCATCCTTCCATCACAACTGAACTATTCAGTTGTGAGATGTCCTTCTATTCTTGGCGGGAATGTTATGCCTTATTATCTTTCTCTACTTGGCATGAGTTGTTAGGGATTAATTTTTATCTCTTCTTATTTTTCCATCAATCAATCATGCACTCCTCCATATGTGATCTTCCTACTAGAACAACTCTCTTGACTAAATTTGGAAGACCATTAAAAATTTGTAATTTATGCTTCTACTTCTTTGACAGTGTCTTCAACGCCTTCTAATTGCTCCTTGAGATGAGATATTTTTATGAAGTAATCATTGAATTTTTTCTGACATTGCACCTTCAAATCCTTGAGTTGATTTCTCAAGGTCATCTTCGTATGTGTTTTTCATTGCATCGAATATATCCTTGGGAGTCTTCAAGAATGATAATGGAGACAAAAATAATCATCTTTGTTTTGACTAGGTCCTTCTTTGCTTCGACTTCATCTCTGTCTAGATCTGTAGCTATGTGGCTTCTTATTTGACATAGTTCTTCATGGCATGCTTCTTCAAGTATGATAAGAACTCTATAATTCCATGCTTAGAAGTTCTCGACTCTTTTGAGCTTATCCTCAAGCTTGGTATTGTTTGTCATCGTGATGAAAATGAGAACATCAAATGGAAATAGAGAGGATGGAACTTACCAGTGATGTTGCTTTAACTTGATGCTTGCTTAAAGGATCCTTTTGAAATACTGCTTTTGGTGGACCTAGGGTTTGACAGAGAAAACCTAATTTTTCAACTTAGGAATCTTTCATATCTAATTGGATAGAAAGATGTGCCTCCTCAAGGCAAGCTAAGCAGTATACTTATTTTCCCAAAACTATGGACAGAACTGGAAAATATCTAATAACCTAGTTTTCTCCAGCAGTAGTGTTAGGTCAAAAAAATGAAAGTCCACAAAATGAGAAACTTCTTACATAGATAGATGCACCCTTATATGGTGAAATTTATGGTCCTTCTTCAACTGCTTGGTGGAGGGAAGTGTCTGCAACATGAAGCCCTAGTTTTTCTCGAGTTTATTCTGTAGAAATGACTAGTCTCGTTTATGCTATAGATCTAAATGTTCAGCTCCTCAAGGTCTGAAACTTCATCCTGAGGTATCTCGGATTGTCTTCTTTCCAACCCTACAAGTTAGAGAAGAATTGGATTCACCAGGTGGGACTTATGTGAATTTTCCCAAGGTGACTTATTTCAGGACTGTTCAGCATATCGAGCTTGTATCACGCTTGTATGGACTTCCATGTGTTGCTGTTTCACCTTTGGGGTATGAAACATTTACCACATAAACTAAATTCCATGCCCTATCTACAAGATCTTGCAAAATTTAATTTGGACCTTCTTATCCCGAGATATAGCAATTCTCCCTAGGTCACCTGTTTAAGGCTGAATTCTAGGAGAGGTTGGAACCCTAAGTTGGAGGAATCATATCCCCTATATTATAGTGAATATGAGGCTGAAAATTTTACACATGGTAGAGTAAGATTTTATCTTCAGTCTGTAAGAGTTTTAGCTCCTTATCCTTCTCCAATATTGAGTTATAGTGAAATTACCAACATGAATATTTTTTGTCTTCTAGGGTTTTCAAGCATGAAACCCTAATCTTTAGTAGTTGTAGCTGTAGCAGTGTTTCGTTTGTACAAATACTTATTTCAAGGTTTCTATGATACCATGTTCTATTCTTAATGGTTATACAAGATCAAAAAACATTTAGCATCATAACATCATAACCATAAGCAAATGATCACTGAAAGAAAGACAAGTGCAGCAACACAAGAGAACACAAAGATTTTCCTCAGGGAAACCACAAGGGAGAAAACCCCGCAAAACTTCCTTAGTATAGAATTCGACCAAGTATAGTGTAAAACCCCAGTAGCAAGAATAATTGCTTATCTTCCATAGTATGCTCTCTCGCTCTCTCGCTCTCTCTCTCTCTCTCTCTCTCTCTCTCTCTCTCTCTCTCTCTCTCTCTCAAGCACAATACTTGAGTGTAATATGTGTGAGAATGAGAGTGGTGCCTCACCTATTTATATTCATTAGGTGAGTGTGTAATACTCCAAAATTTCATAAAAAATTAAAAACTTTTCTTGCGACAATTAATGTTTAAAAACATCGATGACGTGGGTAACCTAACCGCTAACAGTTATAATCTTAAAGAGTCTAATCTAGAAACTAAAACCAATTCCTTTATTAATTTGTGTAACTGCATACTTCAATATCTGCATTCATAATTAAGTATTGAAAGATTGATTTAGTAGGTGATGATCTGAAGTAATATGAACTGATAACAATTGTTTGTTTACTATGTACTAAAGTTTGTTTCCTGTTTAAAATGAAGGAACTTCAATTCATTCCCATGGCTTACTTATATTTTGAAGCTAATGCAGTGAAATGATGATTCTTGTACAGGTCTTTTTACAGGTAAGACATTTTGTATTCCAGTTTCAAGATCGAGATTAATTATCTCAACTAGAAAAAGTAAAATGCTAGAATATTTGTTTAGTTTACAACTTTGAGAAAAAGAAGGTATCGTCAAACATGTATCTTTTCCAAATATTGAAATTGTTAAGCTGTTGTATATTGTTTGAGGTCTAAATTATTAACCTCCTTATTCTTGGTTTAAGGTCATCATGTTTGCATGTATATTTGCTTCTTATTTAATTATTTATAAGCGTAAGTACTTGGAAATCCAAGCACAAATAGAAATAGATGCTTTCTACCTAGCTTTGAATATAACTTGTACATCATATTTTTATCCTTTTGATGTTATATTAAATCCTACATACAAATCTAGAGAAGGATAAATTTTGCAAACTAAAACTTGCAATACACTATTACTTGTTACCAAGGTAATTTATATGTGTTGTATCAACATACATTCGAATGTTACATAAGCAAGTAATACCTAACTCTAGGCGTTGTCCTAAGGTATACAAGAAATGACCTTTATAAATATGAAACTAACGATATTATGCAGAGTATAATTTTATTATCTGCCTAGGTATTTACCAGGTGAAAATGCAAAAAGAAAAACATTATATGGTTATACATGTAGTATTAATGCTTTGTTTTTAAGGGATGGATAGTTCATTACCTAAAGACATAACTGAACCAAGTCTTTGCATAACTTAATTCTCACTAAAATATGTTATGTAATAATTATTAGCCTATTTATGCAAAACTAAACTATAATAACCTTACCCAAAAATCATGCTAAAGCATCTCTATACTTGGAATCTTATACTTATATGCTTTTGACCAATGTACTAACATAGGTTGGGAATAGCCCTTGTGCATAACCTATTACTCATTATAATGTTTTTTATATAATAAAATAAGTATACCAATATTAACAAAGGTTATAAAAATCTTGTTGTGGGATTCACTTCATGTTCTCGAACTATAGAGCAGCACCCACAAATCAAAGTTCAAGTGGAATCCACGTGGCTATATATTAGTGGATAAGGTTTTTGTAAACCCTAATACAAAACTGTTCCAACCCTAAAATCATGCATTATTTACCCTATCCTTCGTTGTTTCTAAAAGTTTCGCCAGGATCATGGCCTCATGGCCATTGGTGCCATTGTTTTGCCTCTGCGAGTGATGGCCTTCGATGCCAAAACCTAGCTCTATGAGTGTCTTCACCTGTGTATCAACCAACCTAAAACCTCGTTCTTGATAGCAGTTAACTCTGGGTCTAAGCTCACAGTTTTCATTGTGTATTTGCACTGACAATGGGAAGAATTTGGTTTCGTCGTGGCTTACTGTTTATATTCCCCTTTCTCGTTGAGGTCCTTTATGGAGTGTTTTCTTCTGCATAGTTCTTGTAGTGGTGTTTTTATCCGTTGTTTCCTTCCCCATCTTTTGGTGTGGTTGTATACTTGGAGGTTTGCAAAAGAATTCTTCATGTTCATACGCACTGATACTAGAACAGGTAACCCTTTTATTTTTATCTATTTAATTTGACTTTCAACATGTTTTTCTTTTAATCTTAAATGAACTATAAGTAAATAGAATATTTACTATCGTTTAAATATTGAAAATGTGCAGAGTTGAAGGGTGGAGGTTTCGACACACGACTTCTAGATGAGCATGGAGAAATGAACTGGAAAAATAGTTGCGACCTGGGGTTGCCAACATTGCTCGGTTGATTGGTAAGCCTCAGCTCCACAACCTGAGGTTTCCTTTATGTTGATGTGTGGTTTTTGGATGATGTGGTTTCATCGAGATTCGAACTTTCTTGTTGTGGCTAAGTTTTACATTGCTTTTTTTGGAAAGGTTGTGTGGCCATGACTTGAATGTTTTGAAGAATTTCTTGTAAAGACCATTTGGCCGTAACTCTATTTTGTTGGAAAGTAAATTATATATAAAGTAGGGATTGTAAATTTTATAAGTTGTTGATTTAATTCTGGAAGCACTCAACTGTATTGAAACAAGAGTTTGGCCTGAGCTGTGTTTGAAGGAAGTCTATGGAAGACTTGGATTGTAGGGTTTTTTGTGTTGGATATCTAAGTTTAAAATAATGAAATTTTGAAATACCTTGTGGTTATTTACTTGTATCTGGGAATAATTTGATAAAATATAAAGCCAGGGTTTCACTGTTTGTAAAATTCCATAATT
Source organism: Pseudotsuga menziesii (assembly GCA_001517045.1). Taxonomy (NCBI): domain Eukaryota; kingdom Viridiplantae; phylum Streptophyta; class Pinopsida; order Pinales; family Pinaceae; genus Pseudotsuga; species Pseudotsuga menziesii. Next base: position 275,245 of record LPNX010931726.1, read on the forward strand.
TTGTATTTTTGTTAAGAACAGTCAGAAGAGAAAATTTCTCTTGGTTGTAGGGTTCGACCACGTGACCTGGACTAGATTATTATTATAATAAATTAGTTTTAGTTTTAGTTTTGGTTATTATTACAACTCAGTTTATTGTAAATATAGTAAAGTAGATTGTTCCCTCTTATATAATTTTAATATAGTTATAGATTAGTTATAATATATATATATATATATATATATAAGATTATATAAACGGTGGCTCCCGTCGTCGCCTTCCATTATGAACTGTCTGCACCTCTGTGCCATCTCTCTTTCCCCCTGCACTTCCATGACGGTAGTTTCAGGGAGGGAGCCAATCCCTCTCCCCCAACATCTCTCTACAAGCACCTCCAGTGCTCACGCCGTCAACCCCATAATGGAAAAACTTCCCTCTGCAGATTCCCTGCACTCTGACACGGTCGAACCTACTAAGAAGTCCACGGTGAAGCTTCAGGAAGATGCCAAATCCTACACACATACATGCATTGGGTTATCTGCTGAAAAGCCAAGAATAAACCTGTCGCCCTTCAGAATCAAAGCATGCATCGAGCAGATGAAGACCTATGCACTCATTGGAAAATTCATGGGAATATGGCCCACTGAGAAAGATCTGCTCCATTGGATATCAGCCAAATGGAAACCCAAATCCCACTTCGACATTCAGCTTGGGTCAAAGAGATTTTTCACCATCATTTCACCCTACTCGAAGACAGATATCGGGTCCTAGAAAGGGGTCCTTGTTTTTTCAAATCTACATGGCTCTTCCTATGCAACTGGGTGGAGTGCTTCAACCCCGACACAGAAAAAATTGCTTGGGTTCCAGTCTGGGTCAAGCTATACTCACTCCCTCAAGACTATTGGGACGAGGAAACCCTAAAGGACATCGAAAATGCGCTGGGGGATTTTGTCAAAGTGGGTGACCTAACTCAACAACAAAGGTACACCTCTTATGCCTGTATTTTTGTTTATATGCTTATAGCTAAAACCCTACCAAACTCCATTATCCTAGCGCATGAGGATACCGAATGGGTCCAGCCGCTGGATTATGAGCATACTCCTTTCAGATGTCAAAAATTTTATGAGCACAAGCACCTATACCAAGACTTCCCCAAGAACAAAATCAGCACATATCATACTCCAAGCACTAACAAGGAAGGATTTAAGAAAGTCACGGGTAAACGAAGAAAACGAAGGAAAACCCCAACTATCAGTAAATCCTCCAAACCGGCCACCAATAATAGCTTTGGGGTCCTGGATACCCTCATAGAGGATCCATTGCATGACGATCCTGATCTATCAAAATCCTCTAAGCGAACCCACCAGGAAAAAATTCCTAATGAAAAACCCAAACCCACCAAATAAGGAAAAATATCAGCCCAATACTACCCAAACCCACACAGATTGCAGAAAGAACCAAACAGGAGGAGATCTATTGGAACCAGAAAGCTCACATCAAATGGATTTGGGAAGGAGAGCGCAACACCTTGTTCTTTCACAGGTCCACCATCCAGCACCGCATGCACAACCGCATCAACAGTCTAAAAAACATTGAAGGCCACACTCTAGAAAACCACTAGGACATGGAAACCGAGCTCATCTCTTACTTTGAGAATATCCTCACTGAGGATGATCAAGACAAGGCTCAGGCTATCCATGATGTCACATCTCACATTCCAATGTTGTTAACCAATGAGCAAAATTACATGCTCATGAGGCCAACTACACTTCAGGAAGTGGAAACAGCGGTGATGCAAATGAAGGAAAATAAAGCCCCTGGCCCCAACGGGTTCACTATCAACTTCTTCCACTCTTGCTGGAACCTGCTTAAGTTTGATGTTTGGGAAATGGTAGAAGAATCCCACACTACTCAGAAAATCTGGGCAGCTCTCAATGCCACTTTTCTCACCCTCATTCCCAAGGAAACAAACCTTCTACCCCTATCAATTTCTGACCCATAGCACTCTGCAATGTGCTATACAAAATCATCACCAAAATCATTACCAACCGCCTAAATCCCCTACTGCCCTCCCTGATCTCTATGGAACAAACAGGATATGTTGAAGGAAGGCAAATTCTGGATGAAATCATCCTGGCACATGAAGCTATCCATTCCCTCAAAACCACCAAACATTTGGGCATGCTTCTCAAACTTGACCTCTCCAAAGCGTTTGACAAACTCAAGTGGGTTTTCATTGAAAAAACATGGTCAGCCTTTGGATTCCACCCTTCCTGGATTAGTTGGGTCACTCATCTCATCTCCTCATCCTTCTCCTCAATCATCCTTAATGGAGTCCTGTCCAAACCATTTAATCCCTCCCGAGGCATCAAATAGGGAGATCCCCTCTCATCCTTCATTTTCATACTAATTTCTGAAGGCCTAGGATGCATGCTAAATCATGCCAAAATCCTAGGCTCACTCAAAGGTCTCTTGCTGCACAACCATAGCCCTATCAAACATCAGCAATTTGTGGATGAAAACCTCCTAATGGGACATCCCTCTATCTAGGAAGCCAATACTCTCAAGAAAATCCTCACCACTTTCTCTAAAGCCTCAGGTATGATAGTCAAGAAAGAAAAATCTGAAATTTTCTTCTTCAATACTCCCACCCCCTCTCAAAGAAACATTGTCCACATCTTAGGTTTCAAAATTTCCACCCTACCCTCGAAGTATCTTGGAGCCCCGCTCATTGACTCAACTCTTAAGCACTCTTCCTGGAGGGACCTTCTCACTAAGTTGGAACTTTGTCTGTCTCATTGGATGCTCTGCTCCCTCAACATAGCCATTTTCCTAGTCCTCATCAAATCCATCCTCTAAGCTATGCCTCTCTACCTTTTTTATGTCCTTGCTTCCCAAAAATGGGTCCTCAAAGCCATTTGCATGCTTCAACATACTTTCCTCTGGAACGAAGGAAAAAACTCTCATCATTGGGCTCTGCTCAAATGGGATACTATCTGTAACACCAAATTTAATGGGGGACTCATTCTACGGGATCCGGAACAAAGCAATGAAACCCTCAGTGCAAAAATATGATGGCACTGGATCACCCAAAAAATAGCCAATGGGCGCAGCTATGGAACAAAAATTACCCTCCAAGATGATCCACACAACAACTCATCAGATTCTCAGAAAATATCAAAGGGTCCCTCATTTGGAATGCGGCCAACTCTCAAAGACCAATAATACAACAGAATTTCTTTTGGGAAATACACAAGGGCACTTTGGAAAAAATTTGGACGGACTTCTGGAATCAACTTCCATGCTGGAAACTATCTTTAATCTACAGGACAGACATGATTTCCTCTCCATTCCTATGCATGAAAAAGTCCAGTGTTTCTAGGAACCAAATGGACAAGAGGACTTCAGAATTTGGTCATTTGCAACGTATGGCACCCGCAATAGCAACCTCTCTACAGAGAAGGACTATGCAAGGAATTGCAGCAACGCTGCATCAGACGTAGAACTGACCCTGATATCCTTTGTTGGGGGTACAAAACCAAAGGCATGTTTTCCACCAAAGAAGCTTATCAACGCAGCAACACTCCCACTGAGCCCCTTGATCCTTGCTGGACCAATATCTAGGATATCAAATCCTGGCTAAAAGTAACTACCTTCCTCTAGCTGGTCCTTCATAAACGCATCCTCACCTGGGACAATCTCATCAAAAGAGGGTTCATGGGACCCTCGCAATGAAAGCTCTATAAAACTCATGAGGAGAGCATGGAACACCTTCTAAACCAGTACCCCTTCGCAATATCTCTCTGGACAAACATTGCCAACATTTGCAAAAGTACTGACAGATGCCCTGATTGTGTTATTGATACCATAAAAAATTGGAACAAACATCCATTTCAGAATTCCATTCTCAACCGCATTTGGAAGCTCATCTCGAGCTTCTTGCTTTGGGGAATATGGAAAGAAAGAAACCTCGGGATCTTTGAAGGAAAAGTCAATTTAGTCGATACCATCTGGATCCAATGCCAACAGCGCATTAGGGAAACTACCTTACTATCCTACTAGCAAAACTATGATCTTCAAGCCAAATCATAGGAACAAGATATACTCAACCTCTAGCTCCCTCAGCTTCCCCCTGTAACCTCAGATACCCCCCCTTATCACCCCCACCCCTCCTCTCCAACCACCTGGTCCACTCCTCCCCTAGATTTTTCAAACTCGACTTCGATGGGGCCTCTAAAGGTAATCTTGGCCTAGCTGGTTTTGGTGGAGCATTCAGATCCGACACTAGACAGATCATTTGGGTATTCTTTGGAAAATTGGGGCTTGAAAGCAATAATGTGGCTGAGCTAAATGGACTCCTTCAAGGCACCAAAATTTCCTCCACTCATGCCCTCTTCCCGCTTATGGTAGAAGGTGACTCAGCTCTCATCCTGAATCTCACCAACAAGCTCCAGAATGGGACTAGCAGCTTCAAAATCTCCTCCAGCTGGAGACTAGAGCATGATCTTCAAAAACTTGCTGAGCTCCTAGCACAACTAGTTGCCATTAATTTCAAGCACGTCAGAAGAGAAGCCAATTCCTTGGAGGATAAGATAGCCAACTGGGGAGTCCATTCCTCCATGTTCCTGCATCATTGCACCCTAGATGATATTCCTGATGCTCACCTAAAGCAGGTTTGTGATCTCATAGCTTCTAAATATCTAACCCCGAATACGGGTGTGAGTTAGGCCAATGTGGACTTGAGGGAGGCTGACATAGCCCCTCCAGCCCAATCTCAACCCATCGTCATTAATGGCCTTTAAGACACTGGTATATGTGGCCGCTCCTCAGCTCGACGACAGGATGATACAGTCTCATCGCAAGTTGGGCGCCATTACTACTCCTCCTGGAAGCCTCGCCTCACATAAGCACCATTCAATTGGGACGATGGCAACTATCGCGGTCTTCCTGCTTTACTCTTCCACTTCTCTCTTTTGGGTCATTCGCGCTCTCCGGGTTCATGATGCTCTCCATGGTCACTCTGCGCACTAGGGTCACCACCCCCCGCTACAGGATTCATTGATTTGTCTCTCTGCTACTCTGCACCCTCGTATTGCTCTCCATTATCTAAGTTCACCAGCCCAGATCCTTGCTCAAGTCAGTCTTCTCATTGCTCTGCACAATACCACCCCCCAGTCATGTCTAGAATACAGAGAACCACTTCCCGTAGGGGACGAGGCCGCCATGCTCAAACAGAAGGCCAAATTCCTCTCTCTTCTCAGGCCAGCAACAATGGCTTTAACTTGGAAATTCTAGAAGAAGTGCAGAGAATTGTCTCGGATTGGGAGAATGAATTGTCTGGAGCACTCGATGCATCTAGATGAACGGTGGAGCACATACAGAACTACTGGGTATTCAAAACATTGCTCATGTACCTGGTCTTCAGATTCAACCCACTAGTTCCGCCACACCCAGCTCCTCCTGTTCAACCCCCCTTGGCTCCCTAAGAGACCGCACCACCGAGTCCTCACTCGGACTTGCCTCAAGCCTCTCCATGTCCACCTGATGCCTTAGCCCCCTCCACTACTCCACCACCGTGCTCCATCCCCCCTCCACATATTCGACCCTCCTCCAGCCCTGCGTGTAAGTTCTCATCCAACCCAATTGTCTCGAAGAAGACCCCTCCGTTACCCACCAAAAACCCACCTGCAGCCTCCGGGAAGGAAGACTCCAACTCCAATGACAAGGAAATGGGGACATCTGGTGATAGTTCAGCGACATCTTTAGGCGAGCCTGCACAACCAACATCTCCAGGTTACACATGTCCAATCAAGGAGGAACCATGGCCTGGGAAGAAACCATGACCCATGGTTGTTACGGTTATGTGTCCTTATGTCTGCCTGCATGGTCTACATTCAGGTTCCTTACTGGCCATGTGCCACTCATTTTTTAACATGTCTGGTTTTTCTTTGTTTATGTACTATTCACTTGATGGCTTTTGCCACATCCTCCTTGAACTGTGGAGGTTTTGTCTTTGTTTAATTGGAAGGCATGTTTTCCCTCCGAGAGGGAGGGTCATTTTTTGTCTGTTTTCCCTCCCAAAGGGAGGTTCTAGCTACACTTTGATACTCCATATCCGCTCCACCTGAGTAGGTCGGTCTGTAACTATGCATGTACTACTATTTTCTCTTTTTTAATTGAATAGATCTCAACTTACAAAAGAAAAGATTATATAAACAATAAAGTTTTGGATGCGGCTAAACATGTTACTTGTTTTGGTTTTTGGCCCAGAAAAATATGGTTATTATATTTTTAAACATACTCTGCACTGTTAATTGTTTTTGCTATTAAATAATATGAAAGTTTGAAACTTAGAATTAGTTATTTTACTTTAATGTGTTTGATATCTTATGTTTTACTTACAGTAATAATGAAATTACTTAGATGTTATTTGCAAAACCTAAGTGATAACTATAATTTCCTTTTATTATTTATAAGTTACTCCTATTTATATTATTTTCCTGTTTCCTGTAATAGTTAATAGATATATGTGTTTATAATAGGTTAAGCTAAAAGATAGTGATTAATACTGTGTTAAAAAGAACACAGTTACACAAACTGTGTACTGTTTTCTAAGAGACCTTCCTTTATGATAGTTTTTGTTTATGATTTAAACAGATGTAATCTAAGTAAGGAAACTTCTGAAAACTACAGGAATCTTCCTTCTAAACATTCCTATAAAGAATTAGTAGAAAGTAAATAAACATAATCCTACATTTCTTGATTTGATTTAACCATCAAAATTTAATTTCACCTACTGTACTAGAGTACTACCTCTTCAGAGGTGTGGAAAAATACAGTCATATATTTTCATTCATCAGTAAATTTAAGCTAACCCTAATCATTTATTCTAATACATATCTTATCCAGAATTTATCTATCTTTGAATAGTAAAAGATTTCTCCAGCTAATTTAAATAACAGATGAAACAGATATATAAATATATTATTTCCTAAATTCATTCATTCTTGTTCCTAAGCTTACATAGAGAAATTAGACATAACATGTAGAACCTGTTAATATAGCAGAGGAGACAACAACCTAAGGAGCTTGTTCCTCCCAACCATCTCATGAAGACTGTTGAGCTGCAAATCATAGGACCCCCGAGCCTGTCTACTGGTCCACCTGGTTGAAAGCACCGGGTGAGAGAATAGGTTTAGAAACCACTGCAACTCCACAGAGTAATCAGTAGTAATATTTATTCCTATAGCAGTAAGAACTCAGCACAAAACAGCTGCACCAGTTCAGTAAATCAACACTTTCCACACAAACACTTCTGCCTGTCCCCTCCATCGAATTTCTTGTGCACCAATTTCACTCAGAAATTTCACAAGTAAAAGAATGAGAAGCCTCAGCTGAATTCAATGGGTAGTTTTATCAGCATACCTAGGTCTTTTGGGTCAGTTTTCACTTAATGAGCCACCTGCTCTTGTTCCACTTTCTTGGGGAACATGAGCACAAAAATAGGGAAGTTTCCTCCTGCAACAGCTAGAAGTAGTTTGAGGATGTTTCCAAGTGTCAATTTGCTCTCAACCCAGCCTATTCCACCAAGTGACCAGTAAACACTCATTTAACAGCCTCCTTAAGTTGTTGTCTCATCTTTTATTTATTAATTAATAAAATATTCAGCAACTAAATGCAATTATCCTTGACCCCACTTGGTCAATAATTACAAACTTTATAATAAAATTAAAACATAATGTCTCCTGAAACATAAAAAAAAATTGCAATTTGGGGTATGTGACATACACACCCCCTTAAATATAACATCGTCCTCGATGTTATTTTATTCATCATCCTCAGACTTGCCCTGGAACAGAATTGGATATGTTGCCCGCATATGACTCTCCAATTCCCAGGTGGCTTCTTCCAGACTAAGGTGCTTCCATTGCACCTTCACCTGCCCAATGGTGTGATTCTGAAGCAATATCTCCCTCCTTTCGAGGATACAATCCATTTCCACCAGAAAAACTCCTTCGGGTTCCACCTGCACATCATTCCAATTTATAACATGAGTAGCATCATGTACATATTTTTTTAATACAGAGATATGAAAAACATTATGAACCTTTAAATTTGGCAGTAAAGCCAGTTGATATGCCACCTGTCCCATTCTGGACAGTATTTCAAAAGGCCCACAATATCGAGGTGCCAACTTAGCACAACTTCCTACCTTCAAAGAACTATTTTTAGGCCTTACCTTTATAAAAACATGTTCACTGACCTGGAACTCTTTCTGAGCTCGTTTAAGATCTGCTTGACTTTTCTGTCTATCTTACGCAACCTTTAAGTTACCTTGGACCTATTTTACAATTAACTCCATCTCCTTTAATAGTTCAGGTCCTAGTACTAACCTGTCAACTAGGTTACTCCATGAGATGGGGGTATTTCACTTTCTAGCATACAAAATTTCAAATGGGTTGTATCTTGCTGAAGCTTGGTAGTGATTGTTATAAGTAAACTCTACCAAGTGTAAGTAATCCTCCCATTTACTTGGTTTTTCTCTAACATACATTCTTATCATATCTTCAAATACTTGATTCACCCTTTCAGTCTGTCCATCTGTATGGGGATGAAAAGATGTACTGAAATTTAAAGTAGTATTCATGCCTTTAAATAAAGACTTCCAGAAATTGCTCGTAAACTTAGGGTCTCTGTCAGAAATTATAACTTTTGGTATCCCATGTAAACAAAATATTTGTTTCATGAATATATCAACAATATTAGCAGCCTTGTAGGTGGTCTTTACTGGTATAAAATGAGCTGCTTTACTGATTTTATCTACGTCTACCATTATCTAATCATTCAGATTCTGATTTCTAGGTAGACCTGTTATAAAAACAAGACTGATTATTTCCCATTTCCAGCTAGGGATGGGTAATGGTTGTAGTAAACTGGTTGGATGCTGGTGTTCAGTCTTAACCTGTTGACATTCAAAGCACCTGGCAATATATTCTACCAGTTCATTCTTCATGTTTGGCCAAAAATAATCCTTCTGTAACATGGTTATGGTCTTTTGATAACCCGGATGTCCTAAGTAAGGAGTCTTATGAATTTCATTTAAAATCAGCATCTTAATTTTAGGTACATTAGGTATATACAGCCTATTTTTATAAAGTATTAATCCTTTTTCATTTAGACTATACCCTGTACTTAAACTTTCAGTTAAATTTTTTGTTACTTTAGCTTGTAACTTCTGATCATTTTCATCCAACTTTACTCCTTCCTCTAGTTGTTCTTCTAAATCTATTTATAAGTGTTGATTGCTGTTACAAAGTTCAGTCTTGCATTTCTACTTAGAGAAACAATGACCTTATTTTCGTTTCCCTCAATATGTTGGATCTCAAAATAGTACTCGCTAAGGAAAGCTAGCCACCTAGCTTTCCTTGCGTTTAAATTAGGTTGATCCAACAAATATTTTAATCCTTTATTATATGTCATTAACATAATTTTTTTTTCGATTAAGTGATGGCGCCACATCTTCAAAGAATGTATGACGGCAGCCAACTCTAAATCGTAAGTAGCGTAGTTTTCCTCATGAATTTTAAGCTTCCTAGACTCGCATGCAATTACGTATCCTTCTTGAGTTAAGACTCCACTTAGACCATCGTTGCATGCGTCAATGCATATGACAAAGTCCTTATTAGGATCAACAATTCTTATGATTGGTGCAGTAGTTAATAATGTTTTTAACTTCTTAAAATTTTCTTCACACTTTTGATTCCACTCGATTTTCTTCCCTTTATTCTGTAAAGAAGTTATGGGATTTGTGATTCTCAAGAACCCCTCAATGAATCTTCGATAGTAACCGGTAATCCCCATGAATGATCACACGTCAGTCACATCCCTTGGAACCGGCCATTTTTCAATTTATTTTATCTTTTTTGGACCGACTAACATCCCCTCTTTAGTTATTACATCGCCCAAGTATTGTATTTTATCCTTAAAGAAATCACACATACTAAATTTAGCATAAAGCTGATGTTCCCTTAACTTTTGTAAAACAATTCTTAAGTGATCCTCGTGTTCCTTTTTAGACTTAGAATAAATTAGAATGTCATCAATGAAAACCACTACAAATTTATTGAGATACTTATGCAATACATTATTCATTAAACACATGAAGACAGTCGGAGCATTAGTGAGCCCAAATGGCATGAAAACAAACTCATAGTGACCATATCTGGTCCTAAAAGCTTTCTTAAAATTTTCTTCATCTTTGATTCAAACTTGGTGATAACCAGATCATAAATCAAATTTTGAAAATACAGTTGCTCCGCGCAGATGATCAAATATATCATCTATGCGGGGCAACGGGTATCTAATTTTTAATGGTCATTTTATTAAGTTGACGGTAGTCAATGCATAAGCGTAGAGTACCGTCCTTCTTTTTAAAGAAAAATGATAGGTACTCCCCAAGGAGACACACTTGGTATTATATAATTTTTATCAATAAGTTCCTTTAAATGTGAGTTTAATTCATTTAGTTCCAATATATTCATTCGATAAGAGGCTTTTGAGTTGGGCACTGCACTAGGTACTAACTCAATAGTGAAATCTAATTTCCTTTTTGGAGGCAGTCCCAGAATTTCTTTCGGAAATACATCCGAATACCCCCTTAGGATTAGAATATCTTCCAGTTTTAGTTTATCTTCATTATTAATCTGTTCTTCGTCAGTTACAGTTACAACAAAGGCTTTACAACCCTTCCTAACAGCTCTCTTTAATTGTAAGGCAGAGATTTGTCTGATTGTTGTTTTCCTAGGAATTGCTGTTACTGTTACTATTTCTCCTTCATTATTTACACATGTAAAAGTTTTATCGAAGCAGTTCAAAACTACTCTATGTTGTTCTAACCAGTCCATACCAATTAACATGTCATAAGAGCCTAAAGTAAGTACATTTAGCTTCACATAGGTTTCAAACTGATTCATAATTACAGTACAGTCTTTTACAAAACTAATCACTTTTATTTTTGCTCCTATAGCTAGTTGAACTAACCATGAATTTGCAAACTTGTCTACTGATAAATTGCATTTTTCTACTAAATTAGGAGAAACATAACTTAGGCTTGCCCCTTGGTCAATTAAGATACGAATGGGTGTTTGAGTCAGCTTACCTTCTACTTCCACCATGGAATTTTGATAATCAGCCTGCCTGTTCTCCAGCGCCACGTTGATCCTGGGCATCGCCCTTGCTAAGTCACCAACAGTCGTCTCCTCCTACACTGTATGAATATTGCTAACGGTCTTCTTTCTGTTAGGGCAGACTAATGCATAATGAGGTCCATTACAATCCCAACACTTTACTGGTTCTTTACGTTCATTATTCTTAATGTAGTTGTTGTGATTATTAGTAGGTTCTTTATTTCTAGGGCCATTAGGGTTTGACTGTGAATTACCTTTATTTCCTTGGAAATTCTTATTAGGAAAATTATGAGTGTTATTATTCCTAAAATTGCAGTTAGATATGAAACCCTTCTTTTTCTGTTCAAAATTATTAGACCTCTTAGCCTTCCAGTTTGGCATGCTTTCCCTTTTTCAGTTTTTCTCATAGAAAAAATTTTCCTTTCGCATAGCCTCTTCAAGGGTTTTTGGATTATTTTATTCAAATCTGTCTTTAATTTGAAAACGTAAACAACTTAGAAAAAGTTGCACCATAGGCTTCTCATCCATAATGTAAGGCACATAACGTAGTAAACTTAAAAATTTATTGTTTAATTCCTTCATGTTCATAGTTCCCAACTTCAGTTCATAGAATTCATTAGCTCACTCTTCATAATACTGTTTCGACAGAAACTTCTTTTTAAATTATTTTTTAAAGGTACTCCAGTTAATGTTCTTTTCCTTAATACCTTTTACTCGTTTTAAATATTGCCACCAGATATCTGCCTTTCCATTTAAGTTGTAAATGGCCATTCTTGCTTTTAGCTAGTTGAAGTAATTATAAATTTGGAAATACTTCTTCATTCCAGACAACCATGCTTCGGATTCCTCTCCTTTCTCTGTTTCACTGTTGAAAGTTGGTGTTTTTATCTTCTTAAATTCTCCTGAAATTTCCTCATAAGGCTTAAATTTTCTTTTTCTAGAATGGTAATTATCCTCACTGCTATCAGTAGAGTACTGGTGATCCTTCCTGTGTAAGTCACCATAAATTTCAGAGGACGAACTGCTTTCAATTTTAGACTGTTTGGACTTTTTACTTTTATGTTGGTAGGACATATTTTCAGATCCTATCGTTTTATCTTTTCCTTCACTCTGAAATTTTTCCATCAGTATCTGGTTTAGCTCCTCTTGAGCTCTTAGAATTCTTTCATTCTCTTTTTTAACTGTTTCCATTTCAGTTCTTAATTCTTTAACAGTTTGTAATAATTCTGAAGAATTGTTAGTTATTTCTTCCTTAATTGGTTCTCTTCTAGAATTACTTTGTTCATTTAACGGGGACTCTTCATCTGTATATTCCTCGAGTCTTTCCATACTTGCAGATCTCGCTCAGAAAAATTTTCTGGTAATAACATTTCAAAAAGAAAATAATAATCTGTATGCATGCATTTTATTAGTATTTTGTCTACCCAGGTTGAGCCACATTCAGGCCTAGTGTCTAAATGTGTGCTCTGATACCACCTGTAATACTCCAAAATTTCATAAAAAATTAAAAACAAATTCTTCCGACAATTAATGTTTAAAAACATCGATGACGTGGGTAACTTAACTGCTAACGTTTATCATTTTAAAGGGTCTAATCTAGAAACTAAAACCAATTCCTTTATTAATTTTTGTAACTGCATACTTCGCTATCTGCATTCATAATTAAGTATTGAAAGATTGATTTAGTAGGTGATGATCTGAAGTAATATGAGCCGATAACAACTATTTGCTTACTATGTACTAAAGTTTGTTTCTTGTTTAAAATGAAGGAACTTTAATTCATGCCCGAGGATTACTTAGATTTTGAAGCTAATGCAGTGAAATGATGATTCTTGTACAGGTCTTTTTACAGGTAAGACATTTTGTATTCCAGTTTCAGGATCGAGATTAATTATCTCAGCTAGCAAAAGTAAAATTCTAGAATATTTGTTTAGTTTACAGCTTGAGAAAAGGAAGGTATCGTTAAACCTGTATCTTTTCCAAATATTGAAATTGTTAACCTGTTATATAACGTTTGAGGTCTAAATTATTAACCTTCTTATTCTTGGTTTAAGGTCAACATGTTTGCCTATATATTTGTTTCTTATTTAATTATTTATAAGCGTAAGTACTTGCAAATCCAAGCACAAATAGAAATAGATGCTTTCTACCTAGCTTTGAATATAACTTGTACATCATAATTTTATCCTTTTGATGTTATATAAAATCCTACATACAAATCTAGAGAAGGATAAATTTTGCAAACTAAAACTTACAATACACTATTACTTGTTACCAAGGTAATTTATATGTGTTGTATCAACATACATTCGAATGTTACATAAGCAAGTAATACCTAATTCTAGGCGTTGTCCTAAGGTATACAAGAAATGACCTTTATAAATATGAAACTAACGATATTATGCAGAGTATAATTTTATTATCTACCTAGGTATTTACCAGGTGAAAATGAAAAAAGAAAAACATTATATGGTTATACATGTAGTATTAATGCTTTGATTTTAAGGGATGGAGAGTTCATTACCTAAAGAACATAACTGGCCCAAGTATTTTCCTATCTTAATTCTCACTAAAAGATATTATGTAATAATTATTAGCCTATTTATGCAAAACTAAACTATAATAACCTTACCGAAAAATCATGCTAAAGCATCTCTATACTTGGAATCTTATACTTATATGCTTTTAACCGACGTACTAACATAGGTTGTGAATAGCCTTTTTGCATAACCTATTACTCATTATAATGGTTTTTATATAATAAAATAAGTATACCAATATTAACAAAGGTTATAAAAATCTTCTTCCAGGCTTCACTTCATGCTCTCGAACTATAGAGCAGCACCCACAAATCAAAGTTCAAGTGGAATCCATGTGGCTATATATTAGTGGAAAGGGTTTTGGGATGTTGGTAAACCCTAATACAAAATAGTTCCAACCCTAAAATCGTATATCATTTACCCTATCCTTCGCTGCTGCTGAAAGTGTCGCCAGGCTCATGGCCTCATGGCCATTGGTGCCATTGTTTTTCCTCTGCGAGTGATGGCCTTCGATGCAAAAAACCTAGCTCTATGAGTGTCTTCATCCGTGTATCAATGAAGCTAAAACCTCATTCTTGATAGCAGTGAACTCTGGGTCTAAGATCGTAGTTTTCATTGTGGATTTGCACTAACAGTGGGAAGAATTTCTTTTCATCGTGGCTTACTGTTTATTTTCCCCTTTCTCATTAATGTCCTTTAGGGAATGTTTTCTTCTATACAGTTCTTTTAGTGATGTTTTTATCAATTGGTTCCTTCCCCATCTTTCAGCGTGGTTGTATACTTGGAGTTTTGCAAGAGAATTCTTCACGGCCGTAAGCACTGATACTGGCACAGGTAACCCTTTTACTTTTATCTATATAATTTGATTGTCAACAAGTTTTCTTTTAATCTTAAACGATATGTAGGTAAATAGAATATTTACTATCGTTTAAATCTTGAAAATGTGCAGAGTTGAAGGGTGGAGGTTTCGACACACGACTTCCAGCTGAGCATGGAGAAATGAGCTGGAAAAATAGTTGTGACCTAGGATTGGCAACATTTCTCGGTTAATTGGTAAGCCTCGGCTTCACGACCTGAGGTTTCTTCCATAGTGATGTGTGGGGTTTGGATGATGTTGTTTCACCAAGATTCAAACTTCCTTGATGTGGCTACGTTGTACATTGCTTTGTTTGAAAATGTGTGTGGTCGTGACTTGAATGTTTTGAATAATTTCTTGTAAAGGCCATTTGGCTGTAATTCTATTTTGTTGGAAATTAAATTATATATAAAGTAGGGTTTGGAAATTTTATAAGTTGTTGATTTAATTCTAGAAACACTCGATTGTATTGAAACGGGAGTTTGGCCTGAGCTGTGTTTGAAGGAAGTCTATGGAAGACTTGGACTGTAGGGTATTCCGTGTTGGATATTTAAGTTTAAAATAATGAAATTTTGAAATAGCTTACGGTTATTTACTTGTATCTAGGAATAGTTTCATAAAAGATAAAGCCAGGGTTTCATTGTTTGTAAAAGTCCATAATTTTTTATTTTTGTTAAGAAAAGTAAGAAGAGAAAATTTCTCTTGGTTGTAGGGTTCGACCACGTGACCTGGACTAGATTATTATTATAATAAATTAGCTTTAATTTTAGTTTTGATTATTATTACAACTCTTTTTATTGTAAATATAGTAAAGCAGATTGCTCCCTCTTATATAATTTTAATATAGTTATCGATTAGTTATAATATGTATATATATATAAGATTAGATAAACAGTAAAGTTTTGGATGCGGATAAACAAGTTACTTGTTTTGGTTTTTGGCCCTAAAAAATATGGTTATTATATTTTTAAACATACTTTGTACTGTTAGTTGTTTTTACTATTAAATAATATGAAATTTTGAAACTTAGAATTAGTTATTTTACTTTAATGTGTTTGATATCTGATGTTTTACTTACAGTAACAATGAAATTACTTAGATGTTAGTTGCAAAACCTAAGTGATAACTATAATTTTTTTTTACTGTTTATAAGTTACTCATATTTATATTACTTTTCTATTTCTTGTAATAGTTAATAGATATATGTGTTTATAATAGGTTAAGCTAACAGATAGTGATTAATATTGTGTTAAAAAGAACACAGTTACATAAACTGTGTACTATTTTCTAAGAGACCTTTCTTTTTTATAGTTTTTGTTTATGATTTAAACAGATGTAATCTAAGTAA
The DNA here is from genome assembly GCA_001517045.1 of Pseudotsuga menziesii. Taxonomy (NCBI): domain Eukaryota; kingdom Viridiplantae; phylum Streptophyta; class Pinopsida; order Pinales; family Pinaceae; genus Pseudotsuga; species Pseudotsuga menziesii. The sequence goes on from LPNX010931726.1 coordinate 291,155, forward strand.
GGAAACTTCTGAAAAATAGAGGAATCTTCCTTCTAAACATTCCTATAAAGAATTTGTAGAAAGTAAATAAACATAATCCTACATTTCTTGATTTGATTTCACCGTCAAAATTTAATTTCACCTATTGTACTAGAGTACTACCTCTTCAGAGGTGTGGAAAAATACAGTCAGGTGTTTTTATTCATCGGTAAATTTAAACTAAACCTAATCATTTATTCTAATATGTATCTAATCCATAATTTATCTATCTTTGAACAGTAAAATATTTCTCCAACTAATTTAAATAACAGATGAAACAGAAATATAAATATATTATTTCCTAAATTCATTCATTCTTGTTCCTAAGCTTGCATAGAGAAATTAGACATAACATGTAGAACATGGTAATAGGGCAGAGGAGACAACAACCTAAGGAGCTCGTTCCTCCCAACCAACTCCTGAATACTACTGAGATGCAAATCTTAGGATCCCTGAGCCTATCTACTGGTCCACCTGGTTGAAAGAACTGGGTGAGAGAATAGGTTTAGAAACCACTCCAACTCCACAGAGTAATCAGTAGTAATATTTCTTCATGTAGAAGTAAGAACTCATCTCAAAATAGCTGCACCAGTTCAGTAAATCAGCACTTTCCACTCAAACACTTCTTCATGTCCCCTCCATCGAAATTCTTGTGCACCAATTTCACTCAGAAATTTCACAAGTAAAAGAATGAGCAGCCTCAATTGAATTCAATGGGTATTTTTATCAACATGCCTAGGTCGTTTGGGTCAGTTTTCACTTAATGATCCACCTGCTCTTGTTCCACTTTCTTGGGGAACATGAGCACAAAAATAGGGAACTTTCCTCCTGCAACAGCTAGAATTAGTTTGAGGATACTTCCAAATCTTAGTTTAAGGTGCAAAATGAGCATCCCTAACAACTCTTCCATAGTTCCTTACACCTATATGAAAGGAAGTATTAGCAAAGAAACCAAGCAATATTTGAAGGCCTAGTTTTATAAGTATTGACCTCGAAATCATCAACATACCACAAATCGCGTCAAGGAATCCCAAGGAACATTCATGGTTCAGTCTAGCAGACTCATAAAATGTCACAACCCAGCTTAGCAGCCCAAAAATTATGTGTAAAAAGGTCACGACTTAGTCCAAATAGCTCATAGAGGTCACGGCTCTATCCAAACAACCCACAGAGGTCACGGTTCTATCCAAAGAACCCACAGAGATCATGGTTCTATTAGAAACAATAGCACACTGAGAGGGGGGGTGACTCAGTGTGCAAGAACTTTTAATGATTTTATACTTCTCAAAACTTAAACATAAATCATTACTTACAAACTACCAAGTACATCATGGATGTCATCAACATAGATTGGCAGCACTTACTGAAGAGCACCAGCTCCTATTCCAAGACTCAGCTTAGTTTTTCTTAGCTCCAACTAAGAATGAGTGCAAGACCCAGATTGCTTTTGATCACATGCTTCTGCCACTCAATCAACTATGTCATGTCACTTGTAAAATTGCTCATTATTGTCATCTCGTTGTCATTTTTCATGTCATCAACTCAATATGCTAAAGGTCATCATCATCTGATCATGTCTTCAAATATATGTCAGTCATCTAGGGTCTTCTCATGTCCACCAACTTATCCATGATATGATTTCCAGCATATATTTTTCACACCAGTAACTTGATTGCAGACTTGAACTAGGTGGAAAATAGTCGATGTCATAGTCTACCTTCTGCAAGTCTGTAACAACTCTGCCAAAGGTTATACCTTCACCTTGAAAGCATTGTACTACTAGTTGTATCCACAGAAAAAAAAGGATCAACCCGTTGTTGTTTTATTAACATAAGGGAAAAGAGCTTCAACAATTTTCTATTGCTTGGATCCTTCAATGTACTGTAGCCACCGAAATCAAACTTCAAAATAAAAAAACTTTAACTATCTATATTGCAAACATGGATCAATACTATAGTTTCCTCAATGAATGTACACCTGAAATCAAAGATGAATATTAAACTTCCATTGTGGCTTCCTCGGTCCATTAGGTTCACCAAAAAAAAATAGATTTGACACACTTGAACTTATACACAACTACTATCCTTAATTCATGTGTCAATCACCTTCCTCTATTGTTATATACCCAAGTTCTAAGAGAGCTCTTTACCACCAAAAAAAACTTCTTATGCTCCTTATTGCAACTATCTTTCATAGAGATTAGAGCTTGACTTCATAGTGTGGATATTCCTGTGGTTGTTGTTTCTCAAGTGTAAATACCCGAATTTTAGAGGTTAAAAACTTGAAAAAACTTCATAAATCAGACGTGCGGATGTCCTCTTATCCACCCGAATTAAGAGATGATATTAAGCACTTTTTCTTCCATTATGAAATTTGGTGAATTGCCTTCTATTTATACACATTTTTTCATAAATTTACTGAGTCAACTACATTAACATATGTGCAAGGTTTTTAAGAACAAACTACCAAGTACATGGGTTCCAAGATCCATGCTTTGATGATCATTATCATATTGATCTAACATGAGCCATGTCAGCATATCCGTGGTTTCTTTATCAAGTACAAGTGCAAGTGGGCTCATCTCATGTCCAAGGATTCCATGACCTTATCAAGACACAAATAAGCACTCTACCCACAAATGACCACAGAATGGGTCATTTGGACAACTTGGTGTTCCAATTCCCATACCATGGCTCCAATACCCAAACTTCCATGTTCTTCTTGCCATGTCATCAACCTTATTACTCCTTTTTCATTTATAGCTTGTCATCAATGACAACTTTGCTCATCGGGTTCTGTCCTAGCAGAGGTCATTTCTCAATCCAAGGAAGCCCACAAGGTCATGGCTCAATACTAGCAACCTCAAAGGTGGTTGCAGTTCAACATAGTGGGAAGACAACCCTTTCACCCACAAGACCAAGTTGTACCATCAAGGTGGGGAAATAACATTTTTTGTCTTAGTTGCCTCAACAAATTTCTTGGTTGTAGCCATGTCCTATTCAATTCTTTGCTTTGTCTTGGTCAAGCCACATCTAATGAATATGGGATTCATATTTCGTTGTAGAATGTGTTGGGAATATTGGGTGGAATTACACCTCTTGTGAGTAATTTAAACCTACTCAAATAGCAAATACTTGGAATAAATTTATTCCTGCACATGCAATAAAATTATAAATGGACAAAAAGAAGAAAACAATGTGGTTTAGACCTTCCTTTAGATACCCAGATATACATTATGATCAGACTTTGTCTCTTAGGAGACAAGTTACTAACGAAACAATGGACATACCTGAGAGAGAGAGAAATAGGTAGTTGTAGGGTAGAGTGAGACAAATACAAACCTCAAGGTATAAATCAAAACAGTCTAGAAATTAGATTGAAATTTCAATCCCATTGATGCAATAAATGACAGTATTTTAGGACATTCATACATCAAGCAAATAAAATTTAATTTCAAATGTGCAGAGGCAGCCTTAACCCACACTCTAGCACGTCCATCAGACCGTGGCACACTTCCATACATAGTAGCAGCCTCAAGAAGGCTAAAAAGGAGCAGAATAAACCTCTATAAAGTCTAAACAGGATTGACATGTTGCAATAGACTGAACAAGAAACACATTATCCCTAGTAAAGGTCATGGTAGGCACCAACAACAACACACTCACAAAAAATACCTCGGGACATATAGCATAACACAGATCGAGTCAAGGCAACCAAAGAAACAGTCATGGTTCAATCTAGTAGAATAAGAAAAGTTCACAACCTAGCTTAGTAGCCCAAAAAAGGTCACGCCTTAGTCCAAATAGCTCACATATGTCACGACTTTGTCCAAACATCCCACATAGGTCACAGTTCTATCCAAAAAAACCCACATAAATCATGGTTATGTCCTAGCAAAGGCCATGGCTCAATCCAAGGCTTCCCACAAGGTCACACCTCAATAATAGCAACCTCATAGGTGGTCACAGTTCAACATAGTGGGAAGACAATCATTTCACCCACAAGACCAAGGTGTACAATCAAGGTGGGGAAATAACAGTTCTTTTCTTAGTTGCTTCAACAAATGTTTTTGTTGTAGCCATGTCTTGTTCAATTCTTTGCTTTGTCTTGGTCAAGCCACAATTAATGAGTATGGGTTTCATATTCCTTTGTAGAATGTGTTGGGAATCCTTGGGGTTTTGTGCAACAATTTAAGGAGAAATCAAGGAAATTTGCATAGTTGTGGATTTCATAATCCACCAGCCACACCTACTAAACATAGCCCTTCAAATTGTCACCCTTATGCACATGCACTTCACTCCCTCTAAATATGGATCTGATTGTTATATTGGTGCATTTGAATTTGAATATGATTTATGATTAATGTTGATCCTTTTCTTTTTTTCTCTATGAAATGGTTTTGATGCATTTCAATTAAAGACAAGATAGATAAAAAGAGTGGAAAGTTAGAGTTAACATATCGGTTTCATAATTGAATGCGAAAAATTGAAGATGAGTCAACACCCAATTTTGACAACTGTTGAATACCATGCATACGACAAGAGAATAGCGAATGTGAAGAGCTTGCTTAAATATGCATGTCCATGTAATGATTGTTGTGGTGGGAAGATGAGAAAAAGACAAGTGATTTATGAACATATGCTAAAATTTGGCCATATTAGGAGTAGACCTTTCCCTCAAAATTATTATCCATATAGGTTACAATTGCATAGAAAGAGAGACATAGAGGTTCCAAACATAAACGAAGAGGCAACAAGCACAGATGGAGAGGTTGAAACCTTAGATGAAGGGATTGAAGTTGATACAATGTTGAATGAGGGATTCAAGGATGATTGGCAGAAGTTAATGGAGGATGATTCAAAACCTGTGTATGGTACTTGCAAGTTTAGTCATTTAACAAAAATCCTTGTACTTCTTAACTTGCAAACAATGCATGGTTGGAAAAATGAGAGCATTGAAGATTTATTGGCATTTTGTACATGAGTTGTTACCACCTTAATCCACATTGCCAACAAAACGGAGAAAATGTAAAGAGCAAACCACTAAGCTGGGATTAGGGTACGAAAACTTCCACACATGTGTGAATGGTTGTGTATTATTTCGCAAAACTCTTGCAAGTGAGACGGAATGTCCAAAATGTAAACAATGGAGGTATAAACCAGGGTTGAAATAAAATTCAGCTCCTAGAAAGGTTCTTCACCACTTTCCACTAATCCCATGGTTGCTTCAAATGTATAGATGTTGAGACACTGTTGAGCTTATGCAATGGCATGCCCAAAATAAGAGCACTGATGGAAAATAACAATTTTTGGTTGATTCTAATATCTGGATGGAATTTGACAATAGATGGCCCGATTTCATCCAATATCCTCATAATATGAGGCTTGGTTTAGCGTTAAATGGTGTGAAACCATTCTTAGATCAGAGCACTAAATGGTTAACTTGTCCAATGTTTTTAATAAATTATAACTTGACTCCATGGTTAGAAACCAAATGATTCTTCTTGATGTTGTCATTAATTATACCAGGAAAGAAAAGTGTGACTTCAAATACAATTGATGTGTATTTAGAGCCATTATTTGATGAGCTAGAAGAATTGTGGAAAGGAATTGAAGCAATTCAAATTTTAAGGGATGATTATTCTATCCAAATCACTTTAAGAGCTTATTTATTGTTTATGATACATTATCTTCCTGCATATGGCACATTAACTAGTCTAAATGTTCATGGATACCATGGATGTCCAACTTGCATCTTTAAGGATTTTGTGAGGCACTCAAGTAGTTTGCATAAGTGAATTTATTGTGGACATCGTGTCTACCTTAAAATAGAGCATCCATATCGTCAACAAAAGTCATGTTTCAATGGTCAAGAAGATAATTGTGAAGCACCATTGGAAATAACAAGTGATTACATTATTGAGAATGCAGAAAAAAGAATGTGGTTTATTAAGGATGGTGGAATTTGTAGTAGTAAAAATTATCCACTTGATGATAGTGGTGTAAAACTATTGTGCATATTCTATAAGTTTCCAGAATTTAAGCATATATCCCATAGGCATACTGTTGACTTTATGCATACTCACAAAAACATAGCTTTTGTTATTTGTTAGCACCCTATAATTTTCCCATGGTTGCTGTAGGAAGTCACGGGGGTAACCATTTCAACCAACCTTAAATTGTATTCTAGCTGATACACTAAGAGAGGGCTCTCTCTTGTCATTGAGGAAAGTAACACATATATATAAAGCTTTGGACAGCTTGCAAAAGGCTAGATTTCTTATGGTTACAAGGCGTTGATAGATTTTTAAAAAATGGTAAAACAGACAGACAAGAAGATCATTGGGCAATGGAGTCAAATCCAGAATCAATCAAGGTTATTATAGAAAAAATGAGAAATGAAATTTCCTTTATATTTTTATGAAAAGTAAGTATCACAAACAGTCAAATATCTTGGAAGGGTGGTAAGGGGAAAAAGGGGAAAAGCCCAGCGAAGCAAGAGGCACCTATCTGTGGATGAATCTCTTGCACCGCCTTTAGTAGAATAAATAGCAAATCCTAGTCTCTGCAGTGGAGCATAGGAGATAAATTCCGAAGCATTTACCAAAACACAATAACAAATGCAACATCTGATATGAGGAGCGCTTAACTGAGAGCAAATTCCTTGTATATTAATCTAGATCGCATTAGCAGAAACACACAAAAATGAAAGTGATAAACAACAAACACAAATTGAATTCAACCACCGTGATGAATCTCAAAAACGCAGGATCATATTTCTCATTAATACTTCCAAGAAAGTTACAGAGACAAAACAAGAGCATAATGATTTCTGAATGAAAATTCCAACCCTTTCATCATCAATTGAGGTCTCATTTATAATGTCGTCGCTCTTGGGACCAACCTCGAAACAGAGCCCAATTCTATTACAAAAACTAGGAATCATATCCCAGATCGTCATTCAAATCCTAAAAAAAGTTTGAGGTGGCAGGCCCGCCATGATTCTTTACCAAAAATCATCCTTACAGTATAGCAGACATGCTGGTCCTAAAACAGCAATGCAGAAAAGAGAAGTACGCTTGCTTGCTCTAATGGTGACGCCCAATATCTTCCTAATGGTTTCAGCTTCTTAGGCATGACCCGCATCACTGAATCTTTCCCATACTCCAACTGAACTTTGCATCTGTGTTGACCCCTTTTCCCTCAGGCACCTTGTGTCACGTGACATTGCTCCTAACCATAGATATCACCCACGTAGAGATCATTTTTCTCCTGCTGTGTCCCTTTATGTGATTTCGCAATCGTTACCCTGGTTATCCTCCCTACACCTTTCATCGACGAATATGCTCTACGCCCTTGATCTGGACCGCATCAGATCTCTGTCATTGAGATATGTGGGACCCTTGAGCATATCGCAACAACCTCCTTCCTTAACCATCGTTCACTTCTGCCACACGAAATCTATTTCCACCATGGATCAAGTGCACCATCAGATCTTGGTCGTTCATAAGCGCAGGCCCTACTATCCCTCCGCAATGCTCTATCTTGTTAACAATCATGCATGTTGTCATCGCAAATCTTGTTCCTGCCATAGATCACGAGCGTCGGAGGAGTGTGGTCGTCGATGCTTGAAGAGAGATGTGAATTTCATGATCCTCCACAGTTTAATGGACCATGCACAATCCTTTCATTGAAATTTTTCCCATCGTCGATCTGTCTTGGCCATGCCCTTGCGTCATTGATTTTCAGGGTCTGTGGGGTTTAGTTACATTTTTGGGATTTTCTCTTCGATTTCTCCTATTCACCTTATCATCCTTTTAGCTCAGGATGTGGTCAATCCTATATGCTATCCCCCTTCAAAATCTTAGCACTGGTGCGAGCCAGGTGCTAACAGCGGATCCAACTCGAGGATGCTATCCTCCCTGCGAGGTACCAAAGAAATACATAGGCTGTGTGTCTAATCTCTTGGGCTTCCCCAACCTTCTCTACAACTCCAAAATTCATTTGAAAAACAAACTTGATGATGGTGTCCCTTAAATACCTTACTTCCTTCACCTCGGGCTTTAAATATTATCAGAAGGCCATCCACACATGTAATAGTTTAAAAGACAAAAGAAAATGGTATATACAATGACAATGGTACTAGTTTCTCCTACAAGAAGTAATGTTTGAGGAGACTCCCATTAACCGGAGCTCCAGATGCCAATCTGCCTTCCATTCCTTTCAACATATAGGCATTCTTACCTCAAAAGGCGGAGATCTTGTATGGACATTTCCATAAGTGGTCAAATTTTCCATGCTTCCCTTTATCTTCATGGGGTGCATCCCACTGCAACGCCATGTCACCTATCTAGAAATCGTCAGGTTTGGTTCTTCTGTCGAAAATTTCTTTCATCTTGTCCTAGAAAAGCTGGGTCCTATTGAAAATCTGATCCCTTTGGTGTTGTAGCTCAACTAACTGATACAACCTCCTCTGAGTAGGGTGAGTTTCAACATCCTCTTCTTGCAACAGTCTCATTACTGGCAAGCTCAAGGAATTGGGAAAAATTACTTCTGAACCATAGACCAGCTGGAACGGTGAGGTGCCTATAGAATTCTTCACACTAATTATGTCTTCCCACAAAGCGTGAATTAGCTTAGTGTGTCAAGCCTTCTTATTTTCCTGCAGCGGCTTCTTTATGATCCTCATAAGACTCTTGTTTGAGGATTCTGCCAGTCTGTCTCCCTTGGGGTAATAGGCTGTGGAATGCCCCAGTTGTATTTGGTATTTGAAATAGAAGGTGATCATCTTCTTTTACTTAAAATCTAGACCATTATCAGTGATTATTTTCCTGGGAACACCAAACCTGGACAGGATATACTCCTCCAAAAACTGCATGATTACTGTTTCGGTGGCCTGTCTTGTGGGGATGGCCTCGATCCATTTTGTGAATTAATCTATGGTGGTTAGGATTGACCTCAATAGTGAGCATTAATTTCTTCGATGAATTCTATCCCCCATTATTGGAAAGGGGCTTAAACCTGGATGGGATTTAAAGGCAATGACACCAATTTTCTCATGCCCTCAAAAATCTGACATTTATGGCAGGCCGCAACCTTTTATGAGTATCAAAAAAAATCGTAGGCCAATAGAATCCTTCTCTCATGATTTTGTTTATCATGGTATTCTAGTAGTGATGCCCCTCACTCTACCCTCATTGAAATTATTCAATAAGTCTCTTAGCTTCGAATTCGTCCACGCAGTTCAACAAAACTCCCCCTGGCTCTTTCCAGTACAACTTCTCATTTAGGATGCAGAACCTTGTCGCTTTCTATTTGAGGAATATGGCTCTAGTTTTATCCATGCCTTGCAGAGACTGAAAATGTTGTAAGAAGAAAATGACATCAGCATACCATTGTGATGAAAGAAAGTGCTCACCTATTGGGGGACCGGGTTGCTTCTAAGGATCTTTCTCTTCAGCTGACAATTCAGCAATCGGGTGTAGGCTGATAGCATCGCAATTGGACTGGGCCATAAGTTTATCCAACCCCTATCCCTTGACCAAATTTTTGTTTTTTATTTTCATGTCATACTTGAAAAAAATTTCTATCCACTTTCCCCTTCGTCCCTCTGAATCCGGTTGAGTCAAAATTTCCTTCACCGCGTTGGTGGGCACATGGGAGATAACATGGAAATGTAGGACGTATACTCTAAAATCCTTTAAGGCCTACACCAAAGCATATTCATGTTTTTCCAGGATTTTTTACATCAAGGGGGAATCCCTCAAGGTCTTGTTGTAGAAGGCAATGGGCTTCTCATATCCTTCCTAGTTATTTTGCAGTAGTACTCCTGCCACGGTGTGCTCAGAGGAAAATGAGAAGATGAGAAAGTATTTGGAGAAATATGGGCTTACGAGAACAGGTGCCTTGGCTATGGCCCTCTTTATGCCCTCGAAGGATTGTCTATCCTCGGGTGTCCACCTTATTTCTTGGTCCTTCCCTAGCATGTTAGTTATAAATCTGACTATTTCAGCAATGCAGCTATAAATCTTCTCAAGAACTTTACCTTTCCTGGGAATGATTTAACCCCTGCCTTATTATGAGGGAGCTCGATTTTGCTAATTGCTTCGACCCTCTTAGGATCTATCCTAATGCCTTACTAAGAGATTATGTGCCCCAGCAACTTCCCTTCCTTCATAGAAAAGAACGAATTTTTAGGATTTATGGATATTCCAAACTTCCTGCATTACTTAAATGTTTTCAACGGCTAGGCGACATGTTCTTTATTGGACTTAGAGAAAACAATGATGTCATCTAGATAGATGACCAGGATGTTATCCTTCTCATCGGCAAATGCTATGTCCATGGACCTCTGGAAGGTTGCGCCTGCGTTCATTAGTCCAAATTGCATTTTAGCGTACATGAAGGTGCCCCAAGGAGTGGTGAATGTTGTCTTCTCTTGGTCATCTAGATAAACCACAATATGGTTGTAACCCATGAAACCATCCAGCGTGGAGATCCTCTGTGAACCCACTACTCTTTGTAAGATATCATCCATTTTGGGGAGGGGGTAATGATCCTTTAGGGAAACTCTGTTTAAGTTTCTGAAGTCAATTCAGATTCTTATTTCCCCGTTCTTCTTTCCAATAGGAACTATATTTGCCACCCATTGTGAGAAGTAGAGGGCCACAATGATTTTGGCTTCGAACAAATTCTTAATCTCCTTTTATACTAGGGGTAGCAGTTTGGGTTTCATCCTCCTAAGCTTCTGTTTGAACGGCATCTCATCTTTCTTGATCAATATAGTATGATAGATGATGTTGGTTTTGTAATCCTTGAGGTCCTTGTAACTCCAGGGAAACAGATATGAATATTCCTTCATCAGCGACATATATCTTTGTTTAGCTTCCAATGAGAGGGTGCTTGCTATTTTGATGATCCTAGGCTGCTCTTCTGTCCCAATATCCACTTCCTCAACATCTTCATACTTTGGGACCAATTGAGGTTCTCTAGCTACATCGTTAGGATCGAAGAGTTTATCCAGACGGACTAGACCTCTGGGGATGGAATTTCACTTTAGCTGCATAATTTCTTTGCCACATAGGTTGTTCTCGTATCCCTGATGGACCTCAAACTCCTATAATTTAGGCTCCCAGATATTTTCCTTATTGTCTTCTTCAGCTTCATTCACAGCAAAAACCTCCTCTTCCAAGATTACTTCCTTCATATCCATCGTTTGGTTTCGTAAATGCTCTTAAATGGGGGTGACCTCCTCCCAAAATTTGTTTTCTTTTTCAACAGCTGATCCCTCAAACTCCCCAATGAGGGTGAGCAACTGGTGGATTTGTTTATCATTTTCAAACACTTTCCAGCTGTTCACATTATCTGGAATAGAAGGTCTGTGCCTCACCTCAATTTCATATTTACCTATAGGATGCATGGGTACATTTAACTATGTTGTCGAGGTATCCACGGAATCCACCACGTATTTCTCTACTCTAGGAATCAGATTGAAACTGCATTCCTCGAATCATTCTGTGAGCTCTTGGGCGGAATTTCAGTAGATCCTCATCTGGGGATGCCTGATATGATATTCGTCAGTCATTTACTTGATTATCAGCTCGGAATCTCCATGCAACGCTACCCTCTTGAACAGGAGATCCTTTAATTTTAGAATAGTTTATATCGTATCTTCGTACTCCGCTTCATTATTCAAGCATTCGAACGCTAATTTGTAAGAGTAACTCAAAGCTCATTTTCCTGGAGGTCTCATCCATACCCCAACCCCTTCTCCTTATTTACAGACTGACCCATGAAAGTCCATGTTCCATACCCCACTTAACTCCTCCTGAGTAGGCACGAAGGCAACGTTTCAGAAGCAAGCACTATCTTCATCACCTTCAATGAAGAAAATAGCAGATCCCAGTTCCGTGTCTAGCGAGTATATGGGGTGGATTTGCGGCCTTTCAGCATTGGTCACCATATATGCCATTTTTTGTTCTTTGAAAAATCTCCTTTCTATCCCAAAGATGGGAATGGTGGCGTATGACATGTCCATATGGAGGGCACCTTTGAACTTGGCCTCCTAAGATATAGATAGCAACATTCCCAACATCGAAGGGATGTTAGCCACCACCATGTCCATGACCATGGTTTTAGCAGGGATTTGAACGAGAGAGATGACCAAGTCTTTGATGAGGCCCATGCATTTGAATTTATTGGAATTAAAAGAGAAAAGATCCTTGTAGGTTCTAGTCACTTCCAATCCTAGTTGATCCATGATCCTTCTAGGCATCAGGTTGTGGGAGGCTCCTGAATCGATCATGGCATTGTGTATGTTCAGGATAACATAGAAAGGGGGAACTTCTTCATTAGAGGTTTCGTCTACATGGGGGAAAAATAAGATGGTGGGCCTATCATGTTGCAAATTTTGGCTATCCGATATGGTGGATATTTCCCCGCGAGGTTTCAAAACCATGACAATTTCGGAATGATATTCATAATTCTTCAACAGCTCAGTGAGGGGGACCAAGATTTTGATCTTTGCAATTTCAACCTCCAGGTTGAAAGAAGTCTGTCCTTGATCAGGGCCTCGGGGATTTTCTTCCGTTCGTTCCTTTCCTTTGGGATCAGGAGCATTCTTGGGGTTATCTCTAGGAGGGGGTCATTTTTAGGCTTGTTGGTGAAAGCTTTGTTCCCTGATTCTTTATTCTTCATGACTAGGACATATCTATTCCTCAAGCTGATTTGTCTCTATGCATCTAGGACAACAATATGGTACCCTTTATTGAAATCATATGTCTCATCTGGAGGTGTCTCTCATATTTCCAGGCAAGCATTGTCATGTTCTTCGTTGGTGAGGAAGGTGGCAGGAGACTCAGTATCTAGTTGACAGATTTCATCCTCGGTATGAATCTCCCCCTCCTGATCCACAAAATTCTCTTGGAATGGAGGTCTGACAAGTGGAACGGGGGGATTTCTCTTCCTGTTCTGGACAATTTGAGGCCTTCTAGCATTCTATTCCATATTTTTTTGTTCTTGATTCTCCCTTGGAGGGGGTATGCCATCTACAGAGAGCCTCTCCATCATTCTTTCCATGGTTCTCAGTATTGTGTCAATTCTGGCATCTTGTGAGTTCAAGGTGAAGGGTTTCTCAAGTTCTTTGTCAACCTTTTGCTCCTCTTCCTCTCTTCTCCATTCCCCTTCATCTCTTTTCTTCTTTCTTGCGGTGACTAGGTTAACCTCCAACTCTATGGCATATTTCATCGTAGATGCCAAGGAGGCTAGTCTTCTTTCACTTAGCCACAAGGAGAATTCATCATTGAAATATTCTACATATTGAAGTTGTGCAGAGCCTGTGGGAGGTTTGAATTGAGTAGAGACGGAATTGTACACTTTCATGAACCTGTATAAGAATTATTTGACAGACTCGCTCTCCTTCCTCCTCATGGAATGATACTAAGAGAGTAACTTCTTGGGTTTCTTTTGATCTACCCATTTGTCTTTGAAGGCATTCACGAGGGCCTGATAGCTCACAGTATAGTCATCTGCGAGGTTATTATACCATTTCCTCGCTTCTCTAGCAAGGGTCTGGCCAAATAGTCTGACCTTAACATCATCATGGTCTACCTCTTCCAGGTCCATCCAAACCGAAAACCACCCCAGATGTTCTTTGGCCGAGTACCCTCTTTCTACATAGAACTTCCTAAGCTTGGTGGAGTATCACAGGGAAAGATCGTGAAGAACCACGAGAAGGCGTATGGGAGAAAAAAAGTTTCCATCCTTGGGGGTATAACAAGGATTACTAAGGGGATCGAGACTGGTGAGATAGGAGTTTGTAAGCTGTGAGGCACAGAACGGTGGTGGGGAGCGACGAAATTTGGAGATTGAGGCTGATTTTGTCCAGAAGTAGTGGGGGATGAAGGTGTGAATTGAAATTTCCTTGTGATGGAAAAAATCACCAAGGATTAATCAGTGGTGACTGCAATGCACTCGGGGTCTGGCAAGTACAGAAAACCCCCACCTAGAGGCTTTGAAGTCTAGGGTGACGAGGCAATGCAGGGAAATTCAAATGCTGAGGTGTCGGATGCTAGGTCGAAGAGACTAGATTCAGATTTAGTTTTGGGTAAGGTTAATCCACACTCCTCATTACAACATTCAGATATATCCCTGACAGAAATAGCACTTTTAGCAAGAAAAGACAAATTTATAACTAACCTTTGCAGCCTGTTGGCCTTTCGGATCAAACTTTCAGGGTCGAAGACTTCTTGAAAGGATTAGGCACTAGGATTTCTTCTCATATGGGTTCTTCAGGTCACCAGTATTTCCCAGTGGATTCACTTTCAACATTTTCATGGAGTCACTAGAGCGTGTGCAACGAATGTTATGTCTAGGACCGGCTGCTCAACCAGATCATAGAGATGGAACTGTGTCATTTTTTCTTGAGCAAATAATAGCAATTAGGCTCCCTGACAACGATGCCAAGATGTTAGGAACCTGTAATTTTCTCGTGGTTGCTGCAGGAAGTCACAAGGGTAACCATTTCAACCAAATTTAGACTGTATACTAGTCGATAAAGTTAGAGAGGGCTCTCTCTTGTCACAGAGGAAAGAAACACATATATATAAAGCTTTGGATAGCTCACACAAGGATAGATTTCTGATGGTTATAAGGCATTGATAGATCTAAAAAAAATGGTAGAACAGACAAACAATAAGATCATTGGGCAATGGAGTCAAATCCCAAATCAATCAAGGGTATTATAGAAAAAATGAGAAAGGGAATTTCCTTTATATTCTGAGGAAAAGTGAGTATCATAAACAGTCAAATATCTTGAAAGCGTGGTAAGGGGACAAGGGGAAAATCCCAGCGAAGAAAGAGGCACCTATCTGTGGATGAATCTCTTGCACCACCTTTAGTAGAATAAACAACAAAGGTTGGTCTATGCAGTGGAGCATAGGAGACGAATTCCAAAGCATTTACCAAAACACAATAACAAATGCAACGTATGATACAAGCAGCGCTTGACTAAGAGCGAATTCCTTGTATACTAATCTAGAGCGCATTAGCAAAAACACACAAAAATGAAAGTGATAAACATGAAACACAGATTGAATGCAACCACCGTGATGAATCTCAGAAACGCGGGAGAATATTTCTCATTAATACTTCCAAGAAATTTAGAGAGACAAAACGAGAGCAAAATTATTTTTGAATGAAAATTCCAACCCCTTCCTCGTTAATTGAGGTCTCATTTATAATGCCGTGGCTCCTGGGACCAACCCTAAAAAAGAGCCCAATTCTATTACAAAAATTGGGAATCAAATCCTGGATCATCATTCAAATCCTAACAACTTTTCGAGGTGGCAGGCCTACCATGATTCTTTACTCAAAATCATCCTTACAGTATAGCAGACATGATGGTCCTAAGATGGCAACACAGAACAATAGAAGCACGATCGCTTGCTCTGATGCTAACACATGAGCTCTTCCTAACAGTTTCAGTTTCTCAGGCATGACCCGTGTCACTGAATATTGCCCATACTCCAACTGAGCTTCACATCTGTGCTAGCCTCTTTTCCCTCGCACACCTTGTGTCATCTGACATTGCTCCTGACCGTATATATCATCCATGTAGATATCAGTCGTCACCTGTTGTGGCCCTTTATGTGATTTTGTGATTGTTACCCTGGTTATCCTCCCTTCACCTTCCGTTGACAAAGACGCTCTACGATGTTGATCTAGACCGCATTAGATCTCTGTCGTTGAGATATGTGGGACCCCTAAGCATGTCGCAATGGCCTCCTTTGTTAACCATCATGCACTTTCACCATGTGAAACTTGTTGCTTCTATGGATCAAGTGCGCCATCAGATCTTGGTCGTTCATAAGCACAAGCCCTACTATCCCTTCGCAGTGGTCTATCTTGTTAACTTTTGCGCATGTTTTCGTCGTGAATCGTGTCCCTGCCATAGATCACGAGCGTCGCAGGATTGTGGCCGTCGATGCTTTAAGAGAGATGTGAATTTTGCGATCCTCCACAATTTAATGGACCGCGCACCTTCCTTTCGGTGAAATTTTTCCTGTCATCGATCTGTCCTTGCCATGCACTCGCGTCGTTGATTTTCTGGGTCTGCGGGGTTTAGTTGCATTTTTGGGATTACTCTTCGATTTCTCATGTCCACATTGTCATCCCTTTAGCTCTGGATGGGGCCAATCCCATATGCTATCCCCCTTCAAAATCTTAGCACTGGTCCGAGCCAGGTGCTAACACTATTATAGAAAATCTTTTTGGTGCATATGATACAGTGTCATTGTGCCTAGATCTTCAAGAACTAAAGATTCGTCGAAATCTTTGAGTTTTAAAATGTGGTGATGGAAAATATAGAAATCCTATTGCTCCTTATGTGTGGAAAAAGGAACAACATGCAAAGTTCTTAAAGTTGATGTCTCAGACTCGCTTTCCTACTAGATATGCAAGTAGTAATGTTAGAAGCCAAATCGACAATAATAGCTTAAGAGGCCTCAAGACCCATGACTATCATGTCATAATCAAGGATATTTTACCTATTGTGGTCATATCAAGTTTGGAAAAGGGGTCAGGATTGGAAAATATAAGTTTGCGCCTAATTTTGAAGAGAATGAGTTTGCATGTGCTATATCCTTCAAACTTTGATAATTTGAGGGAAGAGGTTGTTGAAGTCCTTTGCTTATTGGAACAAGAATTTCCACCAACAATATTAAATATTTCTATGCAACTTCTTATGCATATAGAAAATGAACTAGAGCATTATGGCCCAATAAGAATGACGTGGATGTATCCTATAGAACGATATATGAAGGTTTTGAAAAAGTTTGTTCGTAATAAGGCAAAACCAGAAGGTAGAATGTGTGAGGGATATTTAATGCAAGACGCAATGGATTTTTACACATAATATATCAACGATTTTAGGAGTGTCAATCGATGTGTATGGGATGATGATGAAGATGAGAGAGTTGCAGGTGAAGTATTAGAAGGAAATGGAAATCACTTCAAGCTATCAAATGAGGAAAGAACTTCGATACATACCTATGTTCTTCAAAACACATCCACATTTGATAAGTGGCGCAGGTGAATTTTTTTTACATGATAATTTATCTATTTAGTTTCATCTAATAGACAAATTATTATCATTCTTACTATCATGTTTATTCATATTCTATGCATAAAATACAAAGAATAGATTCAAACAGGGACGTGTCCATCTTGAAAGCGTAGACTTCAGGATTTGAATTTGGAGGTGGTTCGACTTTTCCAAAATTCGATGATTGGATTGATGATGAAATAAATTATGCATGACAACAAGGTCAAGATCTAACGATCGAGGAAATTGATCTTTCACAACCTCCACATATGTATGCTTATCGTTTCAATGGGATGTGGGACTATCGTATTGATTTAAGTGTGGAAGAAAAGGACACAGGAAAGGAAAATTGTGATTGTGTTGTTAGTGTTGAATTTCATCACGACACTAAAAAGAAATTCTATGTTGGATTCATACAAGAAACTATTCAAGTTGATTATGGTTAAACTAGTCCTATATTATTAAATTGTAAATGGATCAAGCCATCTGCAATACAACATGATGAGTATGGATTTTTACGTGCAAATATACGTCAAGTCTTATCAAAGACAGATGAGTCGTATGTTTTCCCTCTTCAAATTAACCGGGAATTTCTAATTGATTATATAAAAAGCCCATGATGGTCATATGTCATTCAAATGGAGCCTCGTTTGAAAAGGAAATTCATGCAATGTGTTGATATAATGGTCGATGGGTAGTGAAATAGTTTACAAGAAACATTGGAAGAAGAAGTTGAAGATGTCCATAAAGTATTTAAAGAGGAAACTTTTCTTCCCAATGAAGAGTCTAAGATGGAGAATGTAAGGCATGGTTAGGAAAATCTATTGTATGAGGACGGTGAAGAAGATCAAGCAGATGCATTCATGAGTGACCAGGATTGTGATATTGATGGAAACGCAAATGATAATGATGATGATTTGTCACCATAACTTTATGGAATAAACTTTCACTATGTAAATGGATTTATTGTTTTATCCATTGGGATTAGCTAGCCAAAGGGTTGTACTAAAATTTGTATGGAATTTATCCTTAATGATATTTGATATGCAACATTTTCATTTTTTTTTTGTTCATCTCTACATACACGATTTTTGTGGGTTATTCTTATCATGCTCTACTTCATTTAAGTATTGTGTAAATTTAAGTTGCTTGTGTTAGTTTGCATATGTTGTTTAAGAAAGTTTATGTGTGATTCCAATGGGCTCCATTTAGTGTTCATGTTGTAAGAGTTGAATAGTTAATGTAGACAATAGATTCATTACACTACTTGGATCTCCCTATCCAATAGAAATTAAAACAATTATATTACTCTCATCATTGGATGTATTTATGAGATAGAGATCAATAGTTTACATCTCAGAGCCATTGCAATTCTAACTTTAGAAATAAGTGTTTGTTGTTGTCATGAGCATTTGAATTTAGATATTTTATATTCGTTGTTTGCACATGCACTAATGATGTTTTTTAAGATAAATTTTCCACATATAAGCTATGAAGAATAAGGAGTTGAAACATAAAAGTGACCCCAACAAATATGAAAATGTGACATAATACGAGCGTGTTCGTAAAGACCACATCACAAGAAATGAAGAGTATTTGTCATCCCTTGGTTTGGGAAATAAGTAAGTAGTTACTCCTCATACCTTTTCACTTCTATGCATATTTCATGAAAGTTTTATATAATCTATTTCATGATGTAGGCCATATATTATTTTGATTCTAATTGGTAATTTTTTTGCTTTATAGGGGAATGTTGGATTCTACAAAAAATTATCATTAGAAACAAAAGGCAAGCAAAGAAAAATCACTGCCAACTCGTCGAATCTAACGCCTTGGTAGATCAGTACATGAAGATGAAGCTAATGATACTAAAGATCAGCTTCCTCATATATCAGATGATAATGTCCAAGATTTTTCTAAAAAACTGACATATTCTAGACAATCAAGCTTGCGAGAGCTTTATTTAAAATTAAAGAAAATATTTGAAGGCTCGTCAGAGGGGATTGGTGACCTAGAAAGTGCCACATTTATTGAGGAGATTCCTAATCTAACTAGTGACACACTTGTTGAGGAGATTGGTAAGATACCTAGTGCCACACATGTTGTGGTCAATTATGAGGAACCAATTCAGCCTTATTCCTTAGAAAAAACACCAATTACATCTCCTCCAAGGAACATGCTAGGAGCTAAAACTGTTATATCCACAAATATGAGTGGTTTTTCAACGCCCAAAACTAGTTCTGAAGATCCATCACCTTTCATCAAAAGACACAGAATTATTCAAGGCTTGTATAGGAGCACACAAAGGGAAGAAAAAGAAAGAAAATTTTTAGAGCATAATACCACCTAGTACCATGGTCACATACACCTAGGACACACTTTCATTTGTTTTACACTCATGTCATATGGGCCAAACGTTGGTTATGTTGATCTAGCAAGGTATTTGGTATTTTGGACTCATTAATACACCCATGAGCCCTAATTTGACCATTATGGAGACATGTGTGCCCTAATTTATGAATATTCAGTCCTTGGTCTACTCTCACTCCTTAAAATAGGGAAACTAATTGACCATAGGCGCCCATGCATGGTATTTGGGTGTTTTTGGAAATTTTGGACCATTTATTATCACCTAGAGCCACTCCCACTCACCCATTCACTCCAGCATGCCTAACCTACCCTAATTTATGTCTTAGCATGCTTCACCCGCATTCACATGGCCATTCGTGACCATTTGAGGTGGTTTAGGTGCTCATTGGTCCACCTAGGGGGTTTGAGGTCTAATCTAATACTGCCACATGTATGCATCCAATTTACCTCCAAAGGATAACAATTTTATCCTATTGTATTATAAACATGTTGTAGACATATTTACATGTTGGATAGTAATAGAAACTTCAAATATTGGCACTATTCCTATGTGTTAATTTTGCTCTTTTCACTATTTTCTGCATAGTTTGTGAATTTCTTGAGTTGTGAGGATTCCCTTAGCTCCTAGATATTGATGTGAATCATATTTTTACATGGTATCAAAGCTCTTTGGAGCTGCAAATCAAATTCAGATAGTTTTATTTTCTATCTAGGGTCTTTTCTAGAAAACATCGAGTGTTTGCATTGCAGGTAGTTCCAGTGTCTTTGTCACCGAGTGCGCAAGCAAAAATGGAGCAGATTGATGTATTTCTTATCCCATTCAGTTATTTTGAATGGAAGGACAAAATGGTGATCCATATGAGGTTTAAAGGCCTCTACAAAGTTACCATAAGGACTGAGGCCGAGCCCAACTCTGTTGTGGAAAAATCGAAGTAATTCAACAGGTTGGATGAAGCATTCAGGATGCTTTGTATCAGTATTTTGAGGGATCTTCTCTTCAATGTGGACAGTATTACCACACCCAATGAAGTTTGGCTCAATATTGAGTCACTCTTTGGGAATACTGATGAGATGAGAAGACACCAACTCGAAAATGAGTTGATCTCAGTGAGGCCAACTCACTTTGAGACGATACATGATTTCTTCACAAAGTTCAAATCATTGGTGCTTCAGCTGAAATAGTGTGGCATTGAGAATAAATAGGTGCATCTAATCTTGTCCATTATTTGAAATATAGGCACTAAGTATTCATTGTTTGTCTCCACATTCCACTCAGGCAAGATGACAGTTCAAAATTGGAGAATTCCTTCACTGATAGACTTCATGGAGTCTTTAACTCGAGAACAAGACAAATTGGTGCAAATGGGTACCATAAAATCCACCAAGGATAAAGGCCTTTATGCAAATGGGTACCACAAAATCCACCAAGGATCAATCTCTTTCTACAAATGGGTACCATAAAATCCACCAAAGGTAAGAAGAAATCCAAAGATTTGAAGCAAAAAGAGAAGAAGAAGCGGGAGAAGCCCAAATCTTCAGATGGGGGTTCGAATCTAGCAAGGACAAAGAGAAGAAGAAGCAAGAGAAGACAAAATTAACTTATTGTCACAAATGTTGGAATCCAAAGAGTGCATGCATGAATAAAAACATTGACATGATGGTGCAACTCCTTGAGAAGAACAGCATGCCCCTTCCAGAACGTGCAATGAAGAAAGAGGGAGGTTCAAGCTCAGATAACAACGAAATATGTCATGATTTGGTTGTTGGATCTTTAGGCTCTTCTTCCTTCATAAAAGATTCAGGTTCCTCAAGTCACATGGCTTCCATTCAATATTCCTTCCCGGCCATACATCCTTATAGTGGTCCATCCATCCTCATGGGTGATGACTCTGAGATCCCACCCAAAGGGATTTGCGGGATTGATCTAGACAATAGGTACTCCAACAATGTTTTGTATGTGCCTGATATTGTAGCGAACCTACTCTCTATCTATAAAATGAACACACAAGTACAGCTAAGAGAGTAACATTTACTCAAAATGATGTGGATATTTCAGAAAATTCTACAGGCCAGTGGGTTTTGTTGACCATGATTCAAGAATGTATAAGTTCTCTCACTTCATTCCTTACTCCCAAGAGAATGTGCTCCTATCACATGCCAATGAGACCATAAAATTATGGCATGAGAGGTTTGGACACCTCAAATATAGTTATCTTTAAGCACTAAGCAAAGAAAACATGGTTGAAGGGCTTCCAATTATCAAGTTTTCCAAAGGCACATGCAAGGGTTGCATAATGGGGAAACATGTTAAGCACAAATATGACAAAGGAAAGGAAATGATGGTTGTCCAAGTGCTTGATCTAATCAATTCAGATATGATAGGGCCTCTTCCCACACCCTCATATGGGAATTCAAGGTATGTGCTGACTTTCATAGATCATTTCTCAAGGTACTGTTGGGTGTATTTTCTCAAGAAAAAATATGAAGTTTTTTAGACTTTCTAATTATTCAAACTTTAGTTGAGAACATGAGTGGGAATAAAATAAAGTTTTTTAGGACTGATAATGGAAAGGATTATGTCAACAATAACTTACAGCATTTATTTCATGAAAGTGGCATTCAGATGCAGAATTATGTGCCCTACACACCACAGCAAAATGGTGTTGTAGAGCGCAAGAATAGAGCTCTAAACTAGATGGAAACATGAATAATGGAAGCTAAGGATTTTTCTCATAATATATGGGTTGTTGGGAAAAATATTGGCTTGAATAGTTTACCTAATATTTAATTATCGACCAGGGTTTGTAAGCTTGGAGTTGCTACAAAATATATGCGAAGGAAGAAGGATTCCTAAGGTGTCGTGGCAATATTTTAACAAACATAGATCAAAAGATCTTTTTGAAATAAGAAACAAAGACTCTTAAGAATTTGATAGTTAAGAAGATTAATCTAGAAGACTAGACTAGTGTAGTATCCAGTTATACTACTCTACTTTATACATACTTGATGAAAATTAAAACAAGATAACAAACTATCCCTTAAAACTTATTCTACTACTTTAAACAACTTTGAAAACTAACTATACAAATAAATATTTACATAATTAAATCAACTATAATATATAACTAAGGATATACGTGGAAATTCAGACTAATTTCACTCTCCTGGATTGTTTTGGGGATAAGCATTTATAGTGACTGGGAAAGGGGTAGGAGGAGAGTCAAAGTGGCTTTCAAATGAGGTATAGAAACTAAAGGGAATTAAGTCTAAATTTACCTCTACGAAAATATGTAAACTAAGGAATGTCCAGTTGCAAGTAATGGTAAACATAGTTCTTTTATATCATGGACACATATAAAAAATGCAAAGGAAAAGACCTAACTAAGAAAACCTGATGACGATCTAAATTCTTATTTAATAACCATCTAATCTGAAAATAACAACTTCTATTGATGACCGATAAATATATCCACCAACTTATAATTAACTTTAAATCACATGTACTAAAATAGAATGAATTCAAGCTAATATAATCATATGGTAAAAAGACTTAAAGGATTAGTAAATACTCTAAATAATTTAATCACATACTCTGAAAAAGAAGTATAATTACTATCTAACTATCCTTAATCGAAACCTGCTCAAAGAACAGAAGAAATAGACTTAAATTATGTAAAATATGCTAAGGACTGTATGAAAGACTAAACAATAGGTTGAAATGGCAGTCTGTATAACAGGCCAAACAGTCTATCTATATGACAGTCTGTATACAAAAATACTTAAAACTTTGAAAAAATGATTAATCTAGATGATTTCGGTCAGCTGACCTATGCAATTAATAACTAGGATGTAAATACAGGAGGTTAAACCTATTTAACAACTAATTTACATATAATTTACAATTCATAAATCAAACCTATTTACCCTACAAGATAATACAATTCATAATTTAAAATCATTATTACCTAAATATTTGAAAGGAAACTAGAGATTAAATAAATTCAGAACATACTAGGAACTAACAGAATTGAAACTAACTATAATTAAATTCTACGGTATTGAAAGCAATTTTAATATATTATCATTGAATCAACTAATAACTAGAAATACATCGAAAGAATTACAATCCAGTTTATATGCAAATGCATCAAAAGGAAGTTTACAATCTAATCTATATGGAAAAGAATTCAATCTAGTCTGTATGCAAATTCATCAAAAGGAACTTACGGTCCAATCTATATGAAAAGGAATGACAATCTAGTCTATATGCAAATGCAAAAAGGAATTCACAGTCTAATGTATACGCCAATGCATTAAAAAGAAATTACAATCTAGTCTAATAAACTGGAAATGTAACAAAAGAAATTACAATCTAATCTATATGCAACTAGTTGCCAACTTAAAACGAAAGACTATATAAGTATCATAACATTAAAATGGAATCTAAACTACTAGCATCATAAGACCGGAATAAAATATAAGTTACAGGAAACAACATAAACAATTGCAGAAATGAAATTGCATAAATAATCTAGGAACAAAATTATGTTAATTATAAAAAGGAAAGAGACTATACGAAAGATAAAACTCTGATTGGCGGGGGGCCCTCCCAGCAAATAGAGTCACAGCCTGCTAATGGAACACGATCGTAAATAGTATGATAGAACTTTCCATTAAAAATAAACAGAGTCTGAATTACATAAACTTGTTGAGATAAAAACTACTTCTGCTTAACCTCTCTCGCATACAAGCATTCTTATATATATCATTTTGAGAAAGCGAGCAAGTTGACCCTTTAGTGGTCCACTACTCTTCTAGGATGAGTCAACCATTATTACAAATCATTGCTTTAATTCCAACACACAGCCACTCTCCTCCCTTGTCGCGAGTTGGTTTCCATCGGGCATGAGGTGGCTCCCCTTCTCTAGCATTGTGATGTACGCTGGCAACCTTCCAGAATAAGGCTCGTGCTAACGCTTCAACAGGTGGAAAGTTAGCGGTTTCCATACCACTCCATTCTTAAATGTTGGAGAATCAATCATTTCAAATGTGTGGTTGGTTCAGCGAGTTATATGACAAGTTGGATATCCTATGCGCATATCTAGCCGAACGTGTGTCTGTATGTAGAATTCACCCAAAAAACATGCTCTACAATCCACGAATGCATTTGTTAATATTTACATCAAATAATCATCAAATTTACTCATTAAAAGAGTAAAATAATCAAGAATGAATCAATCTTAAAATAAATCAAAATAAGATCATACCTAAAGCTGAAAGGTAGTCTGTGTGATGTAAAGATGCCAAAATGACAACAAAATATGTATTAATACATAAGGTTTTTAGCTCAAAAAGGGTAACAAAATGGGGCTCAACATACCCCCAAACCAAAAGGATTCCAGGTCCCCCTGGTACAAGGTAAGAGATATCATTGGGAAGAAGGCAGAGTTGCGCTAGCAGTTACCTTCGACCCTGTTGACGGAGTAGGTGGCTTATACTTCGAATTTTTAGCTTGTGCTTTCAAGAGAGCATGCCTTGCGTGCTGGTCCCTTTGTGTTGTACTGAAAGTCTTATGAAGATATTCCATAGCCTTAATCTGTACCCGTAATTATTTATTTTCTTCTCGAAGATTTGAGATTAATTTGACATGCGCTTCATTCTGTTTTGTTGACTGTGTCAACTCAGAGGTTAATTGTTCTACTATTGGCTGCAGTGGTTGACATGGTTCCGGGGACTGGTTACAATCCTGTAGAGGGCTCTCTTCTTTGGTCGGCACTTCAACATCGGCACCTGGAACTTGACTATCAGGGTTTAAATCTTGAACGGGTGTACAAACATCTTCATGAGCAATGTCTTTCAACAAATCGACTGAAAGGTTAGCCAACATGTATAAATGCAAATCTAGGTCAGGCATATGTGTTTCAGCCGGACTATCTGGATGGTCTCTCTGTATTTCAAGCTGGATGCTTGACTGTACCAAGGGATGGACACGGGGCTGATGACTAGTCTGTGCAAACTCCACCTTCCATTTCCTAGTACGGGGTCATGAAAGAGGTATGAATTCAGTAGGAACAAGAGGGGAAGACCGCATATATGGGCTTGCCTCCGATACATCATCATCTAGATCTATGTTAGGGTTTCTCTTCCCTGTTGATGGAGATGGACTACACTATTGGCCATGAGAATATTGGAGGTGCTTGTGAATATTCAAATGAGGGTTAAGGACCTTGAAAATGAAAGTATCCCATCTCTGGTTTCATTCTTTAAGCTGATCAAGGATGAGAAGTTTTATAATGCTATGGTGGTATAGGCTATTTTTGGGATGGAGGGTGTTCTTCCGAACCAAATTAGACATTTTTTTGAGACTCTGTAGAAAGAAAAATGGGAAATTCAGGTATTTCTGATCCACAAAGTGAGCCAATAGACATAGATGACAAGATTTAAAAATGTTAAACTTACCTTCGTAGGTGACTAGGTGGATAATAACTATCAATGGATTGAGATATTCTGGTTTGATCCAATTGTGATGATAGCCTTTGCTTCCTGATACATGATGACATTCAGGTTTCAATGCGAAATTGTGCAACACTCTAGGGACGAACCAATGCTTGTGCCAATGTTCTCCCTCTCGGGGAAGCTTGGTTGCCCTGGCTATTGACTCCTCACTGACCTGAAAAACTAAATGGCCGACCCTTGCTTCTCTCCCATCAAATCCCATTGCAAATAGTAATGATATTTTCCCATCAAAACCCTACAACTGATGTAGAAAAGGGTTCCATCCTGCATGAAAGAATATTTCACGACAGTATCTAAATTCGGGTATCTGGAAGAGGTCTTGATAGCTCTCTAGTTCGAAATGGTTTGGCATGGTGAAACCAAGGTGATGAAACAGGGATCTACGAGAAATATGGGGAAAAAGTTGGAGATAGGATTCTACAGTAGTAATGGTCATACATAAACAATGGAAAGGATTCGCATCATATTTAAAGCATGCCACATTCAGTCGATCAAATGATTGTGCAGCCAGGTCGGCGTATTTTGGATGACCGTGCCATTATGACAGCCCTTAAAATGTGTGTCATCAAAATGCAACTTCTAACGAGTTCATAAGGTTTAGTTCATTCAACCATGTCTAAAGTAAACTTTGGACAGGTTGAACATCAACTTAATGCAAACATATGACCATGCTCATCACCATAATCCCAATTTTAACGAAAAGATTGATCATCTAAAAGCTTATGCATACGAATGAAATATATTTAGCAGTTTATACATGCGAATGAAAAATGAGATGAGGTGATGACATCATAGTAATGATTAGAAAGTACCCTAATATCTTTTCAATCCTATATGAGGATAAAACGAAATCATATTAGATCGAGATCGTACCAAGTCATGAGTTGAAATTTAGTAAAAAGTACCCTTATGGATATGATTTTTAAGAATGATGATATGACTTAGCCAAGTCGAAAATTAAGCTAGATTTAATCATAGGAAAAATATCATCGTGAGTATTCAGAACATCATTTGTCTTTTCATTCAGGCTATTATTCAACCCTTCATACGATCCTTCATATAATCCTTCATATTTCCTGTAAGGAAATAAGTTTTGCTTGATCAGATCATACTACTAATAATCATAGATTTTTCTAAGCTTTGAACCTACAAGGAGATCACATAAAAACAATTTCTTTGATCCTTTTAATTGTACTTCCATGATTTTTAGAGAAATAAATTGTTATTTTTATGAAAGGACAGACAGTTTGATACTCCCCCCTAAACCAAAGATATGGCGTGTCCGCAAGCCATACAAGAAAATTCAGCAGTTTCCAAAATAAGATAAGAAATTCCAGTCATGCTGTTATACGTACGTAAAAGAAAGGAAAAAATAACACATGCATGAAAGGATTCAGATAGATACATATAAAAATAGTGCTCAAATATGCAAGTTCATTTTTTACCATGTAATGAAGAAATAAAGGAAGAATCATAGGGAAAACTAGTCATCCTTGCCTTGTTGTAAAGATATCTTTCCACCCTAAAAATAAATAAAAATAAAAATAAAAATTGAGCTTACCGTCGAATTTGTAAGAATCTACTGCTATGGGTCCCATTACTAGGATAAACAGATCCTAGTTATTGATTGAATTCAGATTATCAGATCCAAATCCATCTTACAGTGATTCTTTAATGACATCAAAAACAATAGGCCTAAACATATTTTATTGTTAACACATGTTCCTATAGGTGCATTAACCAAGCTCTTTTACATGATATTTCCCTACTACCAGCGAGCCTATTCAATACCCCGACGGGTTTATCTTGGTACCATCCAAGCATAGCCCCGCTACTAGTGAGCCTGTTCAATTCCCTGATGGGTTTACTTGCATTTATTGAATTTCCTTATTGCTATATTGTTACTTAGCATTGACACGCTACCAACAGGCCTGTTCAGAACCGTGGCGGGTTTGCCTCGTATAAAGATAGGAATTCGATGGGTACTAGAGTGTGCTAAGCCCTGCTAGACACATGAGTAAAAATTTTCATAAAAATGGCCTTAATCATAGATCATGTCAAAAGAGAATAACTCAAAGGTGTTCCTGGGCCCTTTAGTCCGTTTTCTTTATAAAAGATAACGTTCCCCATAAGCAAAAATTCCACATATCCTAGAGTGTTCTCAAAAATATTTTAAGGTTCAAGTTTTGATAACAAGTGTAGATGTACTAGTAATCCCTAGGTATTAAAAATCTTGAAGAACATGATGATTGAAATAATTCTTTTGAGCACTTGCTTAAAGTAATCAAGAATGTACATATTTGAATCAAACCATCATGTATAAGAAAAATCATTTAAAATAAATGGTCTGAGAATCAAACTTCAGAGACACAACTAGTATTTTTAGAGCACTTTTATATAATGTCTTATAGAAAAGATCTGCCTATAATTAAATTTTCAAAACCATTTATTACATGATTGGTTTTATTTAAAAACATAGAAGAAGAGTCCCCTAGAATTAGACATGACTCTTGTTTATTCGAAAAACATATCTACATATGTACAAATGATGATAACCCTAAGTAACTTTTAAGGATCAGGTAAAGGAGGAAGAGTGTTCAGGGAGGGAGGATCAGCTTCTATTCTAGCAAGGTTCACCCTGGTCCCATGAGCCAAAATATGACGTCCTGTACAAATATGACATGTGCAAATTTTGAATGGACATTCTTGTGGGAGATGTTTAGCTTTACATTTTGAACAGAAGGTGCTCCTTGCTGATGACTCTTCTTTCTTTTTCTTTGTGTGATTTGGGTTGCTGAAAGGAGGCTTTTCCTAAGGTGAGACTGAAGTGTCCCAGTGTCCTTTTTCAGGGGAGATATTCCTCCCATTGGCCATGCTCCTATTGGATCATATAGGAGAAGTAGACTATACTTTAGATGTTTCAATTTGTGAAATTACAGCATTGTCTAGGAGTGCTTTTACTTGGACAGGTTCAACAAAGTTCGGATCTCCTACTGGAGAGGAAGTCGTATTGGGATGCTTAGAGGTTTTTAATAACTGATCTCTCAAAATATTTTCAAGAATGAGATCCTCAAATATTCCTGTCAAAGTATTGTCCATGAATTCTCTGATAAGACTTCTTAAGAGAGTCTCCTTAGATCTCCAGACAGATAACTTCCTATAGGTGTCTTTTGGTATCTTTTCAATAAGTAAATGGTGGCGAAAGCTATGTCCCTATAATAGTTATTTAAATGCAAATCTACTCTAAACACACTTAAGAGAAATAAATCAAGCTTTGCATAAAGTGATCACACTTGTACAAAAAGGAATAACATGGCTTGGGGGAACCCACTAAAAGTGGATGTGTCAGGCTGTCACACTATGGAAATTCTGTAGTGAAGTCATCTTTGCATCTTATCATTTCCCCTCCCCCTTTCTGTATAATGTAAAGGCAACCTATCTATCCTTATCTACTTAGACTCTGTTCATGGAAAAAAAACTTAAAGGAAAACCTAGAGTATTGCTACTGATGGGTTTGGGGGCGCCTGTTATAACAGATGTGCAGGTTCTTACCTCTCATCTTACCGCTCCCCCGCCACCAACCTATCACTAAACTTCATAAGCGAATTCTATTTTTTCTACCTTACAGAACAACTCCTCAGCAATGGCGCCAAAATGTTGGGCAAAATATTGTCTTGAATAGTTTACCTAATATTTAATTATCGACCGGGGTTTGTAAGCTTGGAGTTCCTACAAAATATATGCGAAGGCAGAAGGATTCCTAAGGTATCGTGGCAATATTTTAACAAACATAGATCAAAAGATCTTTTTGAAATAAGAAACAAAGACTCCTAAGAATTCGACAGTTAAGAAGATTAAGCTAGAAGACTAGACTAGTGTAGTATCTAGTTATACTACTCTACTTTATACATACTTGATAAAAATTAAAACAAGATAACAATCTATCCCTTAAAACCTATTCTACTACTTTAAACAACTTTGAAAACTAACTATACAAAGAAATATTTACAGAATTACATCAACTAGAATATATAACTAAGGATATACATGGCAATTCAGACTAATTCCACTCTCCTGGATCGTTTTGGGGATAAGCATTTACAGTGACTGGGATAGGGGTAGGAGGGAGTCAAAGTGGCTTTCAAATGAGGTATAGAAACTAAAAAGTATTAAGTCTAACTTTACCTCTACGAGAATATGTAAACTAAGGAATGTCCAGTTGCAAGTAATGGTAAACATAGTTCTTTTATATCATGGACACTTATCAAAAATGCAAAGGAAAATACCTAACTAAGAAAACCTAATGACGATCTAAATTCTTATTTAATAACCATCTAATCTAAAAAGAACAACTTCTATTGATGGTCGATCAATATATATACCAACTTATAATTAACTTTAAATCGCATGTACAGAAATAGAATGAATTCAAGCTAATATAATCATATGGTAAAAAGACTTAAAGGCTTAATAAATACTCTAAATAATTTAATCACATACTCTGAAAAAAGAAGTATAATTACTGTCTAAATATCCTTAATCAAAACCTGCTCAAAGAACTGAAGAAACAGACTTAAATTATGTAAAATATGCTAAGGACTGTATGAAAGACTGAACAACAAGTTGAAATGGCAGTCTGTAGAACAGGCCAAACAGTCTTTATGTATGGCAGTCTGTATAACAGGCCAAACAGTATTTCTGTATGACAGTCTGTATACAAAAATACTTAAAACTTTGAAAAATTGATTAATCTAGATGATTTCGACCAACTGACCTATGCATGTAATAACTAGGATGTAAATACAGGAGGTTAAACCTATTTAACAACTAGTTCACATATAATTTACAGTTCATAACTCAAACCTATTTACCCTACAAGATAATACAATTCATAATTTAAAAGCATTATTACCTAAAGATTTGAAAGGAAACTAGAGATTAAATAAATTCATAACATACTAGGAACTAACATAATTGAAACTAACTATAATTAAATTCTACGGTATTGAAAGTAATTTTAAACTATTATCATTGAATCAACTAATAACTAGAAATACATCAAAAGAATTACAATCCAGTTTATATGCGAATGCATCAAAAGGAAGTTTACAATCTAATTTATATGGAAAGGAATTCAATCTAGTATGTATGCAAGTTCATCAAAAGGAACTTACGGTCCAATCTATATGAAAAGGAATGACAATCTAGTCTATATGCAAATGCAAAAAGGAATTCACAGTCTAATCTATATGCAAATGCATTAAAAATAAATTACAATCTAGTCTAATAAACTGGAAATGTAACAAAAGAAATTACAATCTAATCTATATGCAACTGGTTTCCAACTTAAAATGAAAGACTATATAAGAATCATAACATTAAAATGGAATCTAAACTACAAGCATCATAAGACTGGAATAAAATATAAGTTACAGGAAACAACATAAACAATTGCAGAAATGAAATTGCATAAATAATCTAGGAACAAAATTATGCTAATTATAAAAAGGAAAGAGACTATATGAAATATAAAACTCTGATTGGTAGGGGGGCCTCCCAGCAAACAGATTCACATCCTGCTAATGGAACACGGTCGTAAAAAGTATGACAGAACTGTCCATTAAAAGTAAACAGAGTCTGAATTACATAAACTTGTTGAGCTAAAAACTACTTCTGATTAACCTCTCTCGCATACAAGCGTTCTTATATATATAGTTTTGAGAAAGCGATCAAGCTGACCCTTCAGTGGTCGACTGCTCTTCTAGGATGAGTCAACCATTATTAAAATTCATTGCTTTAATTCCAACATGTAGTCTCTCTCCTCCCTTGTCGTGAGTTGGTTTCCATCGGGCATGAGGTGGCTCCCCTTCTCTAGCATTGTGATGTACATTGGCAACCTTCCAGAATAAGGCCCATGCTAACGCTTCAACAGAAGGACAGTCAGTGGTTTCCAGACCACTCCATGCTTAAATGATGTAGAATCAATCAGTTCAAATGTGTGGTTGGTTCGGCGAGTTATATGACGAGCTGGATATGCTATGCGCATATCTAGCCGAACGTGTGTGTGTATGTAGAATTTGCCCAAAAAACATGCTCTACAGTCCATGAATGCATTTGTTAATAGTTACATCAAATAATCATCGAATTTACTCATTAAAATAGTAAAATAATCAATAATCAATCAATCTTAAAATAAATCAAAATAAGATCATACCTGAAGCTGAAAGGTAGTCTGTGTGATGCAAAGATGCCAAAATGACAACAAAATATGTGTTAATACATAAGGTTTTTAGCTCAAAAAGGGTAACAAAATGGGGCTCAACATGGGCTGACTCCATTAATAGCACTTCATATCTTCAAAATAGAGCTCCACACAAAGCATTGGAAGAGAAAAATTTATTTGAGGCTTGGAGAGGTCACAAGCCCAATGTTTCTCATTTCAGGGTTTTTGGCTCAAAGGCTTGGGCTAGAATTCCTCCCGAGAAGAGAAAGGCCTTGAAATCTCAAAGAAAGGAGTCCATTATGGTTTTATATGTTGAATATTCAAAGGGATACAAGCTCTTTGATCCCTCATCTCAAAAAACATTCATTGAAAGGAGTGTACATTTCGAAGAAGATCCCATGCAAGAGATCGAACTAGGCAAGGGGGAATGCTCACATCCTCCACTCAATGATGATGTTAGTGATGATTATTTATATGATTTTTATGATTATGGTATTGAAGAAAATGTTTATGACATGCATACATATCATGACTAACCCATAAGGATAAAGTGGGTTGAGAAAACCATACAAGCAGCTGGTGATCTTGCTAGAGATCCACTAGACTCTGGGAAGACTAGATCTCAATTTCACAATGATTTCTCCACATGTTAATTGAATATTTCAGAGAGAAAATTATGATGGTTTGATATGATCCTTAGACATACCAAGAGGCATAACTTGACCCAATATGGAAAATAACTGCAAGAATATTTCAAGTCTTTGCAAGACAACGAAACTTGGGAGTTGGTTCCTCTACCTTCCAAGAGGAAACTAATGCAATGTAAGTGGGTTTATAGGACAAAAATGGTTGTTTATGGTTCTGATATAAAGTAAAATGAAATTTTGGTTTCCAAAGGCTTCTATCAATTCTAAGGAATGGACTATACAGATACATTTGCACCGGTTGCAAATATGGATTCTATTAGACTAGTTTTGGCCATTGGTGCATCTAAGCGATGGGAGGTTCACCACATGCATGCGAAGAGTGCTTTTCTTCATGGTGACCTTCATGAGGATATTTATATGCAGAAACCTGAAGTTTTCATTCATGATTATTCACTTATTTCTAGGTTTAATAAGTCTCTCTATGGCCTCAAGCAAGGCCCCATGGCTTGGTATGCCAAGATGGACAGCTTTCTTCTTTCACTAGGATTTGAGAGATGCAAATCTGATACTAATGTATATTTGCAGCATATAGGTGATTCATTGCAGGTAATATTACTATATTTTGATGATATTTTGATCACTGTAAGTTGCATTGATGATATAGGTTCAATTAAGTCTTCTTTGCATAGTGAGTTTTCAATGACTGACCTTGGATTGTTGAAACAATTTCTTGGCTTGGAGATTAAGCAATATGATACAGGGATCAAGGTAAACCAATAAACATATGTTGAAGAAATTTTTATTGAAGTTCAAAATGGATGTATGTAAGGAATACAAGTGTCCCTTCCTTTCAGTAGTGAAACTATGTGATTTTGGTTCCTCTCCATTGGTGGACAACTCGTTGTATAGGAAACTAGTTGGGAGCTTGTTGTACCTCACACACTCTCGACCTGATTTGGCTTATGCAGTAGGTGTTGTTGAAATATATATGTAGGAGCCTCATGAGATCCATTGAAAGGCTGCAAAAGGGATCTTGATTTATGTGCAAGGAACCAAACACTTCAAGATACACTATGTTGCTAGTTCTCAACTAGAACTAGTTGGATTTACTGATTCTGATTGGGATGGAGATTCCATTGACAGACATTCCACTTCAGGTTATGTATTTATGCTTTCACATGGTCCAATATGTTGTTCAAGTAAGAAACAACACACTATATCCCTTTCATCAGTTGAGGCTGAGTACAGAGGAGCAGTGAACGCATCTACACAATGTGTGTGGTTGCAAGGCATTCTTAGAGAGCTTAGATTTTCATTTGATTCACCCAATGTAATTTGGTTTGACAATCAAAGTGAAATCAATATTTCCACTAATCCATTACAGAGATAGAGGACCAAGCACATTAAGATACACATGCACTACATCCAGAGCTTGGTGCATGAGCAGGTGATATCGTTGAAGTATTTCCCATATGCAGAGCAAACTACTGACATTTTCACCAAGAGCTTCACAGAGAAGACATTCACCTATATTAGATCACTTATTGGAGTGGGTGACACATGGTGATGACTGATATTCACTTTCATATTTTTCTCCGTGTTCATTTTTTAGGGGAGGTTTTGTTCCCATGAGGTTTTCCTCCTTACCTTGGTTATATGGACAAATAAATTTTTGTAAGAGGTGACTTGAGCCTTAGTTTCCAAGGCCTCAATTTTTGATGTGGTTACACTAAGTCAGGCTTAAGGGGGGGTGTTAGAGAATCATACCACCTAGTACCATGGTCAAATACACCTAGGACACACTTTCATTTGTTTTACACTCATGTCATATGGTCCAAACCTTGGTTATGTTGATCTAATAAGGTAATTGGTGTTTTGGACTTATTAATGCACCCTCATTTGACCATTATGGGGACACATGCACCCTAATTAATGACTATTCAACCCTTGGTGCGCTCCCAATCCTTAAAATAGGGAAACTAGTTGACCAGAGGTGCATGTGCATGGTATTTGGGTGTTTTTGGCTCTTTTGGACCCGTTATTGCTACCTAGAGCCACTCCCACTCACTCATGCACTCCAACACACCTATCCCAACCTCATTTATGCCCTAGCATGCTTCACCAACGTTCACATGGCCATTCGTGACATTCTGAGGTGGTTTGGGATCTCATTGGTCCACCTAGGGGGGTTTGAGGTCCAATCTAAGCCTCCAAAGGCTAAGAATTTTCTCTTGTTGTATTATAAACATGTTCTAGAAATATTTACATGTTGGACAATAATAGATACTTCAAATATTAGTACTATTCCTATGTGTTCATTTTTTTTCTTTTCAAAGTTTTTTTGCATAGTTTGTGAATTTCTTGAGTTGTGAGGATTCCCTTAGCTCC
This sequence comes from Pseudotsuga menziesii, assembly GCA_001517045.1. Classification (NCBI taxonomy): domain Eukaryota; kingdom Viridiplantae; phylum Streptophyta; class Pinopsida; order Pinales; family Pinaceae; genus Pseudotsuga; species Pseudotsuga menziesii. The sequence goes on from LPNX010931726.1 coordinate 326,417, forward strand.
TATATCTTGCTATGAATCATATTTTCGCAAAAATCAGAAGGGAAGAAGGCTTACCTGGTCGAGGTAAAATATGGCCAACCTACTGGACCAAATGCTTCAAGGTGGTCCATAGAGTTGGGCACGAGAATAAGGTCTTATTTGGATGTTACCAAATCGAACTTTATAGATCAAGATTCAAGAAATGTTGATCTAGTGATCCAACAAATGGAAAAAAATTGAGATTGTTGGTGGTAGGATTTATATTAAATATTACAAGTATAGAATGATAATTTTGATGAATAATTCCAGGCATAAATGCAAGAAATTAATCTTGGATGGAAAAGATAGGTAGAGCAGGTTGACTCTCAAATAATGGGAATATTTGAAGGAAAGTATGTGTGCTGAAGAGTTTTTGGTAAAAAGTGCAAGAGGGAAGAAAGGAATAGATATTGTGAAGGGTCGATATTTTTTGGGTAGGGGTGGGTTGAGAGCCAAACAACACATATGTGTAAGTATATGGTTTTTTGTTGATTAGTGTACATTGTGTTCTTCCTTTTTTATTTGTCTATATTTCCAATACATTGTGTGTTGAAAATGATTTGTAGGTTGAAGGAACTAATAGAGAACCCAATTTGAGTAAAATGGTTCAATATACGGCAAACTTAGAAAATTCTAAAAAAGAGAGTTCCTTTCCATCTGTTGAAGTCAAGAGAAGCCAAACAAGAGGCCCATCTACTGTTGAAAACCCTAGTGAGGATTATAACATTGCAATGAATCGTTGTATAAATGGGTTGTTAGAGAATATGTCGACCATAGCCTCCTCCATTGAACCTCCTGTTGCTACATTCAAATTAAATAATGGATTTCCTATTGATTCAAATGTGGTAAGCTAATTATCATTCCCTTCCAACCATTTCTTCACTTGATATTTTAATCTATGGATGTTTTTTATCCATTTCACTTCGCTTACGAAGCCTCTTTTTTTTAATGGAAATTCTTGTCAATCATAGGAAAAAACCGTAATTTTGGGTGGTGCAACAATATTGAAAGACCCAAAATATGCCCATGAATATGGAAAGGTATGTATTAAATCACTAGCAGTTTCTGTAGATATATAGAAGCCTTATATCTTAGAATATGGTTTAATTGGTATACTATTTTGTTTTTTACAGTGCTCAATAATTCCATGGTGCATCAAGTACTCCAAGAAGGTGAAAATGTTAAAATATTAGATCCATATGATGGTATTATTACTGACATTGGACAAATTCATTCACTTTCTATGATCCATGGAATGGCACTTGCCCCTGAAGATGCAAATGTCAATGTCATCAATGTCACAAGTAATATCACACTTCTGTATGAAGATAAAATAGATGGATGTCTCCCTTTGAAGGAGAAGGAAAGGAGTTTCATTCGGTGGCCAAAGAAGTATTTGGAAAAGTCATCAAACTAGATGATTTTTATGTTCTTGTCCCAAATATTGATGTTCTTGAAGTCCATGTAATGGATTTTTTACCCCTATTATGTGCAAAAGCACCAGCCTTACGTCAATGAGACCATAAGGGAGAGTTCATCGAAAAATTAAAACAATAAACAAGATTAGTAACACAAAGAAAATGTACATGTACGAGGGCTAAACTAAATAAAATACAAATAAACAAAAGTTATACCTTCTTTCTTTGTAAAGTGGGTCACCGTGGCCGTCTCGGAAGTGGTCTGCCTCTCCATATGTTGGTTCTCCAGTGTGGTCTTGTTTTTGTATGTAGTCTCTTGATCCCGAAAAAGGATAAAAGTGTACATGGGAGAGCTCTCCCAACCTTTGGGGAAGGAAAAATTCTTTATCGTTGGTAGTCCAATCTGGACAGAAAAGGGTAAACATATACTGACTAGATGGTCGTTCAAATCCTTTTACAAGCATGAACGAAACTAATTTTGCTCGGCAATATTTTCTAAATGAGAATGCTGGAAAAGAGCTTAAAGACAACCTATAATGAGTTTTTTCATAAAGTATGGTCCCAATGCCCGAGAAAGCATAAAAGGATGCAAAGGGAAACGTGTCTGGCTTGAATGTGCCAAGGTGGTCCTTTTCTTATGATAGTCTACATAGTACAAAGAAGGAGATGAACGAGGCTACATAGATGCCCTTTCAAATATTTTAACGAGCGTGAAAGGAAGCAAGCATGGTCGTCAATCTTTTCATTCTTTTAAGAGTCAGAAAATATCTTAACAGAAACTTTGTAATGGTTAATCAAGTAAGGGGGAAGTGTTTGATATATGGAAATAGGTTATGTTGTGAACATGGTTGAAAGGAATAAATGTAGAACATTGATGGGGACCCCTTCTGGGACAATGGATGGTGGTAAAATATGACCAACTGTGCAGTATGGATGGAGCGGATGGCTCGTGAACATGCCAATACATACAAGGGGAGATTCATGTGATGGTACACAAATCGGTGTGAATTCCAGGAAATGGCCCAAAAAATCATATTGAGAGTGCGAGACGAGGGTCTCATAAAAATACAAAGGATGGAAAACCAAACCCGATGGTGCAAATGGTGTCTCAAACGGATTCTGAATGACTCTACGGTGCACGAAAGAAAACTAGACCCAATGGAGGCCTATAAACAGGGGGGACCATATGACATGTGTCATTGTTACTGTTCAGTGCTGAGTTAGAGTGGAGAACCCCAGATATCATTTGTTGATTTCTTTCATTTCGACTAGTGGTTTTGCGATCTATGACTTGCAAGTAAGAGCTCTTTTCTAACCCAAATTTTTCACTAGTTTAATTTTGGCTTTTGCTCATCTTGGGGCCTATGCCGAGCTGAAATAGTTCACAAGGGAGGTTCACTATTTTCAAGGGAAAAGCCATGACCCAGGTTAGTCGTACCAGGCTGAGAGGCATGACCTAGGTCGCACCTATTCAGCAGGTATGAGCGACCCTGTCGCTCCTATTTGGATTTTTGAGCGACTTGGGTCGCACAAAAAGGTTGAACAGGGGTGACTCATCCCAGGGTGAGTTATTGTGCATGACTAGACCTAACAGGGACTGTGTGTATGTGTAGGATGCTATGGGTGACATGGAAAGAGCAAGACATTGGTACCTTGTGAGAGCAGGCATTAGGGGATGGGGCAATGGTGGACACGCTTTCCTAGAGTGGGATACTGAAGTACTTCCAGATCCCACTAATGTGTTCAACCAAGTTATTGCTGGACATGCTGGTGAGCTTCTGGGACACAGATGCAGAGTGATTTATCATCCAGGAGGAGTAGATTGAGATAACACTCCTCGATATCTATTTTTTGACGTGGCTCCCTATGCTGGGTATGATCGGCGACACTACGCTGAAGCTTACCCACGGGGTATCAATGGTCAACCTCTGTGAGAGGCATTTCTATGCCTCTGCTATGGTGCACTCATCATACATACTGATGTGCGACATTGAGGATCTCATGACTCGGGTTGTGGCAGCGATGGTGCTACAAATCTTGGGGTCATCAGGACCTCACAAGATCTTGGGTGGTCAGCTCTAGATTGTGGAGCGTGTGCTGAGGGGAACCTACTTTAGGTGGGCCCAGATGTACCTAACACAGGTTCAGCATGCGTTGAACCATGGCCAGATAGTGGGAGGGTATTTCTATTTCCCCTCATTTTTGTGTTCATTCTTCTTTAAGCGACTGTCGACCCTACGACCGCACCTGTAGGTATGGGAAGGAGGACCTTCCAAGCCTCGCATGAGGAGGTGGAGCGAGATGATGATCTGGGAGGGAGGAATCCCATTGGGTCAGTTCTCTACTCAGGAGATTTTTACGTAGTGGAGGAAGCTACCAGTCCTTATAGAGGAATACTCGTATGTAGGGATGGACTACCGGGGAGATCATGAGATTCCTCGACCTCCAAGACAACCCTGGGGACCTGATGGTATGTATACATGATGCTTTATGTGGTTGAATTCATATATAGTTTACTAGCTTAGTGGTAGCTAGTTTATGTATGTGATAGATACTAATGACATACTGTGTGTATGTGCAAACATCAGACTTCTCCCTCCATCAAGCTATCAGCGACGGAGGGGCAGAGTGGAGGGGTTAGATCCACCCACTCATGAGCATCGAAGGCGTCGGAGTACTTTGGCCTCACTTCGTCGCAGTATAGAGAACTTATTAGAGGGGGTCACTGATGATGGATGGCATTACCTGGAGGATGATCTGATCATTGCATGCTACCATTCTCCTCCAAAGTGGATCCCCTTGATGAAGAGGATCGCAGTCGTTGCTGAGTATGTCCGAGCAGCAACGTAGGGTAATGTGTTGATGGAGGAGGAGGAGGACTCCAGTGAGGAGGACACAGAGCAGGACACAGACCTAGAGTACCAGGAGCAAGACTCCTTCTCTGACTAGAATCTAGTGGTGCTACCTCTAGTGCAGTGGTGCATTAGGATTTTTGTATGATATGTATACCCATCCAAGAAATCTTATGGGGCTTCTCATTTTGTACTAAACATTATGACATGATATATATATGCACGTGGATGCACTTTTTTTTTGTCTTTTATGTGTCTTTTTATGATGATGATTCCTATATGATGTATATGACATATGTATGCATGATTATATGATGATGCATGATGCAGTTTTATTTCCTATATGTGATGATGATGTGCCACTCTAGAACGTCATTAGCCATTTGGTCTGCTACACTATTGAGACTTCTGGGAACATGGATAAATGTAATGGATTCAAAATATATAACCAAATCTCTAGTGCATGGGAACTTTATAAAGAGACAAGGATCGTGTACCCGATAACATTTATTCAACTGGGAGACAAGCAGCTAGGAGTATAAGAAGACATCGAGGTGACGAATACCCAAATGGAGGGCAGCGGCCAAAAGACCAATGACACCATCATACTCAACTTGGTTGTTGGTAGAAATTCCAACACACATTCCGTCGATATGGATCAACTCATGTGATGGGGAATAAATGACCCACGTAGCCAAGGCAAGATTAGGAGACCATCTACTTACTCCGTCAGCGAATCCAATGCAGCGATGCAAGGTAGGATCCATCTGGGGAAACCAAGGAAACAAACTATAAGATTCATGAAAAGAATGGTGTAAAACAAAAAAATAAAAACTTTGACACAAGTGACTTATGTTGCATGAAATTAGTCATAGAACCTCTTGAGGTAGAGCCCGTTGCGGGGATTCTTCAAGAGGTGGTCATCGGAGTCAACAAGAATATATTCCCCCTTGTCGAGGCAGTGATGGAAAACATATGGGTCGTGCCACATGGAATTAAACTTCCATTTCCCTAAATTATCATTGGCTTGGTCGTAAACGAGGATGCGATCTCCCTTGCTGAAGGTGCAAGGGTGAACATGGGAGTCGAAATGTGACTTCAACTGAGCCTTAGCCGCTTTGATCATTTGGAGAGCAGCATGACAGCCCTCATTGGTCTATTCGAGAATAAGTAGGGATTCTTCTAATGGTGAAGTATCAGGTAGAAGTTCATCGGCAAGGTGGGGTGATGAAATCTAGGATTCAATGGGAAGAACCGACTCCACACTGTGAACCAAGTAAAATGGGGTAAAACCGGTAGCGGTTTTACAGATATCTATATCGTCACGAAAGTGGTACCGGGATATATCAGGTGGATCTTCCATGGTTGAGGATGGGAAAGGACTACTGGAATTACAGATCATGTAAATGGTCTTGGTTGTGTCCGAGGAAGAAGCTGGAGGGTGGATCTCCTCGAGGACAACAACGTCGGATTCACGGGATTGTCTCCAAAGGTCACAAAGGGATGACCGACACTCAGGAAATTCAGGGAAATGGTGAGAGTAATGACCATATAAGCCACAAACTACACAAGGATGGTTGGTTCACAATAACTTGTTCTTAACCATTGGCAGATTTGGGACAGTGACTACTGGAGTACAATCAGACATATCAATAGTATCCATGTGGGTGTGAAGGATAGGAAACTCTGGACAATTTTGTGTCGTATGACCTTGGATATCGCATAATGCGCAAGTAGGAGTCGGATGAGGTTTAATCGTTTCTTTGGTGGCCTTTCCCCCAACCTTCTTTGGAGGAGGATGGGCAGACATAGAGACAGGAGTAGTCTTCGATAGACCAGGAGGTGGGAGAGACACCATCTCAATAGGTTGGATAGGAGTCAACACAACCTGGGGAATCGGGGGTTGGGTGGGTGGATCAAGGTACCACACAGGAATTCCCAATGTGAAATTAGGTAAGTTGAGAGTATCCATGATAGGATTCCTCACGATTCCATATGGTTAAAAAAGGAAGGGAATCGTGTGGCTTGAGAATGAACCTCAATAATTATTGGATCACTGTGGTTGGGGTTGCGACTAATGTTGCGATGTGGTCCGGATGGTACCGAATGACTATGGTTGGGGTTGTGACTGATGTTGCAGTGTGGTCAGGATGGTACTAGATGTGATAGTACACAAATCTTATACGTCAGTTGACATACATGGAGTTGGTAAGGACAAGAAGGTGTCCATCATAGAAGTGGTGGAAAATAAGCCGAGGCCAATAGCAGATAAGGATGGAATGGACATGTTGTCAATGGAAGTATTGACAGTAGGAAGGACGTGTTTCGGTGTGGCCATCCCCTTGGGATCGTACTAATTCAACTAGTCAACAGTCATGATCTTCCCTTCATGAGGGAACATCAGGAGTCGAAAGATGGTAAAGGCCACAGCTCGCATGGCATACATATAGCTATGTCCTAGGAGGAGGTTGTAATCAATATGGGCATTGACAACCTCGATGTTAATCAAAACCATTTTTTCGGCCAACTCAACTGGGACATTCGTGAGAATCCCCTGAGGCTAAGTAGAGCAACCATCGTAGTTGGAAAGAGCAGTGGTGGAAGGTTGAAGGGTAGGGGACCCAACTTTCTGTGAAACAAAGGTTGACAAAACACAGGTGGATTTCCCCTCATCAATAATGCATCGATGTACAACCAGATTCTGAATCGAGACTGAAACTTGGAAGGTGATGGTAGATGGAAACCTGGGTTCTCCTCGATCCAGGTCAAAGGTGATCAATAGGGAATCAGAGGGATCTACAACACCTAGCATGGAAAAAAACAATTTACACTATGATGGACAAGTTTTAAGCACTTCCAAAGTGGGCATGGTTGTAGGAGATTGGGCCAATTCATCGGTGATACTATAGTTGAAAGTAGCTCCCGCAGTAGCACTGTTTGTGACACAACCCATAGGAAATCATTGGAATCTAGCTGCCCCATCTATGGGGGGTCACAGAAAGTGCAGAGACATGTCAAAAGTGGTAGAGGTAGACATCACTTATGGGTCAGCGGTTTCTGTGGTGGAGTCATATTGGTTGCGGAGAGTCTGGAGGTTGACTTCGGATGAAAACGTCATGAGTTGATGGACACTAGCCTCAGCGCGTGGGGTCACAACAGGAGCTGCAGGAGCAACTGGGGTCAAGGGTTGGGTGGAAGCCATCCCTTGGTGTGGTAGGGTGTTTTGTAGCATGATAGGTGGAGGACCCAGTGGCGCAGGTTTGGGCTGAGCCGAAGCAGCCACGTTCGGATCACGTTTATTGTCATTCTGGAGGAGTTGTTGGACGTAATCCATGTGAGGACACATATGAGTGTAGTGGTCATAGATGTTGCAAATAGCACACGGATGATTGGTCAGTAACTGTGGGTTCTTCCCCAATCAATTGGGATGCTGGATATTTTGTGCAGGCGGGTCAGCACCGTTATTGTTTGGAGGGTTAGCCCGTTAGCCGCCTCCTTAGGGCTTATTATTGCCTCGGTTTCTTCCTTGCTTGTTCTTTCTCTTCCCTTGTTGGTTATTGGGGGAGGGTTGGTTAGGGAGGTTTTATTGAGCATAAACCTGTCCTGTAGAAACTTGAGGAGTCGGGACCAGAGTTGGAGTGGGTTGCACAAGTGGTGCATAATAGACGTGGGGGGCTGGAGGGGCTGCAAACTCGTCGCTTGGCTAGAAAATTATTATGCCAAACAAGTCAGTCCATGGATGTGATGTGTTGGTGTAGGAGGTGCGTAGGAGGGGGTGGCTCCAAACTGATCCATCATGCGTGAGTAATTAGGGGAGTAACCAGGGGGAGCATAAGATGAAGTAGCTTCAGATTGAGCCATCATACGTGAGTAATCAAGGTCCTAATTTGGTTGAGAGACACTATGGGTGTTACTCGGATGTGGTGGCATCATGGGAGGTGCATGTAGAACTGAGGGTGTTGTGTAATAGAGCCAATGACTCCATCAGCAGTGTGGGATGCCCCCATCATATCACGGTGAGAGGGGTTAGCGCGGGAAGCATCGAGTATGATGATGTATAGGTAACCAGACTGGGCATAGATCAAGTTGAACTATTGGGCATTTAGGATGGCCTCCTCCTGGGTTTGGGGTCACTCAGATGCGATGTCCTTGGTTATGGGTGGGAGTAAGGTTTTGAGAAACCAGTCAAGGAAAATCCTATCATCCAATTGGATCTTACACAAGCTACGTCGGTGTCACTGCTCATGGATGTGATCCATGATGTGGGTAGTTGTGGATTGACGAAGGGATAAGAGGATCTCCACTCCCTCGTCGTATCAGATGGGTAGTTGAAAGTATTGAAGGAACATTGAGGTAAGTGAGGAGAAATTGGGGCAAGTGGCATGAGGCAGCTCGATGTACCACTTGGCCGCAGCACCCGTAAGTGTGCACCAGAACAACCTCATTCTAATAGATTCATCCTCGATGTTGTTCGATGAACACCACAAGTGGAAAGACATGATATGGGTCTAGGGGTCCTCGCCTTCCTTGACCTCAAACTCTAGGATGTCTAAGGGAAGTTTTGTAGGCATGGGAGGGTCATTTGTTAACCAGTGTGGTTGATGACTAATGGGGCCAGTTGTTAACCTTACCAAATCTAGCAGGTTGAGGCTAGCCATGAAAGGTAGGCTAGAACCAAGGTTGGCTCAGGGGATACCAACAATGGTGTCGATGTCTACAGGGACGTAGGTCCCATGCATGACTGGGGGTGGATGTAGTTGACTTCCCATAGTAGGAATAGTCATAATGGATGTGGAAGGGCGACTTCCCCCAGGTATAAAAGCTGGTATGGTGGGAACCACGGTAGCTGGTGTGGGATTGCCACTAGTGGGTAGCGTACCAACAGCAACATGTGCGTGGTGATGGGCCCGCTAGAAGGGATACATGTGGTGATGGGTGGCAAGGACATAGGTCCACTACCAACTATCCCTCTGTGGAATGGATATGGATGTGTGTCAGTCATGGGACTAGATAGGGTAGTGAAAAAAGTGGGTTCAGATTAGTAGGAATCTGAATTGGACTTAGAGGTTATGTGTGGCTCTGAGGCTGGTGAGTGATGTTGAAGATGGCTTCGACTGTGATGGATCAAAGAACCAAACTAAGGGATGTGCCCCCTAAGCCGATAGGAATAACGTGGTGGAGAAATGATGACTTGGTGTAGTGACATGAAATGAATATGGACCCTAGTTTTAATCGGCTTCCTAATGGTTCAAAGGAGTCACTCGACCAAGACCAATGCTATCTGACGGCTTGTGTATTGGGGTAGTACCCCTCACTCCATGGCTCAGGTGAAAATGATAACCACTTTGCCACAAATGATAGCTCTTAGTTTTCCTCACAGGTTGGAACTAGTCAATTAGGTAGGGGTCATTTCCATTTTTGCTTGGCAGGTCCTCTCAATGGATAGCTACTTCGGAGTTCCTATGGTACTCCTCACAATCATTTTTAGGGCTATGCCCAAGTACTCCCCATAGTTAACCGAATGGTATTTATACCCCGATCTCAATGTTATTAAGTTAATTGATTCTTTTTAAGGCTCTGCTCAGGGTCATGAACCGAGCGTGTTCACTTGATGGTGTGAATGTGTGTGCATCTGTATGTAAAAATCGTCCTTCCAATATTGAAACAAATGAGTAACAAGGGACTTTTTGTAGAGAAAAAGCAAGGGGTTGTAACAAAGCAGGTCTAGAAAGGAAAAACAGGTATGGACAGAGTTGGGGACAGACAAGGGTCTAAAACAAGCTCAAAAAATAGACTGTAAACTGACAATTGCGCCTGTCAAAGGAACGAAAGCGATATGGGTCACACAAAGTAGAGAGGTAGAGGTGATATGGACAGAAAACAGTCAAGTCACGCCTAACAGAGGATTGAATGTGACTGAGTCGCTCGGAACAGGGTCACAGGGGAGACTGGGTTGTTTCATCAACTGATATAGGTGTGAATGGGATATATGAGCTAGGTCACATGTATCACGGCTAAGGTCATGATCAAGGTCAGGCTTATTGGGTGGAAAGGAGCCACTGGGTCATGTCTTGCGGCCCGATAAGTGTGACTGGTGCCAAAAAATCAAAAATACAGAGCTAGAAGGGGCTTGGGGAGCAGGCACTGACGCAGTGAAGGTTCAGATCGGTCACGTGGAGGCCATATTGGTGACAGATGAAGGCGGAAATTGAAGACAAACTTGTAGCTAACCTACAAAAACAGGGATCCGAGAGGATAGACCAATGGAGTAAATAATAATGTTTTGGACCATTTTTGTGGAAATACAATTGTGAACATCAAAAGTAAGGGAAATATGGTAGGAATATGATGTATGTATGTGATTCAGGCCATTTCGAGCTAAGTGAACAATTGTTTGTGTTAACAGTCCATGTCGTTAAGAGTATTGACTAGTAATGGCCTCTTTGTCTAGTAGTACCCCTTGTCTAGGAAGTATAATTTTATTGGTTTGCTTATATAAGAATGTTGAACGATGTTGTGTAACTTCATATCTTATCCTTATTTTATATGCTAGTTTGAAAGTGATTACTTTATTGGCATTATCTGATATATATGTTGTATTGCAGTCACTACAAGTGTTTCATAGTTGCTTCACTTATGTCTTGCAGAGTGTTATACATAGCATAGATATTATTAAAACTAAAATTATTACCAAAGTGTTGAATCAACTTGTATGTGATAGCGATTGATTTTTTCTTTTTGTCCATTTATAATTTTATTTCATTTACAGGAATGAAATTTACTCAGTTTGGACCTTCCTTATACGGTGATGATAAAACCTGTTGCTATTGTACGAAACACCTATGGACTATATACCTAGAGAGAGAAGATAAAAGTTTGACCCTTGGTATAGTGGGTAAAGGGGTTATTTCTCCACCTTGAATGTACACCTCGGTGTTGTGGGTGAAATGGTTCTCCTCCAACTTTGTTATGACCACTCTTGTTGAACTTTAACCTTGTGTTGAACCTTGTTGATCCTTGTGATAGAGCCTCCCTCTCCTAGTGTGGTACCTTTACGCTTTAGTCATTATGACTTACCTTTATTGTTATGTGCTCCTTTTCAGCCTCCTTGAGGTTGCTACTATGTATGGAAGTGTGCCACGGTCTGATGGAGGTGCTAGAGTGTGGGTTAAGGCTGCCTCTGCACAATTGAAAGGAGATTCTATTTTCTTAACATATGAATGTTGTCCTAAAATAATGTCATGTATTGCAGCAATGGGATTGAAAGTTCATCCTCATTTCTAGATTGTTTTGATTAATACCTTGTGGTCTGAATTTGTACAACTCTGCCCTAAAATAACCTATCTCTCTCTCTCTCTCAGGTATGTCCATTGTTTCATTGGTGACTTGTCTCATAAGAGACAAAGTTTGATCGTAATATATAGCTGAGTATATAAAGGAAGGTCTAAACCACAATGTTTTCTCCTTTACATATGCTAGTTTAAATTGTTCATTAACTTATTACTACTGATGTTATTTATTGTCCTTGGATGCTTGAACTTTAACAAAGGGACCTTTGGGACTGTTGAGTTTAAAGAAATTAAAATTATCTTATATATGTTACCACATTGTTTTCTCCTTTACGTATGCTAGTTTAACTTATTCATTAATTTATTGCTACTGTTGTTATTTATTGTCCTTGGATGCTTAAACTTTAACACAGGGACCTTTGGGAGTGTTAAGTTGAAACAAATGAAAATAATGGTATATACGTTGCCACATTGTTTTTTCCTTTACGTCTACTAGTTTAACTTATTCATTAATTTATTACTACTGTTATTATTTACTATCCTTGGATGCTTTAGCTTTAACACAAGGACATTTGGGAGTGTTAAGTTGAAAGAAATGAAAAATGTGTTATATATGTTACCACATTGTTTTCTCCTTTACGTATGCTAGTTTAACTTGTTCATTAATTGATTACTATTGTTGTTATTTATTGTCATTGGATACTTCAACTTTAACATAGGGACCTTTGGGAGTGTTAAGTTGAAAGAATTAAAATTATGTTATCTATGTTGTATTGCAGTCACTCGAAGTGTTTCATAGTTTGGACCTTCCTTATACAGTGATGATAAAACTTATTGTTATTGTATGGAACACCTATGTGTTATAGGAAATACTCATCCAGTGCTGACAGAGGTTGTTTCCCTAGTATGAAACAATCAACACCAGAACAAAACAACTACAAGATATAGAAACTTTTCCTAGGATTATATAAACCTCTTGAATTAGATTCTCTTCTTACCTTATAGCATAGGTTGCAAAGGTTTGATCCTTGAATTTCTTGATCTATGTGGATAACCTACAAGAGACACACAAAAACACAAATTGAGATAGGAGTAACAAGATAGCTTAAAATCCTATGTAAAAGACCAAGGGATTAAACAACAAACACATCATGATAATCAAACATACAAATGCTTTTGGAAAAGAAACTATATTTGTATTAAAATTACAAAGAGGGAGAGTTTACAACCAATGCCTTGGTGTTGAGAACTCTTTCTCAAAGTAACCTTGCCTCAAATCCTTAAGCTTGCCTACTAATCACTCACTAGTCTTGGATGAATTTGGATAGAGTTTGGATGCAATAACACATTCTTCCTCCTCTTATGCATGAGGGGTAAGCTAGTATATAAAGGCATGAGAGGATAGGATAGGTTGAGGATTCCATGGGAGAGGTGGAGGGAGGATCCTATAATGAGGGATCTCAAGCTCTAGGTGTCCCGAACCATAGGGATGAGGCTCCATGAAGGCTAACAGTGAGAAGCCTCTCAAATCTTCATTTTTTGCCTTCATAACTCGAGCATCATTCCTTATTCATGGAGAAAAGGTGTTACCAAGCGAGCACCACACATTGTACATGGGTAGCTGGAAGTGGCACCTCTTTCTGCAAAATAGCAAGGAGATGTTACTGATATGGGTACCGCACCTTGTCCACATGAAAAGTGCGGTGGTGGCCAAAAGTATGAAAAGGCTGATCCTTGCCCATTTCCAACTTCAACACTTGAGGATTTAAGGAAAATACTGATATTTTTGTCTCACAACATGATGTTGACGAGAATTAGGTATAACATAATTCCCCCCAAAGAATGAGGCTAGAGGGAAAGGATAGGCAAAGGCTTTGTAGGAACAAGTTATCGCTTAGAGGTAATAGTCCAAACATCAGAAATATTCAACAACCAAGGTCATCCTATAGTACATTTACACTTTGATACATGTCCATACGACTCACAACATGGATGATGACCAATACAATGCAGATCTATGTGAGATGTAAACAATCATGGTACTAGAATACATTGTATATCAATGTGAAGAAGACTCAAATTTGAACATAGCTACCAGATATACAATGTAGATCTATGTCATACAAACGCAAATCTAAGCACAGCCATGAACATCCAAATGTGGATCCATGCTATGACTCATACAAATACTCCATCGCAACCTGGGGAAAGCAATGAGCGCTTAAAATACAACCAAGGTATTGATCTCATCTTCAACAAAGTACGATTCTATCCATGTGAATAAATGTATTGAAGTCGAACATGGTAGAAACCACTTGATTACTAGTCAATGATGAAAATTGTTAACAAGCACGAGGGAGATCATCATTAATGTCGATTATTCCCAAGGTACCCCAATACATTCCTTCGAATGTGAATAGATGGTCTGATGTCGAACACTTGGCTAAATATTTTGATCAAAGGTCAATGATGTAAACCTATTATCGAAAACGAGGAAATCTGTCATTGATGTATACAGTTATCAAGTTATTGCTTCGTTTCTAAGACTAATTCCTGGATGATGTGTTGAAGTCACCAGGAATAGTCTCATCGAAGGACGGCCATGATGAATCCCACCAACGACACAAAACTCGGAACAAAGTTATGGAATTTGAGTATGAAGTAACCACATGACTGACCCAATGGTAACTGACATAAAATTAGTTTTGAATTCATAAGATAGCTATCAAAACGACTTTCCTTTGAACATAGGGCGTCATGACCAAAGACTTGGAAGCATTGACTTGACGAGACAGATACCATAACATAATGTGACATTGGATGATGCATTCTTTGAAAAGACTCAAAGGAGTGGCATTACTCATGAAAGTGGATCGACTCAGAGACAAGATGAATACCAAACTATTTGAATGAAATGCAAACAGGTGCCATGTTCAAAGGTGACTAAAATTGCCATTATTTCAAATGAAATATAGTTCCCTTCCTTTAATTTACCCATCAATGTTGATGAGTGCCTCTTTTCATTTTAACGAGTTCAAAGAGGATAACAAACACCCATTGTAGCTTATCATGAGATAAGTCCATTCTCATATGTTTTTTGAATCTGAGAAAGGAGGGGTTCATTCCCAAAAAGGGTCTCTCAGTGTTTAGTTTAACGAGTCCATTGAAAGTAAACTCGGTGTCGTTCACATTTAGAGAGTCTGAATGAAATTGAAGAAGACTCCAAAATGTGTTTTTTCATATAATTTAGTCTCCGAGGTTTGAAAAGCTATAAAACAATACCATGGAGAACTCTTCTACTCAATGACTAGAGTATACATTTTTCGTAACTAGTCAATTTGAATCGAAAAAGGGGTAAACTACCATTGGAAAGACAACTCTTTAGGTTCTTTTACTAGTGTGAATATGACAAGTTCACTCGGTGATCTTTTCACATTTTGAGAGTCAGAAAAGAGCTTAAATAGGACTATATTAGGGTTTATTTTTCGTAGAAAGGTTTAACAAGTTTGAAAAAGTAGTAAAAGTTGACTCGAAAACTTAGTTCTAGGGTTTATCGAGCACGACTAAAGTTTTAAAATTGCGCTCAGAACCTTTTTCATGTTTGAATCTAGAGCACAAAAAAGATAAAGTAAGCTCAAACCATTTTTCATGTTTTAACCAAAGCAAGAAAAATGAAAAGTAAGCTCAACACCATCTTATAGTTTTTAACAAGCTCAAAGATCGATTGGAAGAATGCTCATGGTATCTGCTTCATTTTTTAATGAGCTTGCAACAGAGAAAGAACTATGCTCAACATGATTCTTTTCAACAGTATTTTCCCAATGTGATGTCTAAAGGTTGGTACTTGTCCCCAGTAAAAACTATCCAGTGGCTCAACTTCAACATAAAGAGGTTGAATACATGCTTCCAAGCTTCGTTTCATCTGTCTACTCTTTTTCTACTAAAACTCTAGGAAAAGGTTCACTAGAGACCAAGAAAGAAAGAATATCTAACGGTAGATGAAATGAAGTTTCCAGTCCTAAAAACTTATGGAAGAATCACCTCAAAGGGATGACCTATTTCATTTTTACACAAGCTTGAAAACAAAAGGTAAACTATGTTTGGGATTGGTTTCATTTTTACACAAGCTTGAAGCCAAAAGGTAAACTATGTTTGAGGTTGGTTTTATTTTTAAACGAGCTTGAAACCAAAAGTAAACTATGCTTAGAGAAATTTTATATTTTAACGAGCTTAAAACTAGAAATAAGCTATAAACGAAATCACTTGTTTCAATTTTTTAAGCTTGAAACAGAATGGGAACTATGCTCGTAGACATCTGTTTCATTTTTTAACGAGCTTGAAATAGAATAGGAACTCTACTCGCCTAAGTTCTTATCCAACATGATGTATAGAGGTTGGTTGGTTTCCCCCATTACATAAAAATCTAGTGGATTAAATCCAACATGATGTCGAGAGACTAGATACATGCCCCCCAAGCTTCCACGTGACAGGAAGAAGATATCAATTTAAAAATGAATGAACTCTGGCATGATGGTCAGAGTCGAGAGACAGGGCCCACAAAGGGGGAGAAACCACAAGAACATGTGGGACATTCAGGGAAGTCTGATGAATAGGAGTCACACAATGATTGGGTTTAACAAAGGAAATTTGATCAATGGTCACAATATTCCCATCATGGGGAAAATACATCACTCGAAATATTATGGACACTACAGCTTTCATAGCGTAAACAAAATAGCGTCCAAGTAGTAGATTAAAATCTAAGGGACCTTGGACTACCATAACATCAATCCAGACAGTTTTCCCTCCTAAGGTAATAGGAAAGTGAGGAAGGATCCCTGAAGGTGCAGTAGGTCTTCTATTAAAATCCAGTATCTGGTCGTAAGCTGGCACAATTTGAGGAGAACTTATAGCTTGCCAAGAAGTTGAGGATATAATACTAACAGAAGCCCCTTCATCTACAATAGTGCGAAGCATGCTCGTAGCAGTAACTTCCACAAATATTTAGAAAGGAACACTCAAAGGAATATGAGATTCTGTTGGATTACTCCAATCAAAGGAAATAACCTCAGTACTTGGAGAGGATTATGTTGAAATAGACAAAATTTCCTCTTGCATAGAACAATCTGAATTGACTACAAAAACTTCATATGTTTTCATTTCACTCTCAACTAGAAGAGAGGGACAAGATGAAGACTATGTCAAAGTGACTACTTCAATCTTCACACTCTAAGGTGAAATAGTGGGATCGGGTGGAGAAGACATCAACTGAGCCACTTTAACTTCACTCTTCAAAGGAAGAGTGGCATCAACTACGGATGAAACTGAATTGACCACTTCATCAACCAGTGGAGGGTCAAGAGACAACTTACGATGACCTGTTGGAAGTCATTGACGACGAACAATAATATCTTCCAACAAATTTGAAGCTTCATCCATGTGAGGACAAAGGTAATTAAGGTGCATATCCTTACATAGAAATCAAGGAATTCTAACTTTACCTTTTCAACTCTTAACCACATAGTCATTGATTGATGGGGTATCATTAGTAGGATGATCAGAGGTTGATGACACAATGTGTTTGGAGTCACTAGACCACACTTCCAAAACTTGAGAAAGTCCGAGGCAATCCTTTATAAGGTGATCACCCTTACAAATCCTGCAAGGGAAATTTGGCTTACGAGTAGTTTTTGCAGGTAGTCCGACACTCTCACTGTAAAGAGTAGTTGGTTGGGACTCGGTCAGGACTCTTCCTTTCTTCTTCTTAATCTTACTTTTCTTCTTATTATTATTCACCTAATTACTAGTACTACAACTTTCAACAAGCGAAGAGGGAGAAAGGGGAGAAGACACATCTGGCGAAGAAGATGGAGGATTCGCAAGAGGTTGGTGTTCTGGTGAAGGAGAATTAACATCTGAGACACAAGGTGGGGTTGGAATCATTGAGATAGAGAATAACCATACATGTAATCCTATAATCAATCCAGGAAGACTCAAAGGGGCCATGAGAGGAGGACCAACATTTCCAAGTGAAGAAAAACCAAAAGGTTCCCCCTGAGAAGGGACCTCTTGGTTGGTAGTACCAAAGGGCATAGCCATAGCTATTTAACAAAGCTATCTCTCTTTCTAATACTTTTAACTATACAGGAAAGAAATGATACTCAATCTAAAGAAACAAGCAAACATGTGAAAGGAGTGGATAAAAAGTTAGGATCTTCATGAGATTGTCAAACCATCACAACTCACTATATATCTCAGGGCCCAACAAGAGAGTGCGACAAGGAGGATTGGGACTGTACCCTTTCTTGAATATCTGACTACCTAGATAGTACGTGTTACAACTGATTTTACCACACATGGTGGATCACACATTTATGGCCTCCCATGTCCCTCTACAGACACTTTGGACCCCATGGACCATTTTTGTACCTTTTATGTTTCCAAGATCATCCCTAAAAACATGCATTATTTTCTATACACGACTTTTAAACCTATTCTCACGTATATACACGGATATGACCCTCAAACCCGTGTACATTGGGATGTGTGCAAAAGGAAAAATAGTTTTGGAGCTTTTCTTGATGTGGATCTGAGTCACTTGTCTCTTGGCCTTCCATATGCCTTGAGATCGCTCGGATTTGACCTTCCATTACCCCATTGAAGCACGATATAAGGAACCCTTTGGATACATTGAAAGGAAAGGAATTGAAGAGTAAGAAAACTATAGTCCATTGTTGATGGAGCTTATACTTGAGTCTGCATCCCTTTGTCCCTCGGAGCACTTTGTGGTCTTCCCAAGCTTGCCTTTGCTTGTGAGCTGGCTATCGAGAGATGAAGGATTGAAGTGGTGGAGGCCCAGGTGGAGGACTCAGTTTCTCCGGTTAGCAGACATGCCGACAGAGGTTGTCACTATTTTAATCTCTGATTTATATTAATTGAAATATCTTTTCCTATCCAATAATGTGTATTTAAATGAGTATTGAATCCATGGATTCTTTTAAATGCTTATAAGTTATTGATTATATATGCTAGAGTAGGTCTAACACCATTATATAGCATGCTTGTCTTGTTTGCTGAATGTTGAGAGAGCAAATTGCTAATACAAGCGAGAGTGGAAAAGATCAATGGGGATCTACATCAACCATCCAGAATATGGTATGTTTTGAGATCCTTTAGTGTTAGATGTTTTGTTTCTCTTGCATATGGGAAAGGATTGATTTTTGCAGTTACTTTGTCTATTGTGGTACCCCAAACCATCCGGAATAAGGTATGTTTCGAGATCCTTGATTGTTAGATGTTTTGTTTCTCTTGCATATGGGAAAGGATTGATTTATGTGGTTAATTTGTCTATCGTGGTACCCCAAGCCATAGGAAGTTTTCTCCGGAACAAAATTGGTGACCATACTGGGGAGTTCCTAGTCATTTCCTTTAGGGGTTTTATCGGCATTCAATGTTCTTGAATTGCTCTGATTTCTCTGTTTCTGAGTTGGGTCTGGGGGAATGTTTTCCTATTAGTGTCTAATAGGAGTAAATTTTGTCTCAGCTTGTTTGTTTACCTTTTTTTATCTCTTTTTCTTCCTGAACGCGAGTTTTTCCTTCACATTCATGTGTACACGCAGTTTTTACTGGGATATCCGCGTATATACGTGGGTTTTCTGCACACAGTCGTGTATGCCCTGAGTTTTTCCTTTTGGAGGAATATTAAGTATTGCTGGGTGAGTTTGGATAATTGTTGAGTCTTCTTGGATGCTTCTGGATTCTGTATACACCTATTTCTGACCAGAGACGCTTTTTAGTTTGGATTTTTTTAGAATGTTCTTGTCATTGCATTTTCTATTTTTTGTTTTGGGATTAGTGCATTAGGTCTCTTTTACCTTAGTGCTTTGCTTGGGTGTTGCCTGATAGTGCTAGCAGAGTCTCGGGGTGGTAGAGTCATACTTTTGCTTTATTATCTCATTTTAATTCAAAAAATACAAAAACATTTGCTTTTTGCATCATTATGCATTCTTGCATTTTGCATTTTGCATTTTGCATTTTGCATGGTACTTGCATTAGGTTTGCTTGGAGAAGTATTAGTCAGATTTTCATATAGGAATGATTGCATATTCATTTGAAGGAAAATTTTGCACTTCATACAATAGCATACCCCATTTTTCATTTGACACAGTGCATTTTCATTGATTGTTAGGTGTGCATTTTACTTCTTGTTGCGTCATAACATCATTAGTTGCACGATCATTTTCCCTTTTGAGTAATAAGCCAATTAAAATCAACACATAATAAAATGAATTACACTCTTTTCTTTTATAGGGTGCACCAACAAGATTAGGTTTTAGGCTCTTGGAATAGTTCATTGTGAGTAAATTCTCCAAGACCACTAAATGAAACATTTATGTGTCTGTCCAGGTGAGAGAGTGAAATTCCTTTATATAATTAGTGTTTCTCAGGATCCTCCTCTTACAAGGGAGTTAAGCACGAGGCAGTGTGAGTGGTTATTGATTGGGATGACCCTTGGTCATAATTGAGTAGCACCGAAGATATTTCTAGGATTGTATTCATATCTGGGGGCTCTTTCGAGAGTTTCAGGCTTTGCTACCCTGCCCATATGTTCAATCCTGCCTACGACTGTCTGCCTGAGAATTGATTATATTGAAGTGACCTTAGTTGCCTTACCTAGGTTATCGAGGGGGTACTTTGCAGATATTATTCTGCATGTGTCCTGGCCAGGTAGGGGTCTAACAGAACAGTCGCTATATGTGTTGAAGCTGAGGGCCACTATAATTGGTTATGAACCTCTGCTTGTTGTGTATGGGAGTCTCAAGCCTCTCCTAGGTTAGACATACCTGCTTCATTCGGGAGCTCACATATCCTACCCTTGTTTGCTTGTGATTTGGCTTTACATTGTATAGGTGTATGCTCTGTACATGGTAGTTTTCCTAGGGTTCGCGTAATTATATAGAGTCTTTTTCATTCCTTTTGAGTCATTGTGAATTTGGGCATGGCACTTCACCGTTCTCGTCATTTAGCAGGACTTCTGCCTTCCACATCTCCTCCTCCTTTAGGAGAGAGAAACAGACAGTCCGGGTGGACTACTTCTCACATTGATTCACACGTAATGGGAGATCATGAGGATGAGATTTCTGAGATGTCTTCTCCACCTCAAGAGGTTGAGGATGTAGATTCTACTCCTGTATATGATCCTTCACCAGAAATACCTTCACGTTTTGGTTATGATCCCTCATTCACAGGTCGTCGGTATTGGTTACCAGGTGAAGAGACTCATCATGAACCCACAAGCACTAGTTATATTCGTTATGGCATACCTGATATCCCTGCACACGATTTGGCACATCATGCCGAGTCAGAAATTGAACCTAGCACTATGTCTGGGGCACTTCTATTCATTTCAATGCAAAGAGATTTGGGAGCACTAGTCACATTGCACCTTCCACCCCAGTGGTGGAAGCTACCTCACATATCCGTCCTAAACCTAGTGTTAGTAGTCATATGCGAATACCAGAACTGAGATGAGTGACCATAGGGAACACCACTTACATCCCTTCACATGTCCATTCATCCTAAACTCCTACTCCTTCGAATGCATTTTTGACAACCCTTCCTCCCCCTCATTCGTGTGGTCCTTCGAGCTGGAATATCACTACTAGCCATGTTCATACTGCGACTGCTCGCATGGTAGTATCTCAGAGTCAAGTACCTCCTGTTGTCTCGGGAGGTCATATTCCTATTTTTGGATCATCTCACAATCCATCGCAAGGAGTTCCCCATATCCCTAATTATGAATCCTCTCATGGGACATCCCATGGGACACCTTATGGAGCTTCTCATGGACACTCTTATGGACCACAGTATGGACAAAACTATCAACCCTATGGGTATGGGTATCAAAAACCCGCTTACTCTTCTAATTATGGCTTTGTAGCATCGCCTAGTCAAGGTACACCACATCATAATGCTTCCATGCAACCCTACACGGTTCAAACAGGAGGAGTATATTATGGCCAAGGCCATGGTATTTACAGTAATCAGCCTTATACGAACCAGAATTATCAGGGAGCATGGCATAGACTGTCTCAACCTAGGCTCCCTTTCCTCACAACATTAAACTTACCTGACTTATCAAGACTCACAAATGATCCGATATCTCATGACCTGGCTTAGCCGGCTGTCCCTAACAAGCTTCCCTCGGACATTCCCAAGTTCGAGGGCAAAACAGGAGAAGATCCTAGTGAACATTTCACTACTTTTCACCTTTGGTGCTCTTCCAATTCCTTACATGACGACTAAATCCGTTTAAGGCTATTTAAAGGCACCCTCATCGGCCCTGCAGTGAAATGGTATATAGAGTTACCAAGGGGGGCATTCATTTCGTTCGATGACCTTGCTATGACTTTCCTCAATCACTTCCAGCTACCCGTGCGTTATGACGTTGGTATAGAACTCTTGTCGACATTTCGACAAGACAAAGCCACACATATCTCGGACCATATCCAAGAGTGGCGTAGATGGAAGAGGTTGATTAAAGCCTTCATACCACCGGAATTTCTCCTTGAATGGTTCCTCAAATCGTTGTTACCTTAAATCGCAAAGGATGTTTCTACATCTGGAGTCCAAAACGAGGAACAAGCAATATTTAGGGCACAAGATTTGGATTTGATCTATGCTCAATCTGGACTTCTGTATGAGATCATACCTAATGCTCTGCATTCTAGTTTCGATCACAAGATCAAGTCTGGACCACATGCCGATGGCATTGTGGGTTGTACAAGTGCCAAACCTATGGATTCGGTTGTGAAACAAGTGAGCCAGTTGTCTATTAATCAATCCGCTTCAGGGCAAGCCATGGCTTCGTCCCAACCCACCCAAATGGTGGGTGTACTTTCTATGCAATTGTCAAACCAAAAGGGAAACCAGCAGCCGGAAAGGAATAAGAAAAAGGGTAAACATAATCATAAGGGTGGGAACAAGAATGAAAATGCCAATTTTAATGACACGAATGCCCGCAATGCTGGGGGGGACAAGTACTCTAAACATAAGGTTAAGTTTCCTTGCAAATTATGTAAGGAGGACCACATCACTCACGTGTGCCCTCATATGGAAGATGCCTCGATATTCATAGCACGGGGCCCAGCTGTGCTAACCAATCCTTTACCCCATAATCAAAATATGAACTTGAGGACCAATGATTCTCATTGTGCATCGGGTGGAGATCAAAATCCGTTGAAAGCCAATACTGGTCATGGTTGCATCAACATGGTACATGCTACTAAGGTTGTGACTTGTGTGAAAGATTATGGTTCATCACAACCGAACCTTGGAAAAGAACCCGCTCCACCCGAGAGCCCTTTGTGTACCAAAAACCTTATGCATAAACCTAAAATTGCACCTCGCATTCCTAAGGGAGTCCTACAGCATTCGGGGCACAATCCTAATGCCCGAGCCGCCCAGAACTATTCCGTTGTTGAGGATTTGGGCCAAACTCCTTGTGTGATGTTCGCACTTGAAGTACTTCAGAGTTGTCCACCGCAAAGGAAATCCTTGCTTTATTCTTTTGGGTTTAATGATGATAGCTCTTCTTTCATCATCAAATTTGAAACCATGGGACTACAGCCTCGCTTTCCTTACTACATGTCTCTTTTGATTCATGTAGAATGTCTTAATATAACCGTCAAATGCACTGTGATTGATGAAGGCGTTGCTGCTTCCATGATGTCTTTGTCATGCTGGAAGGGTTTGGGTTCTCCCAAGTTGTCTCAATCCTCTAACATGTTGACTTCCTTTGATGGTAGATCATTTCGGCCGCACAGGATTCTTCCTTCTCTTAAGGTCCAATTGGAAGGAAAGACCGTCACAATCAAGGTCGAGGTGGTTGATGCGCCCCTTGGCTACAATCTTTTACTGGGCTGGAATTGAATGTATAGTATGCAAGTCGTAGCCTCTTCTCTATTTCGAGTAGTATGCTTTCCATTTAATGGGAAGATTGTTACGATTGATCAGACATCGTTCCGTAATCCGAGTGTTAGTGCATCATTGGGAGCTTCTATCCCGATTATCGATCATTCTCAGCCGGCAACTGGGAGTGTGGGTGTGGGTATGTATCCATCTCTTATGGGGACCTTTAGTTGTCCTGCGTCCACTCTTATGATCGAATCTAGTTTTGGTGGGGCTTCATCTTCCTTGAATTAGGTGTCTTTTCGCACTACCCATATGGAAGATCCTTGGATTCTACCTTCACCGAGTCCTTCAAATAAACCTGTCGAAACGGATGTGTCGTTGCCTGCAGCAATGATAGCATATCAAGTGAATATTGATTTTGTTGCAGAGCCTAGTATTTCCTCTTCGCGGATGGAGGAGGAGGACCTGTATGTGCTGCATGCATGGGCTGTTGAGTCCTCTCATGCAAATGATTGCCTTGATGATGTTTTTCCATTAGATGAAACCATTATTGAGGCCATGTCTGGGGTTGAGCCACCTTGGGAAGAGTTACATCATAGATCCTATTTTCTTCCTGAGCTTAACCATTTGGAGCTTGAGGAATTTAGGGAGATTCTTAGCGAGAAGATTAGTAGACCCATGGTTCCATTGATCTCTCTTGGTCAGATGGCTGATGGGAACATGGTGAATTTATCAACGACTATTCCTATCAATATTTCTTGCGATCCTAGCAAAATTGAGAACGTCTACATTGGGGAGGATTGTTCCCGTGATGAGATTAAGGAGTATATCGAGTTGTTTAAAGAGTTTCATGACATATTTGCTTGGTCATACAAGGAAATGCCAGGTATCAACCCTCGTATTGTCGAACATGAAATTAAGACCTATCCGAATGTGAAGCCTGTTCAACAACATTTGCGTGCGGTGAATCCTAGAAAAGCACCCGTTATTAAGGCTGAGATATAGAAGCTTTTAAAAGCCGGTTTTATCTATCTCATTCCCTTGACGAAGTGGGTTTCAAACCCTGTTCAGGTTGATAAGAAGCAGGGAGTGATCCGTATATGCACTGATTTCCATGATTTAAATCATGCTTGTCCTAAGAATAATTTTCCCACACCATTTATTGATCAGATTTTGGATGAGTGTACAGGAAGCGAGGTATTCTCCTTCATGGATTTTTTTCTGGATAGAATCAGATTCAGATCAAACCCGAGGATCAACATAAAACTACATTTATTTGTCCTTGGGGTACGTTTGCATATCGGAAGATGCCTTTCGGTCTTGAAAATACCGAAGCCACATTTCAGCGGGCTATGACCTTAATTTTTCATGATCTCAAAACAATTATCGAAGTGTATTTGGATGATCTTGCTGCTCATTCTCGTCTGAGAATGCATCATCCATACCATTTGAGATTAGTATTCGAGAGATGCCGCCATTACCAGGTTAGGTTAAATCCTCATAAGTGCATTTTTTGCATGATGGTTGGTCACTTGCTAGGGTTCATTGTTTCCAAGGAGGGTATAAGAGTTGATCCTTTAAAGGTTGAGGCAATACTTCAATTGCCCCCCCCCCCCATGTAATATTTGACATCTTCAGTGTTTGCAAGGCATGGAAAATTTCTTGCGGAGATTCATGGTTAATTTTGCCAATTTGACTAAAGAATTTATGCATCTTTTAAAGAAGGACACTACTTTTTGTTGGGATGAGCGAGCCCAGGAGTCCTTTGATGCTCTTAAGTGAGCCTTAGCATCAGCCCCTGTCCTTAGTCCACCTGACTATAGCCATGATTTTTTTATTTATGTGGTCGCGTCCATGGAGACGGTTGGTATGGTTTTGGTTTAGGAGGATGAGGAAATCCATGAGCATGTCATATATTATTTGAGATGGAACCTTATTGATGCGGAAATTCGTTATTCTCATGTGGAGAAACTTGCCTTGGCCACCGTGCATGCAGTTCAGAGATTGAGACATTACATTCTCCTTCGCTAGACCTTGGTGGTAGCTCATGTCAAGCCATTTCAGTTCATCCTCACTAGAAGGATGATCGAGGAAAAATATAATAAGTGGATTGTTATTTTGCAAGAGTTCGATCTCGAATTCATTTCGACGAAATCGAAGAAATCGTTGATCTTTGCGGAGCTCATTTTTTATTTTCCAAGTGTGGAGGAGGAGGAGGTTTATGAGGATACATTTGTTGATGAGCATATTTTCCTTATCTCAACTTTGGATCCATGGTATGGAGATATCATTATATATTTTCAGATGTTGAAGGTCCCTACTCACCTTTCACGAGATGAGCGATGACGATTACGTCATGTATCTAAGAACTACCTTATAGTGGATAACACTTTGTACCGCCATGGGGTAGATTCTAGTTTACGTCGTTGTTTAACCCATGATGAGGCTGAGGTTGTGTTGAATGATTGCCACAGAGGGGTGTGTAGTGTTCATTTATCTGGGCTTTCTATAGCCCAAAAATATTGAGAGCAGGATATTTTTGGCCGTCGATCTTCAAAGATTGTGTCAATGCGGTCAAGAAGTGTCACCCTTGCCAGGTGTTTGCACGCAATATGCGCTCGCATCCTATCCTGTTACATCCGATTATCACCGTCGGTCCCTTCACCAAGTGGGGGATTGACTTCATGGATTGCAACCCAGCTTCAGCTAGGGGCATCATCACATCATAGTGGCTGTTGATTATTTCACAAAATGGGATAAGGCTATGCTCAAATGAACATTGCCTCAAAGCCTTAAGCTTTCCTACTAATCACTCACTAGTCTTGGCTGAATTTGGCCATAGTTTGGATGCAATAACACATTCTTCCTCCTCTTACCCATGACGGGTAAGCTAGTATATAAAGGAATGAGATGATAGGATAGGTTTAGGATTCCATGGGAGAGGTGGAGGGAGTATACTATAATGAGGGATATCGAGCTCCAAATGTCCTGAACCATAGGGATGAGGCTCCACGAAAGCTACCTTCGAGAATCCTCTTGAATATTCCTTTTTTGCCTTCATAACTTGAGCATTGCACCTTGTTCATGGAGAAAAGGCGTTACCAAGTGGGTACCGCACATTGTACATGGGCATGTGGCAGTGGCACCGCTTTCTACAAATAGCAAGGAGGTGTTACTGATATGGGTACCGCACCTTGTCCACATGAAAAGTGCGGTGGTGGCCAAAAGTATGAAAAGGCTGGTCCTTGCCCATTTCCAACTTCAACACTTGAGTATTTAAGGCAAACACTGATATTTTTGTCTCACAACATGATGTTGATGAGAATTAGGTATAACACTATGGGATATATGCCTAGAGAGAGAAGATAAAAGTTCGGCCCCTGGTCTTATGGGTAAAAGGGTTATTTCCCCACCTTGATTGTACACCTCAGTGTTGTGAGTGAAAGGGTTGTCTTCCCACTTTGTTATGACCACTCTTGTTGACCTTTGACCTTGCGTTGAACCTTATTGGTCCTTATTCTAGCGCCTCCCTCTCCTAGTGTGGTACCATAACCCTTTTTTCATGATGACTTACCTTTATTGTTATGTGCCCATTTTCAGCCTCCTTGAGGCTGTTATTATGTATGAAAGTGTGCCACGGTCTTATGGACATTCTAGAGTGTGGGTTAAGGTTGCCTCTACACATTTGAAAGGAGCTTCTATTTTCTTAATGTATGACTTTCCTAAAAGACTATCATTTATTGCAGCAATGGGATTGAAAGTTCATCCTCATTTCTAGAATTTTTTTATTAATTCCTTGTAGTCTGTATTTGTCCAACTCTACCCTACAACTACCTATCTCTCTCTCTCTCAGGTATGGCCATTGTTTCATTAGTGACTTATCTCCTAAGAGACAAATTCCAATCGTAATATATAGCTAAGTATATAAAGGAAGGTATAAACCACATTGTTTTCTCCTTTACGTATGTTAGTTTAACTTGTTCATTAATTTATTACTATTGTTGGTATTTATTGTCCTTGGATGCTTGAACTTTAACACAGGGACCTTTGGGAGTGTTAAGTTGACAGAAATGAAAATTATGTTATATATGCTACCACATTGTTTTCTCCTTTACGTATTCTAGTTTAACTTGTTCATTAATTTATTATTGTTGTTGTTATTATTGTCCTTGGATGCTTCAACATTAACACAGAGACCTTTGGGAGTGTTAAGTTGAAAGAAATGAAAATTATGTTATATATGTTACCACATTGTTTTCTCCTTTTACATATGTTAGTTTAACTTGTTCATTAATTTATTACTATTGATGTTATTTATTGTCCTTGGATGCTTCAACTTTAACACAGGGACCTTTGGGAGTGTAAAGTTGAAATAAATGAAAATGATGTTATATATGTTGTATTGCAGTCACTCAAATTGTTTCATAGTTTGGACCTTCCTTATACGGTGATGATAAAACTTAGAATTATTGTACAGAACACCTATGGACTATATACCTTGAGAGAGAAGATAAAAGTTTGACCCTTGGTCTTGTGGGTAAAAGGGTTGTTTCCCCACATTGATATTACATCTCGGTGTTGTGGGTGAAAGGGTTGTCTTCCCACTTTGTTATGACCACTCTCGTTGACCTTTGACCCTGTGTTGAACCTTGTTGGTCCTTATGCTAGCACCTCCCTCTCCTAGTGTGGTACCTTAACCCCTTTTCCATTATGACTTACCTATATTGTTCTATGCTCCTTTTCAGCCTCCTTGAGGATGCTACTATGTATGGAAGTGTGTTGCAGTTTGATGGATGTGCTAGAGTGTGAGTTAAGGTTGCCTCTGCACATTTGAAAGGACCTTCTATTTGCTTGATGTATGACTGTCCTAAAATACTGTCATTTATTGCAGCAATGGGATTGAAAGTTTACATATGCTAGTTTAACTTGTTCATTAATTTATTACTATTGTTGTTATTTATTGTCCTTGTATGCTTGAACTTTAACACAGGGACCTTTGGGAGTGTTAAGTTAAAGGAAATGAAACTTATGTTATATATGTTACCACATTGTTTTCTCCTCTACATATGCTAGTTTAACTTGCTCATTAATTTATTACTACTGTTGTTATTTATTGTCCTTGGATGCTTCAACTTTAACACGAATAGCTTTGGGAGTGTTAAGTTGAAAGTAATGAAAATTATGTTATATATGTTACAACATCGTTTTCTCCTTTACGTATGCTAGTTTAACTCATTCATTAATTTATTACTACTGTTGTTATTTATTGTCCTTGGATGCTTCAACTTTAACACAAGGACCTTTGGGAGTGTTAAGTTCAAAGAAATGAAAATTATGTTATATATGTTACCACATTGTTTTCTCCTTTACGTATGCTAGTTTAACTTGTTCATTAATTTATTACTACTAGTGTTATTTATTTTCCTTGGATGCTTCAACTTTAACACAGTGACCTTTGGGAGTGTTAAGTTGAAAGAAATGAAAATTATGTTATATATGTTACAACATTGTTTTCTCTTTAAGTATACAATGCTAGTTTAACTTGTTCATTAATTTATTACTATTGTTGTTATTTATTATCCTTGGATGCTTGAACTTTAACACAGGGACCTTTGGGAGTGTTAAGTTGAAAGAAATGAAAATTATGTTATATATGTAACCACGTTGTTTTATCCTTTGAGTATGCTAATTGTTGGCCTCTATCTCCTTACTTACGCGACCCAAGGTTCAACAAGAACATAATAGAAAAAAGAAACCAAAAGACATCGGCCCGATAGAGTAAACTCAACCGGAAACACCTGCAAGGTAGGCGCAGTCTCACCCGAGATATCTTAATGTGTAATTGCCAGAACCATGTTTCCGCAGTTGGCAAGGGATTACAGTCCCTTGGCGCGTGTCCAAAGCGCTCGATAGAGATAGGATGTTAGAGTTTATTACTACGCAATAGACATGCAACTACGTGCCACAATCTACGCGCAACACAACCTTGTCCTTAGCAACTTAACAACTGGCGCAACTGTGTGACACATATAATTCCTTGGAAATAACAAACAGTGTGCGACTTATATTATAACTTAGTAGGTTAACCATGAAATAATACATAACATCTCAATAGTGCTTATCATTCATTCATTCATTCCTTAAGTGATCAGTTATATTGTGACATACATTCAACAATAATTGTAACAATATAAAGTAAGCAAACATTCACATAACATCCAATATCCACGGCATTTATTCATTCAACATGGGAAACAACGTGGAAGCTCATCTGGGAAAAACCACCAAGGTGCTCTTCATCTAGAATGAGAAATGTTTATAGAACCTTGCAGACTGTTCTTAAGATATGTCTATCTGACTAAACCTTCTTGCTCTCATGCTCTCGGGTTTATTGCTTCTATCTACTCCTACTGATGCACACATATCCTGGATAGACTCTTCTAATTTACTATCTGTGCACTCAGTTGTAGATTCTTTCTACTACTAGTGGTCTGCGCACTTAGCTGCAAGATTTGAGGCTCAATAGCCTTCTACTTCTACTAGAATCCTCTTCTGAGTGAACAACGTTGAAGCTAACCAAATTTGGCAAATTCTAACCGGATATAACACTTATACAGAGTGGGTTCCTTCTATTTATAACATTTACAAGACCGTGCAGGGTCGACTGAGTACTACTCAGTTATTACAGATGCAAGTAGATGCAAAATATCTATGTTACATTAAATGGCGGCCCATACCTAGATGCGAAAATCATGTATGACATTAGCCACAGCATTAACTACACACGAAAATGTCTTTTAGCCTTCTGCACTAGTTATAACTAGCCGCAAAATTGTCCTTGGTCTTCTATCGGTTCTTCCTTCTATATTCTTCTGTTGATTTGTACATGTTCTGCTTTAACTCTTCTATCTACCTCTTCCACCGACTCGTATTTTCCTTCCTCATTGCAGCTTCCTCTGCCTACTTTTCCTCGGTCACGCGCCCACTTTTCCTCTTTCACTTGCGCATTGAATTCTTCCTTATGCACTTTTCCTAGCCCAACAGGCCCCCAACACTCACATGTGGCTCGTCCTGAGCCACTAAGCAAAAATATCCGTCTCTACAAAAATTGGGTGTTCCACAAAATTTCAAGCTTCTGGCATGAGTTGCACCACAAGACCAACCTTGTCCTAAAACTCCTTCAAAATTTGTTGCGCCATTGCAACTGCGTCTTGTACTTCCTCTGCCTGTGAATCCAATTGTTCCACACAGTCAAAACTAATATGTTCCGACGATCCCTCTCCCAATGATTGAGTAATAGTCTGGAGCTTCTGCTGGATAGGTTGAAGAATCCCTGTAACTCGCTCTACCTTTGACTGATGTTCTGTGATCTCACCGTTTCTTTTATGTTCTTGGTCACGGAGAGCTTTCACTTCCTGCTAGAGCTTCTTGATCTCATCCATTTTTGTCACCTTCTCCATAAGCAGTAGCTTCTTCATCTATGCCTTTGCCGCGGTGATTTTCTCATTAGCTTACCGCGCGTTTTCCTTGATCTTTTCCCTAGTCTCATCCTCTAGAAGCGCTTCTCACATCACGAAAACGGCTTCCACTACCTCAAAGAAAATTGTCTCTCCTCGCCTTATCCTTTCTTCTTCCACCAACATTGCTTTGCTATGTTCTTCAAGCACCTTAGGAAGTGTGCTTGATACCTACTTTTCCTTAAGCTCTTCAACCTGTTTCTTAATTTCCACCACAATCCACGACAATCGGGCATCCTTAGTAGCTGAATCATCATCTTCTTGGCCTACTTTTGGTGGGAAAATAGACGAGGAGTTGCTTCACATATGTATTGTCCTGTAGGCTGTGGCCGAAGTGCGGCATGAGCAGTAAGTTCAACAGTTTTGCGCGGTCAACACCATTGGCCCACTCCATTGGTACTAATTGTTGGGGCTTAGTCGGCCCAGCTTGGACCATTACCATGTAATTCCTCCTCTCCAAGCCCACTTTCCTGCTGGTGTCAACATCTTCGAATGATAGCTTGGCTATCTTCGGAAGTATTTCCATCAGCAGTGGTACATTATCAGGAATGTGGGGTGTCACTAAGAATGTGTTCGCTTTATTTGGAAGTGTAACCTTCTGCGCGTCATCCCTCCTCGTTCGAAAATACTGGGGGAATTTTTCCTCTTCCCTAGCGGTAGCAGTATCTCGGGGTGGTGAGTCTAGTTCGTCCTCCTCCATCATGTCTTGCTTAGGCATATCTGCAACAGCCTTAGCCTTGTGTTTCTTTGACAATTGCGGCCTGGATGACTCTCCAGTTGCTCTTTCTATAGCCTGCCTCAGTGGCATGACTGGTTGCAAACGTGCCACTGGTGGGTTTTAAATAGGGTTCGGGACAGGGCCTGAACCAAGGGGTGGAACAGGTGCCTAACTGGCCGTGGGGATTGGTTACTTCCTCAGTCATGCCATTGATGCTAGCTCTAGTTCTTGCTCGAGTTGTTGTACCTGGGGTGATTCAATTTCCTCTTCAATCGGACACAACTATGCGACAATTACATCAGAAAGCTCATTGGCGCTGGAAATATCTATTACGATGGGTTTTGGCTTGCTCTCTGTTGCAGGCTTCAGCTCTGTCAACTCTCGGCTCTGGTTCTATCTTCACAGGTACAAGTAAATTAAATCTTGACGACGAAGCCCATATTTATAGGCACCTACACGTCCTGTGATCGTCATGTGATGGGAGGCCAAGGTCTTGTCGATCACATGGGCTTCTTGGCCGATGCGTTCTTCATCAATTCAATTACTCGAGTTCTGAGTTGTACCCGTCAGGGAAGTTATGGTAGTTATGAAGTGGACAGCTGATGGGGCCAAAATGCACGCCGTCATTCTCCTTGTATCTCATCGAATTAATGACACTTAGATGTCATAACTGCCTCAATCTTCGCCAAATATTTGAACTTTAATGTCAAACAGCTTGTCATTCCTGCTTTTTCCTACGCTTTGCCTGGTTCTATCCCAGACTTGTGACATAACAGTTTCCTTGCATTCTTTTCTCTCTTTTTTTTTTAATTTTTTTTTCGACGCACGGTGCGATCTTAGCCAGGAATTCCACGGCCATCATAGTAGGGTTTTAGGAAACTATCGTTCACCATACCAGCGATGTATGTTCCATCTACTTTCTGCAGTTTTATTGCGCCCGCATTAGTGATGTGCGCGATTGTATATGGCCCTAGCCAATGCGTTTTTAACTTCCTTGGATGTTTGAAGAATTTGTTGTCATACAGCAACACAAGTCCTCCGACTTTGAATGGCTTAACCCAGATATGGCGATCATGCCACGCTTTCTGCCTCTGATTCTCGACAGTCTGATGGAATCCTACGATGAAGCATTCCTCTTCCATCTGAACAAGGTGAGACAAACTTTGCTCGACAGCATCTTCGTTAGCGCAGAAATCCATAGGCTTGGCATGATGTGCTCCATTGACACAACAACTTCCTGGCCATACACCAGTCGGAACGGGGTGTGCCCTATCAATCACTTGCAAGTTGTACAGTATGGCCATAACACAGCTGACACTTTCTGATCCCAGTCATCTCGGCGCACATTGCATACCTTGGTTAATGCATTCTCCAAAATCTTGTTGAAGGATTCCTCCATTCCATTCACCTGAGGATGATAGGGTGTCATCTTATTGTGTTGGATCTGGAACTCTGGAGTAAGCTCAACAATCATTTTTGTTAACAAAATGCGTACCTTGGTCGCTAAGTAGAATTTTTGGACAACCAAATCTGGTTACCACATTTTCAAATAAAAACTTCGTTGCAGTCGCAGCGGTGCAATCTTTAACAGGTGTGGCTTCTTCCCATCTGGTTAAGTAGTCTGTCACAGTGATAATGTAGTGCGCACTAGTCCTCTTTCCTGGTGGACTGGTTGGTCCAACAAAATCAATGGCCCACTTGTCAAATGCTTGTAGTGTTATCTGCAGTAGAAGTGGCACCTCGTCGCGACGTGATGGTTTTCCTATCTGACAGATATCACAGCGTGGATAGAAACTCTAAGTATCCATATGTATGGTTGTCCACCATATTCCTTCTTGTAATATCTTACGCACGGTTGTTGTTCCAGCTTAGTTTCCTCTTGTGACACCGGCATGTGCTTCACTCATTACCCAAAGTTGCTCATAGTCGAAAACACCTCGACAAAGTATCTCATCTACGCCCAGTTTGTACAGATGTCCCACAATCAACGTATAATCAGCAGCTCTGACAACCAAATTCTTCTTTTGGTTAGTGGATAATCCTTCAGGTGCATATCCTATGCTGAGGAGATGGATTATAGCGTTAAACTTTGAATTCTGATCATCCATCATGTGGATCGCAAATAGTTGCGCATAGGGAAAGTTATCCTCCAAACTGGTTGTTTCCTCACCACTTTCGATCCTTGACAGGTGATCTGGCCCAACATTGAGTCGATCAGGTTTAACTATGAGCTCAAAGCCAAATTATTGAAATACGAGGAACCATCGAAATGTCTTCCCCCCCAACACTAGCTTGTTGACAAGGTATTTTAGAGTCGAATGTTTAGTGTACATTTTGAAATGTCCACCCAACAAGTAGTGTCGAAAGTTTTGAAGTGCATAGACCATAGTGAGGCCTTCTCTCTCTATCGTGGTGTAATTTTTCTCTACCATTGACATTTTTCTACTGGAAAAAACAATGGGGTGGTCAAGCGCACCCTCTCCTGGTTGTGTTAAGACAATGCCAAGCGCGACAAACGACGCGTCAACATGAACATGGAAATCCTTCTTCCAGTCCGGAAACACGAGTATTGGCGCAGTGGCCATCTTGTTTTTTAACTTATCCAAACTTTCCTGGCAAGGTCTAGTCCACTGAAACTTTGCATCTTTATTCAACAATTTTTCCTTGGGTGCAGTGATCTCAGCATACCCTCTGATGAACTTTTTGTAGTAGCCTGGGTGTCCTATCACTGATCTGAGTTGCATGATTGATGTCGGTGGTGGTAAGTCCAGGATAATCGCAACTTTTACTGGGTTGACCAAAATTCCATCGCGACATACAACATGACCCAAAAGCACACCAAACGGTGCGTAGAAAATACATTTCTTGGAATTAAGCGCGATCTGATACTGGCGACAGTGGCCCAGCATCATTTGTAAACTCTCAATATGGTCTCTTACTAGACCAAACACAGTCCAGTCATCAAAGTAGACCTCAAGAAATTTATGAATAAAATATTTAAAAGCAAAAACTATTATTCTAGAAAAAATAGCATGTGCATTCTTCTCTCGGCATCAGAACCATTTGTTGGCCTCTATCTCCTTACTTACGCGACCCAAGTTTCAACAACAACATAATACCAACAAGACACCAAAAGACATTGGCCCGACATAGCAAGCTCCATCGGCAACACCCGCAAGGCAGGTGCAATCTCACCCGAGATATCATAATGTGTAACTGCCAGAACCATGTTTCCGCAGCTGGCGAGGGATTATAGTCCCTTGGCACGTGGCCAAGGCGCTCGAAAGAGATATGAAGATGGATTCTATTACTACGCGACAGACGCGCAACTACATGCCACAATCTATGTATGACACAACCTTGTCCTTAGCCACTTAACAACTGGCGCAATTGTGCGACGCAACTAATTCCTTGGAAATAACAAATAATGTGTGACTTATATTATAACTTAACAAATTAGCAATGAAATCATACATAACATGTCAACAATTCTTATCATGCATTCATTCCTTAACTGATCATTAATATTGTGAAATACATTCGACAATAATTGTAACAATATAAAGTAAGCAAACATTCACATAACATCCAATATCCACAACATTCATTCATTCGACACGGGAAATAACATGGAAACCCATCTGGTAAAAACCACCAAGGTTCTCTTCATCTGGCATGAGAAATGTTTATAGCACCTTGCAGTCTGCGGCTTGCAGAGTGTTCTTAAGATATGTCTACTTGACTCAACCTTCCTGCTCTCATGCTCTCTAGTTTATTGCTTCTATCTGTTGCGCCTGGAAATATCACATTGCTTAGCAGCCTCCATGATAATTCCACTTTTCCCTTTAATCTCCCAGAAAACCTGGCATGTGTCACCTTGGTCACTTTTTTCCTTGACCTAGAAGGGACGACGCTTTTTGGTGTTTTGCACAGAGCATCGCCTATGCCTTACCCAGTTGAGCAAAAGGTGTCGTTTTTCCTCTCTTTTGACAAAAACCCTAGGTCGACACTTCTGGCAGTTCTGCTAAAAGCGTGGGTGGTCAGTTAAAAGGAAAAAAGAGATGTTTCTAGAAGCTTCCGTATGGGAGCCTTCGTGGAATTAGTTCCTATATGTCTGGGATAGGTGGCATTCGCCTCCCTCACCTATAGGGATCTCATTCTATCCTTTTCCCAAGTCATCTCTTGAGTTCTAGGCCTATAAATGGAGCCTTCATGAAGAGAGTGGGGGAGGCCAAAAAAAGCATCCTTATGCTGCTAGTTTGAAGTCTGAATCAAAGGCAAAGTAGAGGTAATTTGTGTTTGAAGAGGTCTTCATAGTCATATGAGATTGTAGACATTCTTGATTGAGACAGAATCCATTGACATCAAGGATTTTGGTTGTACTTCTTTCTCATCCATATATTAATACAAAGACATTTCCCTTTCCTATATTTGATTGTAGTGTTTGTGATTAAATTTTATTGGATTCCTTGATCACCAATATGGATACTCAATTATCATGATGCTCTCATCCCCTTTGTCTGTCTTGTCATCTATTTTGCAGATATTGGACCATTGTAAGGAATTTTTGGAGAGAATACAAGCAGATCCAAGGTTGAGGTATAATGTGTTTCATGTTAATTGATTTGATTATTCAAGGAAAGGTTATGTTGCTGTGTATTTTTGTTCATTAGTTGTGTTTTACATTGCAGAGGAACAAGTAGTGTCAACACTGGTTGAGAATTCCTATTAACACTATCTACTCCTACCGATCCGCACACAGCCTGGATTGACTCTTCTACTTTCCTATCTGCACACTCAGCTACATATTCCTTCTACTACTAGCGGTGTGCGCACTTAGCTACAAGATCTATGGCTCAACAGCCTTCTACTTCTACTAGACTCCTCTTTTGAGTCAACAACGCTGAAGCTAACCAAATCTAACAAAGTCTAACTGGATCTAAGCCTTATACAGAGTGGGTTCCTTTTATTTATAACATTTACAAGATCGCGCAGGGTCGACTGAGTACTACTCAATTATTACAAATGCAAGTAGATGCAAAATATCTCTATTACATTAAATGTAGACCAATACCTAGCCGTGAAATTCTTGTATGACATTAACCACATCCTTAACTAGCCACGAAAATGTCTTTTAGCCTTCTACAGTGGTCATAACTAGCCGCAAAACTATCCTTAGTCTTCTGTTGATTTGTCCTTCTACACTCTTCCGATGATTTGTACCTTTTCTTCTTTAACTCTTCTATCTGCCTCTTCCATCGACTCGGATCTGTCTTCCTCATCGCAGCTTCCTCTGCCTGCTTTTCCTCCGTCGCATGCCCACCTTTCCTCTTTCGCTTGCACGTCGAATTCTTCCTTATGCACTTTTCCTGTCCCAACACTAGTTTAACTTGTTCTTTAATTTATTACTACTGCTATTATTTATTGTCCTTGGATGCTTCAACTTTATCACAAGGACCTTTGGGAGTGTGAAGTTGAAAGAAATGAAAATTATGTTATATATGTTGTATTGCAGTCACTCAAAGTGTTTCATAGTTTGGACCTTCCTTATATTGTGTTGATAAAACTTATTGTTATTGTACGGAACAACTATGGACTATATACCTTGAGAGAGAAGATAAAAGTTTGACCCTTGGTCTTGTGGGTAAAAGGGTTGTTTCCCCACCTTGATTGCACACCTTGGTCTTGTGGGTAAAAGAGTTATTTATGTACCTTGATGGTACACCTTGGTATTATGGGTGAAAGGGTTGTCTTCCCACTTTGTTATGACCACTTTTGTTGACCTTTGATCTTGTGATGAACCTTGTTGGTCCTTACGCTAGCGCCTCCCTCTCCTAGTGTGGTACCTTGACCCTTTTGTCATGATGGCTTACCATTCACATTTGTCAACATGTTCCAGCATGGAATGGCATTACACTACCTTCACTTCAGTGTTTTCAAAAAAAAAATACCTACCTACCTTAAGAACTACACCTAGTCTTCCTATACCACTTATTTCATGAATGCTTTCTAGGTTTTCAAAAAAACCTACCTACCTACGCTTTAGAGAAAAAGCTAAAATTTCACAGTAAACCAAGAAACTTACCTACAATTTTGTAAGGGAAGAAGATGATTTTGACTCTAGAGCTGCAGAATTCGTGGCCCACCTTTTCAAGAACCTCCAGGTTCTCTCCGATGCTCTTTTATCCATGCAGGGATCACTGGCAATAAAATACCAAAATTCTAAACCCTCAACAATTGTGATTATGCATCACAATTTCTTCAACGGGTATCAATGGTGGCTTAATAAATGCCCAAAAATTGCCTCCAGTCCCAATTCACAACTACTTGCCCTTAAAACCCACCAAAACATCCTCGCATACAACCAATGCAAAATATTTGGTGCCAAGGGTCTGCTTAGACTAGTTATTTGGCACCAACAGTATGCTTGGACTGGTTATTTGGCACCAACGGGCTACTTGAGTAGTCATTTGTGGAATTGGAGGATGAAATCTCCATGAGTTTAGGAAAATTGGCCGTGGATGCCATCAAACAGAGGTGGATCGAGAGCTTGTGGGTCGACAGCTGCATTTGCATATAGTTTTTTGTTTTATATTTTATATTTTCATATATTTGTTTTATTTTTATTATGTGTGGGTTGACAGCTGGTTGGAAACCTGCTAAGGCATACCATGTTCTTTACTAAGCCTATTATGTTGAACTACGACCACCTTTGAGGTTGCTAGTATTGAGTAGTGACCTTTTGGGCTTCCTTGGACTGAATCGTGACCTATGCTAGAACAGAACCATGATCTCTATTGTTTTTTTCGACCGAACCATGACCTCTATGGGATATTTGGACAGAACCGTGACCTGTATGAGTTGTTTGGACTACACCATGACCTCTTTTGGGCTGCTAAGTTGGGTTGCAACCTTTGCTAAGTCTGCTAGACTAAACCATGGTTGTTCCTTGGGCTTCCTTGACTCGATTTGTGGTATGCTGACTATTCTGGGATATTTTCTATGAGTGTTTTGTTGTTGGTCCCTACCATGACCTTTGAGGTTTCTAGTATTGAGGTGTGACCTTGTGGCATGCCTTGGACTAGGCCATGACCTTGTGGGTTGCCTTAGACTAAGTCGTGACCTATGTTATGACAGAACCATGATCTTTGTGGGTTGTTTGGACAAAACCATGACCTATGTGGGTTGTTTGGACAGAGTCGTGACCTGTGTGAGTTGTTTGTACTAAGATGTGACCTTTTTTGGGTTGTTAAGTTGGGTTGTGACCTTTGTTGAGTCTGCTAGATTGAACCATGATTGTTCCTTAGGCTGCCTTGACTCAATCTGTGGTCTGCTGACTATTGAGGTATTTTCTATGAGTGTGTTGTTGTTGGTTCCTACCATGACCTTTACTAGGGTTGTTGTGGTTATTGTTTATCCTGTTGCAGCATGTCGAGTCTGTTTATACTTTAGAGAGGTTTTTTGTGCTCCTTTTCAACCTCCTTGAGGCTGCTACTATGTATGGAAGTGTGTCACAGTATTATGGGTGTGCTAGAGTGTGGGTTAAGGTTGTCTTTGCACATATGAAAGGAGATTTTATTTGCTTGATGAATGATTGTCCTAAAAGATTTTCATTTATTACAGGAATGCGATTGGAAGTTCATCCTCATTTCTAGACTATTTTGATTAATACCTTGTGTATTTGTCTCACTCTGTCGTACAACTACCTATCTATCTATCTCTCAGGTATGTCCATTGTTTCGTTAGTC
The DNA here is from genome assembly GCA_001517045.1 of Pseudotsuga menziesii. Lineage (NCBI taxonomy): Eukaryota > Viridiplantae > Streptophyta > Pinopsida > Pinales > Pinaceae > Pseudotsuga > Pseudotsuga menziesii. The sequence continues at coordinate 365,890 of LPNX010931726.1, forward strand.
ACATGTCTCCTAAGAGACAAAATCTGATCATAATATATATCTGAGTTTATAAAGGAGGGTCTAAACCACATTGTTTTCTTCTTTTTATCCATTTATAATTTTATTGCATGTGCAACAATAAAATTATTCCAAGTATTTTCTATTTGAGCAAGTTGAAATTACTCACAAGAGGTGTAATTCAACACAGGATTCCCAACATATTATACACAGAATATGAATCCCATACTCATTAGATGTGGCTTTACTAAGACAAAGCAAAGAATTGAACAAGACATTGCTACAACCAAGAAATTTGTTGAGGCAGCTAAGACAAAAACTATTATTTACCCACCTTGATGGTATATCGTGGTCTTGTGGGTGAAAGGGTTGTCTTCCCACTATGTTGAACTGCGACCACCTTTGAGGGTTCTAGTATTGAGTCGTGACCTTGTGGGTTTCCTTGGACTGAGTCATGACCTCTACTAGGACAGAACATAATGAGCAAGGTTGTCATTGATGGCAAGCAATTAATGACAAAGGAGTAACAAAGGTTGATGACATGGCAAGAAGAACATGGCAGTTTGGGTATTGAAGCCATGGTATGGGAATTGGAACAACAAGTGGTCCAAATGACCCACTATGTGGTTGTCTATGGGTAGAGTGGTTATTTTTGGCTTGATACAGTCATGGATCCCTTGGACATGAGATGATTCCACTTGCACTGGTACTTGATAAAGAAACCATAGATATGGTGACATGGATCATGTTAGATCAATATGATAATGATCATCGAAGCATGGATCTTGGAACCCATGTACTTGGTTGATTGTTCTTAAAACCCTTGAACATATCTTAATTTAGTCATAATGAAGATATGATAAAGCTGTCATACTACTTCTTGCATGGATGTGCATTGTCGTTATGGTGTATGGTATGGAGCCCTTCAAGCCCTTCCAAAGGATAAGTCGGTCCCAACAAAAAAATATTAAATAAAATTTAATTGTTTGAAAATTATTTAAAGGCAATTCGGCTCCATAAAATACCCTAAAATATTTTTAAATTTAAATTAAAGGCAGGTCGACTTAGTTAATTTATGAAAAAATGTGTATAAATAGAAGGCAATTCTCCTCACTTCGTAATGGAAGAAAAGGTGATTAAGATCATCTCTGAATTCGGGTGGATAAGAGGACAGTCGTAGGTTTGATTTATGAAGTTTTTTCAAGTGTTTAACCTCTAAAACTTGGGTTTGTCCGCTAGAGCAATAGCAACCACGGGAATATAACGAGGCAGCAACAGCATGAAATCAAGCTCTAATCTCTATGAAAGATAGTCGCAGCAAGGAGCATAAGAAGTTTTTTTTTTTGGTAAAGAGCTCTATTAGAACTTGGGTATATAACAATAGAGGAAGGTGATTGACACATGAATTAAGTATAACAATTGTGTATAAGTTCAAGTGTGTCAAATATCTGATTTTTGGTGAACCTAATGGATTGAGGAAGTTGCAGTGGAAGTTTAATCTTCATCTCTGATTTTGGGTGTACAGTCACTGAGGGAGCTACAGTATTGATCCACGTTTGCAGCAGAGATAATTAAAGTTTTTTTATTCTTGAGTTTGATTTCGGCGGCTACAGTACATTGAAGGATCCAAGCAGCAGACATTTTTTGAATCTCTTTTCCCTTGTGTTAATACAATAGCGATGGGTTGATCCTTTTTTGTGTGAATAAAAGTAATAGTCCAATGTTGTCAAGGTGAAGATATAACCTATGGTAGATTTGGCAGAGCAGTCATGACCTTATGGGCTACCTTGGACTAATTCATGACCTCTGCTAGGAAAAAAACCATGATCTATGTGGGTTATTTGGACAGAACAATGACCTCTGTGGGTTGTTTGGACAGAACCATGACCTGTGTGAGATGTTTGGACTATGTTGTGGCCTTTTTTGGGCTGCTAAGTTGGGTTGTGACCTTTGTTGAGTCTACTAGACTGAACCATGACTGTTCCTTGGGTTTCCTTGACTTGATATGTGGTCTGTTGACTGTTATGGGGTCTTTTATGTGAGTGTGTTGTTGTTGGTGCCTACCATGACCTTTACTAGGGTTGTTGTGGTTCTTGTTTAGCATGTTGCAGCATGCCCATCCTGTTTAAAATTTATACATGTTTCTTGTGCTCCTTTTTAGCCTCCTTGAGGTTGCTACTATGTATGGAAGTGTGTTGCAGTCTGATGGACATGCTAGAGTGTGGGTTAATGCTGTCTCTACACATTTGAAATGACCTTCTATTTTCTTAATGTACGATTGTTCTAAAAGACTGTCATTTATTGTAGCAATGGGATTGAAAGTTCATCCTCATTTCTAGACTATTTTGATTAATACCTTGATGTTTGTATTTGTGTCACTCTGCCCTACAACTACCTATCTATCTATCTATCTCTCAGGTATGTCCATTGTTTCACTAGTGACTTGTCTCCTAAGAGACAAAGTCTGATCATAATATATATATGAGAATATAAAGGAAGGTATAAACCACATTATTTTCTTCTTCTTGTCCATTTATATTTTTATTGCATTTGCTTGACTAATTTTGTTGTACAACTATGGGAATATGCATCCAAGAGACAGGTAGAGTAAATTACTACTTTCATGTTTTCAATTTCTTTTTGTTTTGTTTAAATAGTGGCATTCCAACAGGGCATTTTGGACAAAGTCGAACAGTTGTGGGAGATTTGCGAGTTCTCTTTCGAGATATAAATGATAGTGGGATTGGCATAGTTTATCTTTTCTTTTATTTTCTTTTATTTTATTTATATATAAATTTGAACATGGTTTCTTTCCTTGATTGCAAGTTAGTGGTTGTTTAAGTCACCTCTGAATAAAATGTTCAGATAAGTATTCATACTTCTTTTCAGCAAGCAAACTGGAAGGTGTTGTTGCTAATATTTCATCTCATTTCATTGCCATTTATCTATTGGCTAAGAGTAATTAGAGTTGATTCCCATTCTTCTTGGTGTGAAATGTGAAATCTACTAGTTCAGGTTTTGGTTCTTTGAAGTTAAGATGGACATCCAAATCTGATTGAAACTATCTAAAGGTTGTGTAATATTTTCATGAAACCTGAGAGAAACATGCACATGTATTCATTTTACATGGGATGGTGGCTTGGACCACATTGGAGGAAGATGAGTTTGGGACACCATTTTCTCATCCTTTGCTTCTATATAAACTGAAAGTCTCCTTTCCATGGCATAATCTACCATTATCTTCAAGTTACTTATGAATTTTTAGTCAAATTCAGATATCTTGGTATGACTCTAGATGACTCGGTAGATAGTTTAACAATGGATGCATGTTTATCATTCTTATAGACCCATAATGGCTTAATTGCAATCAACACCTCAATTGGTGTTAAAGAAGGACCTGTACGAGCATAACCTTATATAAATTTCTGGGATATTTTCATTTTGCATCATTCAAGCATGCAAAATAATGATTACCAAGTTATTATAGATCCATAATGGCTTACCGTGTACTAACCCTTCAAGTCCTTCAATTGCATTTATTAAGTGCAAAAGTATTTATGCACTTAATAAATGCAGTTAAAGGACTTGAAGGGCTAGTACAAGGTAAGCCATTATGGATCTATAGTAACTTGGTAATCATTATTTTGTATGCTTGAATGATGCAAAATTTGTTTGAATATCATCATTGTCAAACAATAACAACTTCTTAAAGGGTGTTAACTCAATGGTAGAGCACCTGCCTAATTATAGGCAGGAGGTTGGTTGTTTGATTCCTTCATGCTTTATCATAAATTTATGACTAAGAAAACGACTAAATTCGCATATATACGACTATTAGTACCTAATTTCGAGTATCTTATAGCGGGACTAATGTTTAGTCGTATTTAGCTTAGACATTCATATGTTATCGTCTAGTAGTTTATTTAGTCTTATATTTGGTCATTAATTGTGGCAATTACTGAATAAATCAATGACTACACCAGTGACTAAATCAAGGACAAATAAGTCAACCAATTAATGACTAAGTTAGATACAACTAAGTTAGTCAAGCTATAAGATAGTGGAAATCAGCTACTATTAATCGTTGACTCAAAAATATTCGTTTGTATCCAAATTTTAGTCATTTTTTTAGTCATTAATTCCTCATTTTGTACTAATGGTAAGTGGTAGAGCTTTCCTAATCATGGGTTCCCTAGTTAGACATCGCTTTGTCATTTGGTACCCATGTTGAGCGTCCTCCCTTAGGTCTAGGATCCCTTGTAGTCTCTCCATGCCTTTGAGCAAGAACCTCATATTCTTTCTTAAAATTTATGTTGGCTATATCCTACAGGGACTCCTGTTTTGTATCAATTTGTAATTGAATTACATACGTTCGTTGTTGTATTGAGCTTTACCACGGCTATCTGCTTCGGTTTTATAATCCATATAGCCCGAGCTTGTCTCAATCCTAGCCAAGCAGAGCCTCTCATATATCTTTTGCATCTTGATTATCCCATACCTGGAGGAAACACCCCCCCTGAGTGTCCTTATCTTACATATGCTTCCTTGCATTGAGCATACGTATGTTCCACTGCTTGGAACTAGTTTGCTTTCCTGTGACACTTGTTTCCTCTTTATTGTAATATAAACAATTTTATTCTTTTTCAAGTTTTTCAATATGAAAAAGACCAAAAAATCATAAAACATAAAAAGTCAGATAGGAAATGATATCACTTTATATTGGTAGTTGTCCTGTCGTGTCGCCTTTGAGTAGAGAATTATATGTTCCATTCAATATTGGTTGGGTTACTAGTATGACCATAGGAGTTGTACTCGTTATTCTAACTTTTCTCCACCAACTAGTTATGCTTCCAGCCCCCATGGAGCCTCTGTGGATGCCTCATATGTCCCAGATTCGTCCCAGTTTCCATTTGAGTCTATGCTTCCTATGTGTCTCCATCTGCATTATGCTCTCGTTTGAAGGAAGTTTTAGCCTGAGTTGGTCATTCCTCAGTTATCTTGGCTCTACATGTCGGCCATTCCCGATATATTTGTTACTAGTTCGTGCACATCTTGTTCGTATGATTCTTCCAAATTATCCAACGTTGTTTTGTACCTCGTGTTGGTTGATGGGGTGTTCCTTAATGCCCTCCTTCCAGCGGATTCCACTCCATCAACTTCAGATCATTTATTCTCAAATATGGATCTAGAGTCCATTGAGTGCCTTGAGACTTGCAGTCATAAGTGGTCGGTTCTCTTGCCATCGACAGATTTGGGAATACATCAATGTCCCCTAATCGATGGACTCTCTAAAGTGTTTGACCTCAACACATATATTCACACTTGTTTGCTTTCACTATGTACCTTGATTCCCATTATCATTATCGGTGGGACATCTCGCATCTATTAACGGTATACATCAATGACCTATAATCATATGATGATCCATCATGTTCGACTTCGACACCTTTATTCATGTGATGGGACATGTACTAGCGACAATTTGTGTAGAAAACCTTCGCGTTTGGTGGCATTCCATATATGCTACCTTCTTGATCATGCCAGTATCTATGAGATTTCAGCTCTCATGAACAGACTCCAGTGTACTATTTGATGTGTTCATTCAGTATGGAGACCTTATTTCACTGTATATTGTATGTGGAGATGACCACTAATGACATATATCTATTATGCCTATTCATGGACATTGTAGTGTTATGTATCCAGGATTGTTATGAATACTTCATATCTACAGTCATATGTAGAGATCTATCATTGTATTGTACTAATGAGTGGCCGGTTTTTCCACCTGGGTATTCATTACTGCATTCCTAGGACTATTATAATGTATTTTGGCCATCGCGTATCCCTCTGACCTCACACATTAGGGGGCATATGTTATAGCGTGATTTTTCACACCTGATACATCATGCTTTGATGGTATATACATGTCCCTATGCAGACTCCTTTTACCCCATTTTTCTCGCCATTACCCTGATGATCCAGTGGAACTATAACACCCTGGTTTTGACCCCATGGCATTGAATTGCATATGATGTAAATAATTTTTATTTGATCATGGTGTGGATCTCAAGGCAAAGGCCCCACCATGGATTTAGTGTCTTATGTATCGATGATTAAAATCAATGCTGATGGTTTATGTTCTAGCCAGGCACAATATGTTTGAGACATCATGTAAAATGCAAATTAATAAAAATACCACAACTAGCTATGCGCCACAACGATAAAGAGATGGGGGCATGATTTCACAAGGAATGGGGAGGGGGGAACATTAAAACCTTTGAGCCAATGGGAAAAATCCAAATGTCTAAGGGAAAACCCATAAAGTGGTCAACTACCCATTTTGTCCTTTTGTGCCCAGTCATCTAAAAGTTGGTTGAGGAAGTTATTGCATGGGAATGGGCAAGGCATGGGGGTCAATTTCGAATTGGGCAGAGCACCCATTTTTGGGAAAAAGAATTTTGACTTATAGGCCAAGTAAATACTTGGAAAAGGAGGCCCAAGTCATTATTCACCCATGTGTTTTCTCTCTCACGTAGCTGAAGGAAGCTGGGGCATTCTCATCCCATTTTTCTGCATTTTTCTCCATTTCTACATGCCTAGAAATTTATTTGGGTCTTGCTGAGTCAATGTGCAGCAAGGATTGACATTTTGGGGGTTTCTAAGAGGTGTTTTGTCTTCCTCATGCAGCAGGAGCTTGCTAAGAATTTACCTCCATGATTTTATGTTGTTTCTTTATTTTTCCATACCCAGATTTTTGCTTTTGGAGTTGTGTAGTGAATGGGAAAAGGAGGCTCACGATTTGGGTGTGGATGGGGGTCTTTTTAGCCTCTACAATGCCCAGAAACATTTTGTGAAATCGTATTTTACTCATAGGGTGGTTTTCCCCAATTTTACCAATTTGTTCTTGGTTGCAAACCGATTTTTGGTTATGCTTAGTGGTTGGGGGGATAGAACCACAATTTTGAGGTTTATGGCAGTCATTTTTTCCCACGTGAAGCCATATACGCCTATGAAATCAAAATTGCTATCAGAGGGTTGTTTTACCCTTGTTTCCTTTTTGTTTTGGCTTCTAGGACGTTTTTGTCCTTACCCGACAATTGTAGTTTGTTGTGGAGTGCATGCTTGTGTTGAATTGGTTGAGTAAGTCCAAGGAACCCATCTGTTAAATGGTTTAATGTGTTTGGATGTGATTGTTAGCTTGGATGAGCAGGTCCAAGGCCCCTATGTTATTGGCTTGTTGCCCTAATAGTCTTTGAAACCCAACTGTATGTTGGCTTGGCTATCGGTGTATGGTCTTGTTGTGTGTAAGCCTCTTGTTCCCTAGTTCCTTGTGGAAATCATGCCCATATTGAGGGTGGAAGTGGCGCTAATAGATTGATGAGCACGCTGGCCTATGATTGGGTGGAATGTTGCAGCGACATAGCTAGTTGCGGGGAAGCTTCTTCTCAAGATAACTATTCCTTATGTATTTAATTTCTGCAACTGTATTTTTTTATTATAAATTAATATGCATGTGATGAATGCTTGAATAAAATGTAATTGCTTCCATTGTATATTTCATGTTTTATACTTCTGTGTATGTTTATATGTTTAAAGCAATTTTTATATCATGTTCATGGGGCTAGATTGCCCAGATTTGATAGTCGAAAAGTCGTGTTCTCTCTCTGGTAAGAGGGGTGGGGACATGACAGTGCGGTATTAGAGCACTGGTTGCAGCATTGGGCCTCAATGGGCCATGAAGAACAGCTGACAGATGCAGGATCACCCTCTGTGGTCAGCAGTAAAAGCAACAGACAAGAGAAATTTTCAGAAATTTCCCTAAGTGTTAGAGTATTTTCACCATGTCGGCTGAGATAGATGAAGTGGAGCCGAAACAAGTCGGCTAAGATAGCTGAAGTGGAGCAGACACATGTCAGATAAGATAGTTGTGTTGAGCCGATGACGAAGGTAGAGAAAGAAAAAAAATAGAAATTTTTTCTTAAGACTTGAAGAAATTTTGCATGTTGGCAAAACTGGGTGAATTTTGTCGATATGTCAGTTGCGTTGGGCGAAGTTGAGCCAATATGTCAGCTGAGTTGGCTAAGTGGAGCCGACAAAGGTCACAGTGACTGTTTTGGCTATGTTGGCCGAAGTCGATGCGACACATGTCAGCTGAATTAGTCAAAGCGGAGCCAATACATGTCAGCTTGAAAGGGAGATTCGAGCCAATGAAGAAGAGAGAAAAATTTTCCAGAAGCTTTTCTAAGTGTTGAAAAATAGGAAAAATATCGACGAGTTTGTCGATACGTCGGCTAGGATTAGTAAAGTTTTGTCAACACACATCGGAAAACTTTGGAAGTTTCAACCAAAACGCGTCGGGTGGAAAGTCAAAAAAATTTCGAAATGCCGACAGGGTTGGCAAGTTTCTGTCGATCGGAAGAAAGTTCAAGATTTTTCCGAAATGGCGGAAGGATTGACAAGATTTTGCCGATTGGAAGAAATTTTGGAATTTTTCCAATACGTCGGAAAATTCGGTGAGTTTTACCGATCGGGTGAAAATGGCAAGTTTCGTCGATGTGTCGGATGCAAAATTGGAGTTTTGCCGACATGTCAAGAGCAAGGTGAAGTTCTGCCGAATCAGAAGAAAATGACAAAGTTTGTCGATACGTTGAAAGGAAAAGGTGAATTGAGCCAATGTGTCGAAATTTTTTTGGTGAGTTCACTGATCGGAGGAGAATGGGTAATTAGCCAAAACGGGGAAATGTGGCAGGTTTTTATGTGGGATTTGCAGGGGCCAGAAAGATCAAAAATGGCAGTGAGCTCATGTGCCAGATTGCATGAATTTGAAAGATTTACAAAAAAAATGAGGGCATTTCCCTTGACCCACCCGACAATGGCACAAGGGGGCAATCCCCCTTGACCCCCTTCGTCCCCCTGACACAGTCGGTTGAAGATGATAAGAAGATAAAGGGAGAAAAAGAAATGTACAAGGACATTTCTATAAATCAGAATCAAGATTGTATTCTGATGGAGAGGGAGTCAGCTTGGAAGAAGAAAATTATGAAAGCAGAACATCATTTTGTTATAAATGAAGGGACACCATATGAATATGGTATCGAAGCACATTTAGATGGTGTATCTATGCATGTTGTGAAGCATAGGATGGATGCTTTGAGCAAAGACAAAATTGGACCATTGACAAGGGAATATGTTCACTGTTGTGAAGCAGAACATAACATCATCTTAGAAAAGATGGTACAAAAGAAGGGCTAGTTGAACGCCTCATGAAATCTTGGGAGAGTTTAGACCAGCAGAAGGATGTGTTGTTAAGAAATTCAATGTTTTTGACATTAATAAATTATGTATATCTGTAGGAATAACATGTGTTGAACCTTGTAAGGTTTCCCGATGGGTAAATGAATAAATAGGGGAAGAGACTTTCATATTTTGGTAATAGTGTTGCTGAGCAGACTGTTTCTGTTTTAATTGACCCTGGATCCACTCACATCTATATCATCCTTGGACTTGTGAGATGTGCACTTTGAAGAAGTCAAAGCATAGAAGATCATGGTTAGTCTAACTAGCCACTGGAACCAAGAGGAAAGTCAGTGGGGTGGTGAGAAATGTCCATTGATCATGGATGTGTTAGTCACTTGGCAGATCTGAATGTTCTGCCACTTGGATCCCATGATATACTCATTGGAATGGATTGGTCAAAAGTACATAGAGCAAAGCTTGATTGTTACAACAAGACTTTTCAATGCTTGGATGAAAAATGCAATATAAGGGTTGTGAAAGGATTTCCAAAAGTGATCTCTAGAAGGAAGTCTTCAGCAATGCAATTGAAGAAGTTCTATGGGAAAAGATTGCAGAGTGTATGCAACTTATGTTTTGGAGGCAACAGAGAATGATACTCCTAGGTTGGAGGGATGTCATGTGTTGCAAGAATTCAAGGATGTTTTTCATGATAAAGTTCCAGGGCTTCCTCCAAAGAGGGACATTAATTTTACCTTTGAGCTTGTGCCAGGTAAAGCACCAGTGTCCAAGACACCCTACAGAGTGAGTACACTAGAGATGTTGGAGATAAAGAAGCAGCTGCAAGAGTTGTGGGAAAAGAAATATAACAAATCAAGTGTGTCTCCTTGGGGAACACCATTCCTGTATGTGAAAAAATAAAATTATACACTCTGGTTGTGTATTGGTTTAGGCAATTGAACAAGGTAAGAATCAAGGATGAAGATGTTCATAAGACAACCTTCAGGGAAAGGTATGGATATTATGATGTTGTAGTGGTACCATTTGGTTTCACAAATGCACTAGCTACATTCATGTACCTCATGAATAATGTTTTCAATAAGTTTCTGGACAGGGTATTGCAGGAAGTTCACTAAAGAAGATTCTGCAGGTAAAGTGGAGCCTGTCTATAGGCTGAGGAAGCCTACATGTTAACTTGTAGTTCCATGAGGAAATGTCCCTAGTGTGTATGGCCATACATATGAGGACTTCCTGAATACTGCAGGTAGAATAACTTGAGCAGAGCAGTAGGGTTGTGCCCAATGAAACCCAGGGCAGGAAGCTGCCATGTGCCATGAGAAGGATCTCATGACTGAGAACAAATTTTGAAACTTCAGATTGCAAGTTTTTCTGTTGACTAGGGGAGACAGTGATCTCTTGTGATGGTTTTGAATCATGCTAACATTGGATATGCTTGTCTTGCATTGCTTAATGTCTGATATTTCCTGTTGCTAACTGTGACTGTTTGGCTGATTTAAAATTATGTCAGGATGATATGTTGTATGTGGATGTTTGAGTTTTGGGCAGCATGTGTAAGTAAGGGATAAGTACTCCCACTTGCAAAATCCAAACAATATGAGGATGGCCTCATGGTTGCAAAAATCTGATTTTCTGCAGGAAGTAGAATTGTGAACTCAGATTTTTATTTGACTATCAATGTTATTGATCGTTTGAGATTTGGGAAATCATGTATGCATGAAATGGATTTGAAAATATATGATTAAACTTTTATGATGACATCTAATGTAAACTACATACTTGTATGTAACGCATGTGATATGATGGAAGTACGCCCTTGGAGTACATAGCTTCTTGGAAGGATGTGTTTGGGATACATAACTCCTCGAAAGGATGTATTGGGTGTACATGGTTCCTTGGAAGGATGTACTGAGTGTACATAGCTTCTCGGAGGGATGTGTTTGGAATAGGTTTGAAAACCTATGATTGTATTTTTTTTATGATGACATCTCATATGAACTGCATGCTTGAATGTAACGTATGTGAGATGATGAAAATCTGTATTGGATGTACATGGCTCCTTGGAAGGATGTACTGAGTGTACATTGCTTCTCGAAGGGATGCGTTTGGAATAGGTTTGAAAACCTATGATTGAATTTTTTTTATGATGACATCTCATATGAACTGCGTGCTTGTATGTAACACAGGTGAGATAATGAAAATATGTATTGGATGTGCATGGCTCAACAGAAGGATGTACTTGGATACATAGCCTCTCGAAGGGATGTGTTTGGAATAGGTTTAAAAACCTATGATTGCAATTTGTTTTATGATGACATCTCATATGAACTGCATGCTTGTATATAAAGCAGGTGAGATGATGAAACTATGTACTGGGTATACATGGCTCCTCGGAAGGATGTACGGGGTGTACTCGGAGGGATGTCTTTGGAATAGGTTGAAAACCTATGATTAAAATTTTATAATGACATCTGATGTAAACTGCATGTCTGTATGTAACGTGGGTGAGAGGATGAAAACATGTACAGGGAGAAAATGCCTCCTCTGGAATGATGTACTTGGGTACATAGCTTCTCCCCCCTGCCAGCTAGGCATCGGTATGCATCACTGGGGATGCCCAAGGTGTAAGACATTCGGTTGGACTTCTTTCTACACACATTCACGTCGTAAGGGGACTATCATGAAAGTAGGGGCTCCATGAAGAGAATAACCCCTAGGTATTATGGTGTCTGGAAAGGAAGCGCCAAAGAATTGGTAAGCACTTGAAGGAGGTGTTGGGCCCTTAAGCCAGAGTTGTCATTAAGCACCCAAGGAGGTGTTAGGCTCTGAAGCGAGGCTGGCCAAATCTTGGTTGAGAGATGCTATACAAATAAGTATTGGATTACTAGCAAATCCTGGTTGATTTTCTGTAATTACACATGTACATAATGATTCAGCTAAAATTTTGAAAATCTTGTTAAGAAATAAATTCTACGAAAAACAATCTTACATGTGAATTAATCCGTTATGGTGCCTGGAAAGGAAGTTCCTGAGCAGTGGTGAGCACTGGAAGAGGTGCTACGCCCATAAACTAGAGCTGCCATTGAGCACCCAAGGAGGTGTTAGGCTCTGAAGCGGAGTTGACCAGATCTTGGCTGGGAGATGTTATACATATAAGTATTTGGTTTACTTATCAAACTTTTGTTGTTATTGATTTTCTTTAAATATACATGAGCATATGATGCATCCATGGTTTTGAAAATCTCGTTATAGATTGCATCCTATAGGAATGAATCTGACATATGAATTAAATTCATTGTGGTGTTCAGAAGGGAAGCGCCTAAGCTTGGTAAGCACATAGAGAAGGTGCAGGCTCTTGAACAGAACTACCATTGATGCACCCGAAGAGGTGCTGGGCTCAAGAACGGAGTTGTCAGACCTTGGTTGAGAGGTATTTTCAGGTGATCCGAGGCTTGCAGAAATTTGGCTACCCTTTAATGCACACCCAGGTGTGGCATGGGACAAGGTTGTGAGTGCAGTGGTTGTATAAATCCAAGTTGGATACCTATGGAAACAGAAGAAGCTACTTATGCAGATAAGTCTTTGGTTCACTTGGCAACTTCTTGTTGATTTTATGTCAATATACATGTGCATGTGAATCATCTATGATTTTGAAAACTCTTGTGAATACTAACATGGGAATTGACTCATTGCTTGGGGCATGAGCATAGGTATTATTGGTTGCCAAAGACATTGGAAATGTTCCAAGCTGAGGAGAAGGATTCTCCAAGGCCTAGAAAAGATTCTGTGGTGTGTACTATTGCATGCAATCAAGGACTTAGAGGAGTTCGTATGTAAGACAACCACAAAGTGGAATCAAGGAGGAGTTCCAGATCATACCATTGGACAAATAAAGGTGCAGAGGAAGCACAACGGTCCTGATACGGCTACATGGTAAGTGGAGGATGCCATGTGATTGGCACACCCAGTTTTGGTTCAACTTTGCAGAGCACTGAGGGTGGTGCCAGTGTAGCAATTGTTAATTTTTTGTAAAGGACTGAGGACGGTGCTGTTGAAGGGGGAGGGAAATGTAACACCCTAGTTTTGACCCCATGGCATTGAATTGCATATGATATAAATGATTTTTATTTGATCATGGTGTGGAGCTCAAGGCAAAGTCCCCACCATGGATTTAGTGTCTTATGTATCGGCGATTAAAATCGATGTCGATGGTTTATGTGTTAGCCAGGCACAATATGTTTGAGACATCATGTAAAATGCAAATTAATAAAAATACCACAACTAGCTATGCGCCGCAACGTTAAAGAGATGGGAGCGTGATTTCACAAGGAATAGGGAGGGGAAACATTAAAACCTTTGAGCCAATGGGAAAATCCAAATGTCTAAGGGAAAACCCATAAAGTGGTCAACTACCCATTTTGTCCTTTTGTGCCCAGTCATCTAGAAGTTGGTTGAGGAAGTTATTGCATGGGAATGGGCAAGGCATGGGGGTCAATTTCGAATTGGGCAGAGCACCCATTTTTGAGAAAACAAATTTTGACTTATGGGCCAAGTAAATACTTGGAAAAGGAGGCCCAAGTCATTATTCACCCATGTGTTTGCTCTCTCACGCAGCTAGAGGAAGCTAGGGCATTCTCATCCCATTTTTCTACAATTTTCTCCATTTCTACATGCCCAGAAATTCATTTGGGTCTTGTTGAGTGAATGTGTAGCAAGGATTGATGATTCGGAGGTTTCTAAGAGGTGTTTTTGTCTTCCTCACACAACAGGAGCTTGTTGAGCATTTACCTCCACACTTTTATATTGTTTTTTTATTTTTCCATAACCATATTTTTCATTTTTGGAGTTGTGTAGTGAATGGGCAAAGGAGGCTCATGATTTGGGTGTGGATGGGGGTCGTTTTAGCCTCTACAATGCCCATAAATTTTTTGTGAAATCGTATTTCAGTACTCAAAGGGTGTTTTTCTCCAATCTTACCAATTTGTTCTTGGTTGCAAACATGTTTTTGGTTATGCTCAGTGGTTGGGGGGGTATAACCACGATTTTGGGGTTTATGGCAGTTGTTTTTGACCACGTGAAGCCATAGATGCCTCTGAAATCGAAATGCTATCAGAGGGTTGTTTTACCCTTGTTTCCTTTTCGTTTTGTCTTCTAGGATGTTTTTGTCCTTACCCGACAATTGTACTTTGTTGTGGAGTGAATTCTTGTGTTGAATTGGCTGAGTAAGTCCAAGGAACCCATCTGTTAGATGGTTGAATGTGATTGTTGGCTTGCATGAGTAGGTCTAAGACCCCCATGTTATTGGCTCGTTGCCCTAATAGTATGTGAAACCCAACTGTGTGTTGGATTGGCTATGGGTGTATGGTCTTGATGTCTGTAAGCCTGTTGTTCCCTAGTTCCTTGTGGAAACCATGCCCAACTCGGGGGTGGCAGTGGCGCTGAGAGATTGATGAGCACACTAGCCTATGGTTGGGTGGAACGTTGCAGCGACATAGCTAGTTTGCGGGGAAGCTTCTTCTCAAGATAAGTATTCCTCGTGTATTTAATTTCTGCAACTGTATTTGTTTTATGAATTACTATGGGCATGATGAATGCTTGAATGAATGTGTTTTTCTTCCGTTGTTTATTTCATGTATAATGAATCTATGTATGTTTTTCATTCAATGCATTTTTATTATCATGTTCAAGGGGCTAGATCGCCTGGTTGATAGCAGCCTAGTCGCATCCTCTGAATCGTCGGTATGAGGGGTGGGGACGTGACAGGAACCCTTAAAAAAATATTTTTGAATATATAAGCAGGTCACAAGTCTACAACCCGCATATACGCAGCTTGCACCATTGTCACCTGCGTACATAGGGAATTATGCTCAAAAATTAAAATTATTTGAAGTTGTCCCCATCAAGTAACAAATTACTTGATCCTTGTCCTTCCGTATGCCTGGAAAGGCTTTGATTCGACCGTTCACTTCCCATTGAGGGGCTATATATTGAGCTACTATGAAGCATTAGAGGAGGAGAACTTTAGAGAGTTAATATATTATAGTGAAATTGTGCCCCATTCTTATGTGTTTGAGTTTCCATCCCTTTTTCCTTGAAGCAACCCTTAGTGTTCTTTCCCAAGCTTTCATTTATCTTTGTGAGCTTTCCTTTGTATGGAGGATTGAAGTGGTGGAGACCCAGGTGGAGGGACTCAGTTTCTGCCAACAGAGTTTGTCATTTGTATCTTTGTTCATATTAATAGAAATATCCATTTCTCGTCCATTACATGTGTGATTATTAATATTTTTATCCATGGATGTAATTACTCTATTTACAGGTTGGGATTGAATATCCTATATTAGACTCTAACACTTACATATATTATGCTTATATATCTTGTTGTTGTTGAGGACAATGTGTAGAGATAAGTTTGATTGAAAGCTCAACGGGGATATACTTCGAACATCCGAAATAAGGTACGCTTCTTATCCCTTAGTGTTAGTTTCATTTATATATTTAGCGTGCTTTGAAATAGGTTTATTTCTAGTGTCATCTTTTCTGTTGTGGTACACCCCAATCCATAGGAACTTTTCTCTCTAACACAAAGGATAAATTGAGTAATTTATAAAACTAAAAAAATGATTAACCATTCATTTTACCCCATCCCTTATTATAGTACCTTTTGTTGATGGGTAGAACTGCTACTCATCAATGCAAAAGAAACAACATGATCTTAAATCAAACTCTAAGTTGTTTGGTGTAGCTACTTCTGATGGATATGTAGGCCCTATTGCCACTAATGGTATGATTTCTCCTCGAAAGGAGACTTCAACTAAGTTTTCCTAAATCCTAAATGCGATTATAACCTACATACAGTGCAATGTAATTTAAACGCAGTTCGGTAGCTACAATAACCATTCAAAAACTATAGAAAAACTTTCTAATCTAACCTATCCCCCAGGAGCAAAGAAGTAATTCGAATGCCTAAGAAACATTTATACCACATATCAAAGCACATCAATATTTCAAAAAAATAGACAATAAATGATTATCATTGATCTTCTACATGTTGTCTTGTGCATCATATTTGCAACCAATTCAGATAATCAAATACACAGACGAACAAAATATTTATTACCGATATGCATTCAATCATGCGAATAAAGAACTATCTTTCTAGGAAATGAAAATTCATTACATTAATGATCTATGGTTTCAAATTTCTCCTTCATAGAAGTATTACAAAGCTTCATTGATATCCAAAGAACACTTGTGGCAATGCCTCCTCCTCCTCCTCCTCTGTTTGAAATATAAGTATTACATAAATGAACTTCGGATTTCTCTATGGATACTCCCCCCATTACATATGAATTCCTCCTGCTTTTATAGGTGATGAGGACTCTTCAAGTTGCCCAACTGCTTCAATGAAATGTTATGCGTATTTATTCATTGTCTCATTATGCGGAAATAATTGCAATGCTACGCTTCCTCTCTGCTTAATCTGTCAAACCTTCATCCGTCGATTTATGCATTTCCGATTACCATCGGTGGTCAGTCTTTTTCATGATTTGATCCTGTTGTATAGTTAACGCACATCACATCTACACAAAAAAATGTATATTAAATAAAAAGTAAATATATCATGAGAATTGAATCCATTCATTAAGAAAAGAGAGATGGTATTTAATGTAAAAGTTGAAAAGAATGATAACCAGCGTAGATCCAAATCCTAGGCTCTATAAATCGTCGAGAGGGATCAAATCTCTTCTTAGGTACCAAAAGACACATATTTTTATTTAAGGTCCACATATAATATTTTTATTATTAATATTTAATATTATTTATGGCCGACATATAATATTTTTTTTTTTTTTTTTTTTATTAGGACCATTTGTAAGGCTCTCCTAAACCATGTACAATAAAACCATGGGTTGTTTAGAAAGCCTTGCACATGGTTTAAAAACCATGTGCAAGGCCCTCATAAACCATGTACAATAAAACCATGGGTTGTTTAGAAGGCATTGCACATGGTTTTAAAACCATGTGCAAGGCCAACATTTTTTTTTAGGATAATTCAAATTTTTATTTTTTATTATTTTGTTAGGTAGGAACATTACAACATCTCCCCCATATTGTGTTTTTTCGTGACTCACATATTTTTTACGGATAATTAAATTTTTACTTTTTTATTGTTTTGTTGGGTAGGAAGATTACAACATCTACCCCATATTTTTTATTAATAAAAATAACGTTAGATTACATAACGTTAAGTAAAGTTACAAGATCTCCTCCATACTAAGCTGTAGAGCAAAAATAAATTCCCTTTTTCACTTAATAGATTCACCACATGTTTTATTTTCCTCTGCTATCGAATCTTAGTTTAAAATTATTTCAAGAGTCAATCTTCATCGAACTTTTAAAACCAATTCACACGAAAATGCTTTCAACCTGTTTCACCTCAAGCTAATTCTTATTCTTAGGACACAATCAAACTGCACTCTTGTGAGCTCTCCGATCCAGACTTCCAATGATCACGCGTCACTTTTCTTTTTTGGTAAACTTAACAATATTTCCTCTATTAAACATTGTCTCTTTTTGAAGTCTAAGATTTGTCTTTGTAATTCTCTTAATCCGACCTTACTGTGGTTTTAAGCACAAGCTTCTCTCGTTAATTGATATATCACAAGTTGCTTACTCAACTTTTAGCGGGGCTATCACATATTGTGATCGGTTGGTGAATTAGTAGCAAGAGTCCTGGCAATTTAGGCGAGAAGGCTGTCTTTTACAATGGATTACAGCGATTTTAATGATGTGAAAAACCTTTGCTACCACTTTATCTAGAGTTTGGCGGAACCATCTCAACAATCTGGTCTGATCTGGCCCTGCAATCTGGTCTGATCTGGCCCTGCAATCTCGCTAGACTTTATTGTATTCATCAATGAGATATGGTGCGTGTCTTCTCTAAGTGCCTGCTAGACTTTTAGTTTATTTAAAGTGTCGTCTTTTAGTTTAAGTAAAGTGTCGTCAAGCAAAACAATTTAGTTAACTAGTTCTTTTTTATTAACAATTTAGTTAACTATTCTTAAATGAAATCATGTTGATTGATTTTACTAAAGTGACCACTGTTAGTTCTCCTTTAATTAGTTGAGGCATACATTGTTACTTTAAATGAATCTTAACAATTCGAGTTCACTTTACTCAAGTGAAGTCTTCTCATGAGCAATTTTAATTCTCTTTGTTCTTTATGCATTTTTATCTTATCTTTTATATTTTTAGCATGGTCAATATGTGCTAACTTTAATTTAATTATCATATCAGATTATAGGAAGAATATTTGTCAAATGTTGTGATCATATTATATTACTCTCGGACCAAGTGATCATATGCTAAATTAATTCACTCTAGAGGTTGTGAGTCTTTAGTGGAGACTGAATAGATTTATCCATCTTGAACGACCATGGTTAGTAATACATCACACAACATTAATGCTTCGACATGCAAAGCATCACCTCTATGTTGGAGGTCCACCTCAACTCATGAGGATCCGACTTGACACACAAGTCCTTAGACTTGCCCAACAAGACTATACAACATCATCACCTTGGCATATCAAAGTATTCACCTCAACACATGAGGAATAACTTTTTACATTGAAGGCTTAATCATTCTTGAGTCCAATCCAAGAATTTACTCCAATTTCTTGAGTCCAACTCGGGATCCCTACCTCAACACATGAGGCCCAATCTGGACATAATATTGGCTTGGAGAATGACTCATGATGTTGTAAATTTAACAAAATCAAGTGATCCCTCCTTGTAATCTTGGTGGAGTTTCTTAGCGTTTATTTATTTATTTATAAATAAATTTGGTAAGAAGATTTGTGTGGATACGTATGCGCTCATTTATCTTACATGCCAAGTGATTTCGATGGTTCTCTTGATAGAGAATCCCTCCACAAGCTTTCTCTTCTTCGATCTAATGTTGACTTGGCTACGGATTCAGTCTCTCCCTTTCTCTTGTTGGCACCTTGATCTTTTCGACAATGAATTTATAATTGTTGAAGTAACGAGGTGATGGGTTGGAACGCAAATGGCTCATTGGGGAAGTAATTTGTAATCAGGGAAACCGATGGATAGGTGGCCTGGTGAATTGAGGGACCGATATCCCATTGGCCATATGGCATTACCTCGTTTACAGTCTCGCTCCAGTGGCATGCTATCTTCCATAGTTCCTCAAAATTTTGCAACTCTATATTTTTGGCTCACAACTATTGTAACTTTGACCTCCTTTGCATGGCATATCTAAACCCTATCAAGCTTATTTTTTGTGCCTGACATAGGTTACTAGGGAGTATTTTATCTTTGTCTTTTTAAGTCTCAATACTTTGAATACGGGTTGTTTTCTCTTGCTGAGAGGTCTTAGGAGTCTAAATCTAGGTTGCTTTCTCTTGA
The DNA here is from genome assembly GCA_001517045.1 of Pseudotsuga menziesii. Classification (NCBI taxonomy): domain Eukaryota; kingdom Viridiplantae; phylum Streptophyta; class Pinopsida; order Pinales; family Pinaceae; genus Pseudotsuga; species Pseudotsuga menziesii. The sequence goes on from LPNX010931726.1 coordinate 385,572, forward strand.
TGAGAGGCCTAGCTGGACTATATATCTATGTAAATGTTTATTGTGATATAATGTAAGTACTAAATCACAAAAAAATGGCGTAAATTCAAAAGAAAACAAATTTAATTAACTAAACCAATTTACAAGCATAATCAAACATAAATGTACAAATAATCAACGTTCTTGAATAAAGTTTACAAGCATAATCAAACATAAATGTACAAATAATCAACTTTCTTGAATAAGGTTGACCAAAAGGAAATACATATTATTTTATCACAAAAGGAGTAGCAACCAATATTGTGATCATGCAGAGATTGAAAATGGGAAGGCCTTAAGTGAGTTGATTTTTTTTTGTCGAAGAATAGGAAATTACAAAAATGCATGATTTTGAATGAAAATTCAAGGCTAGTAAAAAATTGATAGTTCATTCAAATTAGAAAATTATCAAGTTGTCTTCAACCTTCAAAATATGTTATTTTAAGATGTGAAGGTGAGTAGATAAACACACATTAAATTATTTTATTTCATAAAAAAACAAAAATTATGAAAAGATAAAAGATTGTTTAGACATAGTATAAGATGTTTGAAAATTGATGCTTTGTCTAAAATGAAATAAATGTTGATATATTTTCATAATTAAACTAATCTTCTTTTAAGATGTAATTGAAATGTATGTGAACAAGCTTTCAATTAAATTATTTAAAATTCGGCTAAAATCATAAAAATTGCCCAAAAACACAAAAAAATTGTTAAAAGTTTAAGGTTTGTGAATTTTGATAAGTCATTCAAAACCATAACCATCAACTCATTCCAGTACTTTTAAATATGCTCTTACAAAATGTAAACCAAATTTTTTTAAATGAGCTTTCGTTAAAATATTTTTATCTGCCAAAATGCCCAAAAAATCATTTATGCATTGAAGACCAAAAATTGGTGAGACTATTGAAATCACATGATAGTCCAACTTAAGCACACCAAAACACATAATCACTCAAATAAGAGCGAGCAATCATTGTTGAGAAACCAAGAAGCCAAAATATTCAAATACCACAATACTAACTTATGCAAAGAAACAACCGATTTAAATGACGCAATAAATCCATCATTAAAATTATGATAATTGAGATAGATGTATGCATGAAATTTCACTAATTGATTCACTATAAAAAAAAATCACTTAACAGTCATCATCTCATAAAAAATAATCCCAAAGAAATGAGAAGTACATAAAATCATGGACCATTAAACCATCGACTGAAATCTGGGCTCCAACCTGACTAAACCAAAAGCAATTTGAAAGCCAAGTATTTACAAAATTAAGATGCCCCCAATTTTTTTTTGCAAAATCTAGGAAAGCTGTTGAGGGGTTCTCATACTCTGATTGGCTGGTGAGTTAGTAGCAAGCGTCCCTGCATTTTAGGCGAGAAGGTTGTCTTTTACAATGGATTACCGCAATTTTAGTGACGTGAAAAATCTCTTCTACCACTTTCTCTAGAGTTTGGCGGAACCATCTCAACAATCTGGTATTATCTCGACCTCAAATCTTGTGTGACTTTTATTCATCAATGTGATTTAGTGTGTGTCTTCTCTCTCTCTCTTTCTCTTTCTCCAGTTGGTGTTCATTTATAAATACTTGTAAAATCAATCGATCCCTCCTTGCTATCTTGGTGGAGTATCTTAACGTTTTTTTTTTTATTTTTTATAAATAAATCTCGTAAGAAGAAGCTTTGCATGGATACGTGTGCACTCCTTTATATTACAATACATGCCAATTGATTTTGATGGTTCTCTTCATACAAAATCCCTCCACTACAAGCTTTCTCTTCTTCGATCGGATGTTGACTTGGCCAACGATTCAACCGATCCCTTTCCCTTTCCCTTTCCCTTGTTGGCACCTTGATCTTTTCTGTAGTTGAGGTGACGATGTGATGGGATGGAAGGAAGATGGCAAATATGTAATCATGTAAACTAATAGACAGGTGGTCTGGTGAATCGAGGGACCGATAACCCATTGGCCATATGGCATTACCCTTGTTTATGGTCTCATTGCACTAGCACACTATCTTCCATAGTTCCTAAAAAATTTGCAACTCTATATTATTTTGGCTGACAACCATGGTAACTTTGACCTCCTTTACATGGCAGATCTAAACCATATTAGGTTTGTGTTTTGTGCCCAAGAGAGGTTACTAGGGAGTCTTATCTTTCTATTTTTAGGTCTCAAGACTTTGAATCTAGGTTGTTTTCTCTCGCTAAGAGACCTTATGCCTCTAAATTTAAGTTGTTTTCTCTTGATGAAAGGCCTATCTAGACTATATACCTATGTAAATGTTTACTGTAATATGATGTAAGCATTAAATTACAAAAAAAATGCAAATTTGAAAGAAAGCAAATTTAATTAACTAAGCTAATTTACAAGCATAATCAAACATACATGTACAAATAATCAACGTTCTTGAATAAAGTTGATCAAAAGGAAATACATATTATTTTATCATAAAAGGAGTAGCAGCCAATACTGTGATCATGTAAAGATTGAAAATGGGAAATCCTTAAGTGAGTTTATTTTATTTTGTCGAAGAACTGGAAATTACAAAAATGCATGATTTTGAATGAAAATTCAAAGCTCATAAGAATTGATAGTCCATTCAACTGGAAAATTATCAGCTTGTCTTTAACCTTTACAATATGTTATTTTAAGATGTGAATTGAGTCAACTATATATAAATTCAAAGAAAATTATTTTATTTCATCAAAAGAACAAAAATTATGAAAAGGTAAAAGATTGTTCATACATAGTATATGTTGGCCCTAGGAAAAGATAGGCAGAATTCGGTCAAAATTCTGCTCAGGAATATGAAGATTCTGGTCGCACGACAGAGGAACCTGCGACGGAGGAAGAGCTGCAACAGAAGCAGTTGTGGGAGAAGAGTCCGCGATGGAAGAGAAGTTGCGAAGGGAGCGGTTGCGACGTAAGGAACCACGACAGAAGAAGAAGTACATCAGTTGAAAAGGACAGCTCGATTGATCGTGGGTAAGAAATTAGTTAGAATAATGCATGCTTTGATAATAAAGCATATTTGTATTTTTGGGTCGATAGTGCCTACTGTAACTGAATGTACGAGAATAGGAATGGCAGTCTGTTGGCTAACAAAATAAAGTCGCTTGATTACAACATGTAAGAGCTTATAAAAGGGAGAAACCGAGATGTGTGCGGGTCGATCTCCCTCTGGCTCCCGTCTTAGATGTTGAAGAAGTAGAGTGGGTTATTATTAGTCGTAGAATTGTAGAGAAGAGATTCGATCCAGATTGTGTGCGGATCGACGATAGAGTGAAGGAGAGGAAAGCTTCAGAGATCCAATACTGAAGAGCATGAGAGGAGAGAAGTTTGTATAAGTTGTAAAGAATATCTAGAACACAATCTGCAAGTTGAGTGCGCAGACAAAAGGTGATAATATATTTATCATGCCAAATAAAGAGCACCTTTGTGGTTTTTTCCATATGGGTTTCCACGTTAGTGTTGCCTCTGTGTGTATGTGACGAGTGTGTTTATGTTGAATGTATGCATATTCTGAATAAGTAGATCTAGATGTGTCACATCCCTTCTGTTTATGAATAATCTCATGTATGTATATGTCACACTGCTTATTGAATGAATATGTGATATGGCCTTTATTTTGAATGTTGCAAGATGTGTCGACTGGTAAATAGCATGTTAATTTGAATAAATAGACAAGGAGTAGGAAGTATAATCTTTGGCTTCGGTCGAGCACTGTAATAAGGTACATCAAGAGTATAAATCCCCACCAAACTGCAGAAACTTGGTTTTGGCAGTTCCCCATAAAGATATCTCGAGTGAGACTGCATCTGCGTCGCGGGTGCTGTCGATTGAGCCCTACTCTATCGGGCCAAAATCTGGGTCTTTGTTGACTACCAAGGACCTGAACCTGGGTCGATTGGAGGAAGGAAGCCAACAAATGGTTCTGTTGCTGGGACCGTGAATCATTTGTCGAGGGATATGTTTTGGTACCCAACGAAGCCATAAATTAAAGATTGGGTAGAGTTCAAAACACTAGAGTTTGTGTGGGAGGAGAGTGAAGGATCTAAGTTGAACCCAAAAGAGTGGTTAGAGCGGTACATTAATGTTAGTGATTGAGCAAAATATGAATAAACTTGAACTTTAAAACTTTAATTCATAATAATAGTGCATATAAATCTCATCAATAATCCAAAGACATAAATCAAACCATAGAACACAAGATATACCCTGGGAAAACCCTCTACTAATTCAGAGGATAAAAAACCCAGCAAACGATCTTAGAGTATGATAGATTATTAGCAGAGAATGATTACAACACAATAGCAGATTGCTTTCACAGAGAGCACTAGAGAGTGGAGACCGAATGGAACACCGTATCTAACTTGCCAAGTGCATAGCACTTTAATAACAAGTCAAATTAGGTTTTACAACAAAAAATAGAAAGGTTGCATGTAGCAACAACTTGTTAACACTTAGAACACTAATCCATCTTTAATCATGCACCCCATACTGATCTGGTGTCAAGTTGGCACTCCATAATTATCTTCCACATGAATATATGTGCCTTCCATTAATTAACTAACTCTAATTGAGTTGTTAACTGAGCTGAACATAATGGTTCTACATGCAACTGAATGGAACTGAGTGTAACTACATACAACTGAGTGTAACTGAACTGAATGTAACTAAACAGAACTGAATGTAACTGAACTAAACTGAATGTAACTGAATAGTAACTGAACTAAATGTAGCTGAACTGAACTTAATGTAACTGAATGTAACCAAACATAACTAGTGCTTCTCCATCAGTGTTTATTTACAACAATCACTTGCATAAATTAAGGAGTTGATTCCATAATTAATTGAACTTGTTTACCATAACTAATACTCAATTGATATCTAATCAATTCGAGTTTACTTGGTGGAAACATATGCAATTCAAGTTCTCTTTCTTTCTCTGTGCTTATATTAAATATCTCTGCATGGTCCATATGTGTTTCCATTAAATAATAATCTTTATCATATCATACTCATAAGATCATTTCCAAACCTATGATCATATGTATTTCCCTGGGTCATATAGTCACATGCTAAAGTAAATCACTCTAGGGGTAGCTAATCCCTAAAGGAGACTTGTAGCACCTGTTGACCATGACTAGCCATACATCACATAGTATATCTACTTTACATAGTAAAGTACACCACCTCACAACATGAGGGTATTTGTAGGACTACACAAGCCTACTATCCACCTCAACCATATGAGGATATTCGTAGGGCTACACAAGCCTACTGTCCACCTCAACCATATGAGGATATTCGTAGGGCTACACAAGCCTACTGCCCACCTCAACCATATGAGGATATCCGTAGGACTATACAAGCCTACTGTCTTGATATTACTCACAAGACTTTACAACATCACCACCTCAATCATATGAGGATATTTGTAGGACTACACAAGTATACTGTCTTGATATTACTCACAAGACTGGAGAATGACTCCTGATGTTGTAATCTCAACACTCCCTCTCAGCGAGGGAGACATTCTCTGCCATACCAAGCTTATCTCAGAAGTGTTTAAACTTCGTCACAAATAGAGACTTGTCACAAATTTGCAATCTGCTCATCAGTACCTATGTACTAGAACTCATGACCATGAGTTCAATGAAGTTAAACTTCATCTCGAATATATTTTATCATAAAACACATATAAGGTTTTCAAGAAAGATTGACTATTAACACCTAATGACTGTAGGCTCAAGTCTTTCACCCTAGTAGGTAGCCTCCCAAGCTACACTACTCCTCAGTATGTAGTATTATCCACAAAACACATTTTGCTTTTGTAGTACTCTCATACATACATCTTTCTTCTATAGTACTAGCCGCAATACACTTAGCTTTTGTAGTACTAGCCTTAAATTACATCGCTTATCTCAGGCTAAAACAATAGTTGGGTAGCACAATCAAATAATAAGTCTGCCATGTATCAAATACAATAAAGAGTCTATTCTAATGTACCTCAAAGGTACTCAAACATATGCTCATTAGTAAGCATAAAACATAACAGGTCTGCTCAAAGACCAACCAGCTATTTACACAAAGTAGCATCATCTGGATCCAATCCAGAATAAAGTTTCTCTAAACTAGAAACCATGGATTTTTTAAATCCATCACATACAACAAATGTGTAATAACATGCAGAAAGAAATACTTATATTTTCTTTCATTCTTCAACATTTGTTGACTTCTTGAATCTTCTGTTATCTACAGAATTTCTTTGTGAGCATGCCATTTTGTAATGTTCTTCAAGTCATGATCACTTTCTCAGTGATCCTTCTCTTTATATTTGCAGCACCCCAACTACCTCTCTGATAGGTTGTAACTATTCTCTAACAGTCCAGACTATAAATAGTCTCTGAGACTTTTGACCATGTCTCTTCTCATGTTGATTCTCTCCACAAGCTATCACATCCCTCGACTGCCTAAGTCATGTATGATGACTAACTGTTAGTTTTTTCAACATTTAAGCTAGCATTATGTTAGGATCTTTTCACTGAGATAATAACAAGCACAGCAATAACATAAGCACATCACATGAGACAAGAGACACAAAGAGTTT
>LPNX010931726.1:397720-433394 GCA_001517045.1 Pseudotsuga menziesii
AACTGGTGGGGAATTTATCTGTTGTCGCCCATGAAGACACATCAATACTCCTTCTTCAACTAAAGGAGTTATTATGTACTATACCAAGCTTGTGCCAGACATAAGCTTAGTAAGAATGCTGGCAATGCTGCTCATCTATGGATATGCACCATGTCTCAAATATAACTAACTAGAACCCTCAAAAACTTTACTGCTTTTCAACATGCTCTATCTAGAGCAACACATATGATCTTCCTCGATCACTATATTGGTCAGATTTCATATATCTTTAAAACTCTATTTCACTAATCAATATATATATGAGTTCACGTACACTTGTACCAAGTAGGTACCACAACACATGCTTTGTACATGTCTATGTACAAACTACAAAGTACATAACAGATCTTGGGACCTGTGACTAACCAAATACATCTCAACTTACTTGAGATCCTCCAAATATGAAATAAGAATGGTTTCATATTTACCTTCATATGTGTGGCCATGGATTTGTAGTCCGTCATCCTGAAACTCTTTAGGCTCTTTTACTGCACATTTTTCCTTAACTGAGGAAAATCTTTGTCTGGTGACTGCCACACCACTAACCATAAGAATCATAACAATATTCTTGAATACAGTTCTCAGCTTCCTTCTGAATATGAGCATCATCCATATTTTTAAAGGAGGTACATCAACCAGTTACACTGGTTCTTCAGAAGCTAGTGAGACTAGCAACTCCCTCTCACCATGTAAATGTGAGAATCATAATATGGGTCCTCAATCATAGAGAATTAGGCTCATCTATATATGAAGCTCTTTATTTGACACATGAATTTAAATAAGATAGAATATCTTCAGGAGTCTTCACATCTATCATAATAGAATTAAGCCATTTATTTTGTCTGCTTCCCAAGAGACATAGGAACCTCCCAAACTGTTCTCTTTCACAATCAGCCATTAGAATGGCTCCACATTCATGCCCTTCTTTACTTGTAGGTAATGGCATATTAATTTTCCCTACAATACAAATTATTCTCATGGTTAGAACCATTTCATACTCATGAATTTTATTCACATGAAATACTTTCAATATACTGATAAAGATTTGCCTAGTTATGTACATGTATTGACCAACCGATTTATCATAACCCATTATGATCTTATGTACTGATATGCAACCCTATATCAGTCCAAAAATTCATTTTATGAAAGAAATATATAGTCCCATGTTCATATCTCATGAGGTAAGCATGAAGCCCTCTATCTAGCCAATCACATAGTCTTATGTTCACAGTTCATGAAATAGTCATACTACCCTAAATCTCATGTCTTATGAATGATGTTTTCAACCTTGTATCATTTCTACATAAGTCTTAAATCAATCTTTATATCATCTCGCAAAATTTGGACTCATGAGATTGATAACATTCCAGTAAAGATAGGAGCAACAATGTATATGCTAAACACAATTCCAAGTCCACGAATACAGATTGTAATAAAACGTAATCTGATTTTATAAAAGCATATGATAATTAAATAATCATGCATCCCAACATTCATATCTCATGAATCAATCACGCGTCTCTATAATTATGAAACAAGCATGCAACTCTATATTCATATCTTTATGAAACAATCATGCATCATTTATATTCATAATCATGCATGCTCTATATTCATATTTTATAAAATAATCATGCATGCTCTATATTCATATCTTATGAACAATCATGCATCCTCTATATTCATATAAATTAATCATGCATGCTCTATATTCATATCTTATGAACAGTCATGCATCCCCTATATGATTGTAATGACACCATTCAAAAGCATATAGATCTAAGTAGCATATAATAAAAAAATTGGGTACTTATCTTTTTATTGTTTTGCATGTTCCCTCTTGATCTCTGCTTCCTTGTGGAGATTATTGTAGTCCCTCGGTCTTGATCTCTTTGCAAATTTGAGTGCATGCAGGAGGTAGCAAATCTCTGCATGGAGAAACTGGATCCCATGCAACCCGAAGCGAATGTTCTTCTTTCAAAGAAAACTTCTTCAAATGATCATCCTCTTCTTTGGATGATATCTCAACTCTATGAGGCTCTCATTATACTCAAGATCCAATGAATAATGATAATATCCAACTTACAACTATTGGGGTTGTTCCATCAATTGGTCCACTTTGAGAAAACGGCCATAACACGAATTCTGAGAATTTCATTTTCACATACCTGATTGTATCGCTCACACAGTTGTGGATTTTTGAAATATTCTCTCAAGTAAGCTAAATCAGCCAATTTCGGAGGTGGGTTTTCAACCATTTTGTCTGATTCTTCACGGATTGATCAAAACGTCTCCATGAAATTTGTCTCCTGAAAATTGACGGAAATGGTGCATGTTGACTTGCTCTTTAATTCGCCCTGCATAAAGAGTCCTCATTCACTGAGGTCAAGTAAACATCTATATCATTCTCCTCAAGAATGATTTACACTCTTGCCTTCAATTTGGAAGTATCTTCAAACTAGTCTTCTGGTTGGATGGAAATCGATGCCATGGCTTCAAGCTCTTTGCTCAATACTTCTCAAGATCGCGTAGGCTATAGTTGCTTGCGCAAACTAAGCTCTTTCACGCCCTTGCTCTGATACCATGTTAGTGATTGAGCAAAATATGAAGAAACTTGAACTTTAAAACTTTAATTCATAATAAACGGCGCATATAAATCTCATCAATAATCCAAAGACATAAATCAAACCTTAGAACACAAGATATACCCTGGGAAAACCCTCTATTGATTCAGAGGATAAAAAACCCAGCAAACGATCTTAGAGTATGATAGATTATTAGCAAAGAATAATTATAACACAATAGCATATTTCTTTCACAGAGAGCACCAGAGAGTGGAGACCGAATGGAACACCTTATCTAACTTGCCAAGTGCATATCACTTTAATAACAAGTCAAATTAGGTTTTACAACAAAAAATAGAACGGTTGCATGTAGCAACAACTTGTTAACACTTAGAACATTGATCCATCTTTAATCATGCACCCCATACTGATCTGGTGTCAAGTTGGCACTCCATAATTATCTTCCACATGAAGATATGTGCCTTCCATTAATTAACTAGCTCTAACTGAGTTGTTAATTGAGCTGAACAGAATGGTTCTACATGCAACTGAATGGAACTGAGTGTAACTGCATACAACTGAGTGTAATTGAACTGAACAGAACTGAATGTAACTGAACTAAATGTAGCTGAACTGAACTTAATGTAACTGAATGTAACCAAACAGAACTAGTGCTTCTCCATCAGTGTTTATTTACAACAATCACTTGCATAAATTAAGGAGTTGATTCCTTAATTAACTGAACTTGTTTACCATAACTAATACTCAACTAATATCTAATCAATTCGAGTTTACTTGGTGGAAACACATGCAATTCGAGTTCTCTCTCTTTCTCTGTGCTTATATTAAATATTTCTGCATGGTCCATATGTGTTTTCATTAAATAATCATCTTTATCATATCATACTCATAAGATCGTTTCCAAACCTATGATCATATGTATCGCCCCCGGTCATATAGTCACATGCTAAAGTAAATCACTCTAGGGGTAACTAATCCCTAAAGGAGACTCGTAGCACCTGTTGACCATGACTAGCCATACATCACATAGTATATCTACTTTACATAGTAAAGTACACCACCTCACGACATGAGGATATTCATAGGACTACACAAGCATACTATCCACCTCAACCATATGAGGATATTCGTAGGGATACACAAGCCTACTGTCCACCTCAACCATATGAGGATATTCGTAGGGCTACACAAGCCTACTGTCCACCTCAATTATATGAGGATATTCATAGGACTATACAAGCCTGCTGTCTTGATATTACTCACAAAACTTTACAACATCACCACCTCAATCATATGAGGATATTTGTAGGACTACACAAGTCTATTGTATTGATATTACTCACAAGACTGGAGAATGACTCCTGATGTTGTAATCTCAACAACACCTTTGTGGTTTTTCCCATATGGGTTTCCACGTTAAGTGTTGCCTATGTGTGTATGTGACGAGTGTGTTTATGTTGAATGTATGCATATTGTGAATAAGTAGATCTAGATGTGTCACATCCCTTCTATTTATGAATAATCCTGTGTATGTATATGTCACACTGCTTATTGAATGAATCTGGGATATGGCCTTCATGTTGAATGTTGCAAGATGTGTCGACTGGTAAATAGCCTGTTAACTTGAATAAATAGACAGGGAGTAGGAAGTATAATCTTTGGCTTCGGTCGAGCACTGTAATAAGGTACATCAAGAGTATAAATCCCCACCGAACTGCAGAAACTTGGTTTTGGAAATTCCCCATAAAGATATCTCGAGTGAGACTGCATCTGCATCGCGGGTGCTGTCGATTGAGCCCTACTATGTCGAGTCGATATCTGGGTCTTTGTTGACTACCAAGGACCTGAACCTGGGTCGATCGGAGGAAGGAAGACAACAAATGGTTATGTTGCTGGGACCGTGAATCATTTGTCGAGGGATATGTTTTGGTACCCAACGAAGCCATAAATTAAAGATTGGGTAGAGTTCAAAACACTAGAGTTTGCGTGGGAGGAGAGTGAAGGATCTAAGCTGAACCCAAAAGAGTGGTTAGAGCGGTACATTTATACCTTATGAGATATTTTTTTTGAATTTCCCATTTTATTGTATGAGTGGTTGTTAAAGCTAACAACCCAGCAGAAAATTTTCCAAGAAAGAGAATTGATAGATTGGAATCCTCAATTGATTTAGCGGTTGAAAAGTGTTAGCAACCCCATATCTAGGGCGTTTGAGTTATGGGTTAACAATATTTTGGAAGGATACATCACCGAATTTGTTGTTGACACATGAATAACATCATGCAGTGAGGTGGAAATAAAAAAATTTCAAGGATTGAGAGGACAATACCAGATATCTTTAAGGATTTGGATAAAGATGCTTATATGTGAGAAAGGGATCCTAGGAATGGAGTCTGACGAGTAAATATTTATGCGTGGAGACTTGAGATATGTCACAAACGAAGAATGAGAAAAATGGAGCAAAGTAAGTTGAGATGTTTCCTGGTGATAGCAGAACTAAACTAGAAGTTGGACGTCTAAGAAGTGGGAGAAAATTTCGGTTTGGAAAGAGAAGAATGATTGTGACTAGAAGAGGAAGTTGTAGTGCGACCGGAGGAGAAGACTATGAGTTGACACCACACTTGGACAAAGGTTCTTGCGATGAGGTAGAGGAATACTAGCCTATATTTGAAAGAGAAGAAGAAGAAGAAGCCCCATATCCAAAGTACGAGTACGACACACCATGTCCCCGTGTACGTCTCCAGAGGTAAGATCTAGAAACTCATCTCCCAGTGGGTTTGTTAATCAAAGTAACAGTAGTGGTGCGAATAACAGACAAGGAATTCCCACTAGTCAAGCAGTTCCTAGAACAAATATAATGGTTGGGAATGATATTAAGTTACCGATCTTTAACGAAAATGGGTTAGAAGACCCAGAGCAATATTGGTTTCTATGTGAAACCATGTTGACTCTGTGACAGGTCCAAGATGAATCCATCAATAAGGATTAAATTATCACAATCCTTAGGGGTCGTGCATTGGACTAGTACATGAATTTGTCTATGGTTTTGACAGGAGTCGCACAAAAAAAACTAGACCAAATCCGAGCGAGATTAATAGACAAATTCAGAAATCCCAAATATGAATCTCAATGTATAAAAGAGATAAAAAGAGATTAAACAATTGTCTACGAAGTATGTTTGGGATTTTGACTAGAGATTTAAGACGTTGATGGATAAAGTAAGTTTCCAGATGTCAGACATTCAGCACAAATAATGGTTTATTGCGGCACTGTTATCGCACATCTGAATCCCCTTGATGAAACAAAAGATTGTGTTGCAGATAGAGGCTCTCAAACTGACTATGAAATTGGAATCCTCATCTATGGGAGAGACTAGTGTAGGGATGATGCATTAACTAGCCAACCTTATGTTGTAACTTCAAGATACTTAAAAAGGGAAAGAGATCCAGGAATAACTATGGTGTACCATATGCAGAATAGAGGGCCACTATAAATATGATTGCCCGACGTTTATGAACTATGTCACATTGGGAGTTCCAAAACTGATAAATACACAAGGGATGCCTTGGTGCAGAATATGTCAGACTGGAGGCCATTGGTCGAAAGAGTGTTTTTATTTACAAAAGATTGTAAGTGCGTCAACTAGTTTATACTATAATTTTTCATATCAGTAGGTCATGATGAGAAGGATTGTAGAGCATATCAGTTGTTGCAAGAGAAAATAATGGATACCTATTTAATGAAGAACGAAGAGCATATGCAAGCTAAGTGGGCACAAGCTCAATATCCATAGGCGCAATATCCATAAGATCAGTATCCTCATCCCAAATATCCATAGAATCAGTACCCATAGTAAAAACACCCTCAACCCAAGGGGGGTGGAAATCTCAGAGACCAAGGTCAAGGAGGAGGATTTGGTCACGGAAGAGGTCAAATTATATGTTATAAATGTGGGCATCCTAAACATTTTACTAGGGACTTTGTGAGTCCTATAAAGACATGTTCGTATTGTAAGGTTGTTGACCACATTATTGAGGAATGCCCTTAACTGATTTCCAAATAGCATGTTAGGAATGTGGGAAGTATGAATCCACTGCAGAATCCCAATCTGAACCCCAATCAAAATATCCATCATTTTTTGTTGAACCAAGGGAACGACATATAGGTGTCATAACAAGAGGAGGTGGTGCAACTGGAGAATACCAAGAAGCATTGTACGGATAACCGTAGGTGCGACCAGTAGCACAAAGGAAAGTGCCATTTGACATCCAAAAATAAAAGGAAGTGTTCTTAGACATGCAATAAGAATTCGTCGACAAAAATCAAGCGTCCACTTCAGGAATGACAATAATAGATATGCTTGAAATATTTGACCAACTACTCCGAAAGCAACCGACTGGAAAGGTTAGTAAATTAAAAGAATAATTTACAAGTTGCTTAAAGATAATCCAATATAAAGATGGTGTTGCATAATTGACAACCTTAATAACAGAACCCCAAGAAGACTTGTGACCAAAAAAATGGGTTAATCATATTGGGAACAAACATAAGACTCGTTGTGAACTAAGAATGACTGCACAAATAGGAGACTATGATATGGATTATATTATTTTGGACTTGGGCTCTGATGTCAACATTTTGACTAGACAAGCATGGGAGAGCATGGGAAAGTCAAGACTATTATGGTTTCCAGTCCAGCTCTAATTAGCAAATCAGTTGAAGGTTCTACCTATCGGTCGACTGACTCAAGTGTCTGTCGAGGTATAAGGCCTTAAAACTTATGTTGACTTTGAAGTGATTGACATTGTCGATGATACAAATTTGTATCCTGCAGTTTTTGGGATCAAGTGGGAAATTGATAATCAAACAATTATCAAATTCAAGAAAATAATCTTAGCATTTGAAGATTTAAAGCTAAGGGTGGTCGCACCAATTAATCCGTTGGAAGGGCAGAGATATGTCAAACAAGTGAATAGTGAAGGACAATGAGATTATCTAGACCGAATTTATAGTATCACTTCTACAAGGGATGATTATGTAAATCCAACGGCTGATGAAAATCCCAGTTGGCGAAGTGTTATCTCTTGTACATTGGATTTTGGAGAAGCCCTGGAAAACTGGCAGAATCGGTTACATGAAGTATCAATGAGAAGATGCTCAATAATTACACAGTTTGTGTGACGTGTAGGTATTGAGGCATGGGAGCTACCCACATATTAAGGCTTACCTAACATGACATATTTTCTAACAAAATTTGAAGATAAAGTCACATAACATAAGCGCTTATCTGCTCTAGACTTTGTGTTGAAAGCTACACCTTCCAAATCATGGGTCACATATAAACAATATATCCTAGAAAGGCCTCAATGTCGAAAATTGGTGGAGATACGATTTGGATAAAAGATCAGTTATACTGGTTAGAAGTACATATAATTGACTAATCCTGTTGAGCACACTGCATACTACCGTGCGACATGGGAGGCATGCCCGCGATAGGAGTGGGTTCATCATTGTGTGCATACATTGGATATGATACCAAGGTAGTGGTACACGTCGATTGAGTTGCAACGAGGACTATTGATTGTGATGAAATATTTTTTATCTTTACACACACATTTGAGTCTGTTGATGATCATACTTCGATTGATGTTGCATTGCAAGTGATTAAAACAAATATATTTGAAGATATATGTATGGAAACATCAAACTTGAATCATATAAGCACGACAGTCCATCACTAGATGGAGTGCTATAATGTAACGGGTGGACTTGATGATGACGACCTGCGAGACACGAACATCCCAGAATATGAAGGTACTCGGACGGTGGAGGGATTTGGTATTTCAAGCAACCATTTCCTAAAGCCATTAAAAAAAACATTGGATCTCCAGAGGATCCAAAGTTCGCTAATATCGAAGATTATTGGGATGAAGAAACTATCAGGAAGATTACGGACTTATTGCATGAGTTTCAGGATCTATTCCCTACAAAATTTTCAGAAATGAAAGGGATTGTTGGAGACCTTGGAGAGATGAAGATACCATTAAATCCTGACGCAATGCCTATGAAGCAACAACCATACCATCTGAATCTGCAGTATAAAGAAAAGGTTAAGACAAAACTAGATCAAATGCCAGATGCCGGTATCATAGAACCGGTTGAAGAAT
Organism: Pseudotsuga menziesii; assembly: GCA_001517045.1. Lineage (NCBI taxonomy): Eukaryota > Viridiplantae > Streptophyta > Pinopsida > Pinales > Pinaceae > Pseudotsuga > Pseudotsuga menziesii. The sequence continues at coordinate 406,512 of LPNX010931726.1, forward strand.
CAGAATGGATCATTCCGATAATAGTATAGGATAAGAAGACTACCGGTGAAGTACACATTTGCGTCGACCTGATAAAGTTAAATGATGCCTACCTACGTGACCCATTTACGACTCTGTTCATGGATGAGGTATTAGAAAGTGTTGGGGGTCAAGCAGTTTATTATTTTACTGATGGGTTCTTTGGATACCATCATATCATAATCGCAAAGGAAGATAGGCACAAGACAACCTTTGTGGTAGAGTGGGGATGTTTTCAATACACAGTCATGCCCTTTGGAATCAAGAATGCTCCTGCTATATTTTATAGGATAGTAGTGGTTGCATTCAAGGATTTTATTCATAATTTTATTGAGGTCTACTTTGTTGACTAGACAGTGTTTGAGCTCATAAAGGATCACATTGAGAGCCTCAAAATGATGTTGGAACGGTTTCGACAGTATCAAATTTCATTGAATTTAAAGCAATGTATCTTTTGTGCCCCGTTTGCAATTCTGTTGGGACATGTCGTTTGTCGCAATGGAATCCTGGTCAACCCTGCTAAAATTGTGATCAACATTGACCTACCACCCCCTGCGACAGTGAAGCAATTGAGAACGACATTGGGACATACATAACACTATATAAAATTCATTAAAGGTTATGCATAGGTAACTGCTCTGATGGAAAATTTGTTAGAAAAGGATATTAAGTTTGAGTGGATGAAAAATTGCCAAGAAATTATGGATCTCCTTAAGAACAAAATGGTCACAGCGCCCATACTTGTATTTTTAGACTGGAAGAAGGAATTTCATGTACATGTCGATCCGTCATCAGTCGCACTCGGCATTGTGCTTGCGTAGCCTGGAAAAGAATCCATTGATCATCCTATTGCCTTCGCTAGAAAGAAATTGTCAACAACAGAGAAGAGTTACATGGCGACTGAAAGAGAAGGCTTAGTTATGGTGTATGTGCTACAAAAATTTCAACATTATTTGTTAGGTGGACATTTCAAAATGTACACAAACCATTCAACATTGAAATACTTGGTGAACAAGCCAATGTTAGGGGGGAATATTTGTCGGTGACTCCTTTTCTAGGAATCTGATTTTGAAGGCATTCTTATTCCAAGTTGACTAAACTCAGGACCGGACCACCTGTCAAGGCTTGAAAGTGGAGAAGAACCTGTGAACCTCGACGATAGTATTCATGATGCACAATTATTTGCGATCATGATGTTCCATGACCAGTACAAAGATATCATATAATTCTTGATTACGGGATATGCACCAGAAGGATTTAGCACTACGTAGAAAAAACAATTAGTTGTGCAATATGCAAACTTCCAGTTGATCGCTCGACAATTATATAAACTGGGCCCTGATGAGATTCTTCGTCGATGTGTCTTGGAACATGAGTGACCAATGATATTAAATGAAGTGCATGTTGGTGTTGCAAGAGGCCATTATGTTGGATAAGCTGCAGTGATAAAAATATTACAAGACGGATTGTGTTGCCCCACCATGCATGCGGATGCTTAAGAATACTGTCGCAGTTGTGATGTTTGTCAAAGAACCAGAAATTTGTCGTGATGAGATGAAATGCTTCTAGTACCTCAAATAACTTTGCAGACATTTGACAAATGGGTTGTTGATTTTGTCAGACCTATTCACCCACTAGGAAAGCAAAGAGGCGCAAGATACATTATTACTATGACGGATTACCTGACTAGATGGGTCGAAGCAATGCCAGTACAGGATTGTATTGCTATGACGACTGCCAAATTTCTCTTCGAAAATGTTGTGACTAGATTCTGATGTCCGAAGATTTTGATAAGTGATCAATGTAAACATTTTGTTAATTAGTTGATCAAAGAATTAACTGAAGAATTCTAGATCCAGCATATAAAGACAACACCATATCACCCTCAAGCGAATGGTGTTGTTGAAGCATTCAATGAGATCCTAGAGAGTGCATTGAAAAATATTTGGAATGTTCAAAGACATGACTGGGATCAGAAAATTTATGCAGTATTGTGGGCATATCGCACGACCTGTAAGAAGCTGGTAGGTTGAACCCCATTTCGACCGGTGTATGGACAAGAGGTTTTTATGCCAATGGAATATATTGTACCCAGTTTAAGAATTGTTGTGATTACAGAGATGACAAATGTTGGTGCTATAGAGGAATGACTGTCGCAGCTTGTGCAGTTGTAGAAGGAATGTTTTGTTGCATGTTATCATTAAAATGTTGAAAATCAACAACATAAAGTATGGCATGACCAACACATTAAGAATAATCAATTTTAGGTCGGAGGACTTGTCCTCCTCTATGATAGTAAGTTATTAAGGCATCCTGACAAACTGAAAACATATCTTATGTTGTCATTCAAATCACTAAAAGAGATGCAGTACAACTGGAAAAATTAGATGGAACACCGGTCAAAAGATTGGTGAATGGAAGTCGGCTAAAACATTACCAGGATAGTTACGAGTTGGTCGAATGAAAAGCAAAAAAAAGGAGAAAAAGAGAAAAGAAAATAGACAAAATATTCTAATTATTTTCATTTAATTATTTGATCACAGGCTGTCAGTTTGTCACAAGGGAAAAAAAGGCGTTGCAGATTGTCTGTCTTTCGTAAATGAAAAATGGCGGTGAAGACAATCCGTCTGTCGCAACGAACTAAATATGTCGAAGGTTAAATACAGATCGTAGGAAAGTAAGAGATTTCACCAAATAAAATTGAGTCATAGAAATGAGAGCTGGTCGAAATTAATTTAAAAATGTGAGTGATTTTGACGGCATGCTTTTTGGTCACTTCCATCACTATTGCGCAATAACTACCAATGATGCGGCAAGTGAGAGACGGTTTGCATGAAGGTTTCGATATAATGATTTGGATGATTGGCCCATGTGACAGAAAGCGCTTCCACCTTTCCATTCATTGTTCGCTTGTGTGAAGGACTGACTGCTTGAATAGGTAGATGTTATCACCTTCGCGCCCAAGTTTAAGTTCATTATGTTGCATCCGAGTGAGAGTGTTCCATTGTTGTCCACAACTGCAAGAGCCAAAGTGAGTTTTTCCACAAAGTATGGTTATTTCCATTTCTAGTACAAGCATAGTTGCAGAATCCAGTGTCGCGACCCCTTCACCCACACTCATTATGGAAGACACTGTTGGATATGTTCCATCGTAGGCCGTGGTTGCAGAAGAAGTTGAACAAATAACATTCATCCTTGAAGTGAGATTACAACCAGGCCCACCTTGCACGTCAAAGAGGAAATGATCTAGTAGTCGTAAGAAAGCAACAACAATGGTTGAAGTTAGGCTACCAGATGATATTCCACCCAAACCACCTAATGCATTGAGGAAAAAAACTGTCAAAATGCAAAGTATCCATTGCTAAAAGCAGTCGTTCCGAAAAAAGAGTTCAAATAACAATGAATAACAACGAGAGCCTGTGATGTTGCCTTCAACTTTACAAGAAGCTCAGGATATATTTGGTGATGTCGATGAACTTTTCTCTCATCGATCCTAATTCTCCAAAGAAGTAACCTTTCAAGCATAAAGAAGGAAAGTAGCAACAAATTATGTGAAGAAAATCGAAGAGGTGGAGGTACTGTGTGCCAAAGCAGTCAAGCAAGTTTCTCAGGCATGGGAAGCTTTGATTGATGATAAAGAGGTAGAGAAAGTCACAAAGCAGTTGTGCACTACGGAGATAAAGGTGAACCAGATGAAGAATGAAATGAAGACCATTCCCTTGGCAGAGAAAATGGCCAAGGCTCCTAAGATGAAGAAATTACAGCAACAAGTCTCAACACTGTAAACACAATAACAAAAGAGGACTGACAGGGTCGCATAATTACAGGCAGAGGTAGAAAGAGTTACATGTATTATTCAACTTGTACACTAGAAAGTGTGATAAGCAGTAGAGTCAACATGACTTATAACTTCGGAACACATAAGTTCCGACCTTATGGAGAATTTGAGGAAGAAGGAAGCAGAAGTATAGGAGGAGACTGCATAGATAGTGAAAATATTTCAGGATTTTCAAAGTAAGATAGTCATAACAAAGGTTTCAGAATAGTGTGGCCCGAGACGAGCCATAGGTGAGTGTTGGGGGCCTGTTGGCCCTAGGAAAAGATAGGCATAATTTGGCCAGAATTCTTCTCGAGAATATGAAGATTCTGGTCGCATGACAAAGGAAGCTGCGACGAAAGAAGAGTTGCGACATAAGTAGTCGTGGAATAAGAGTCCACGACGGAAGAGAAGTTGTGAAGAGAGCAGTTGTGAAGAGAGCAGTTGTGACAGAACAAACCAAGACATAAAGAGTACAGTGGTTGAAAAGGACAACTCGATTTATCATGGGTAAGAAGTCAGTTAGAATAACACATGCTTTGGTAACAAAACATCTTTGTATTTTTGGTTCGATAGTGCCTACTGTCAGTGTAACTGAATGTACGAGAATAGGAATGACTGCCTATCAACTAACAAAATAGAGTCGGTTGATTACGACATGTAAAAGATTATAAAAGGGAGAACCCAATATATGTGCAGGTCGGTCTCCCTTTGGGTCATGTATTAGATGTTGAAGAAGTAGAAAGGGTTATTATCAGAGTCGTAGAATTATAGAGAAGAGAGTCAATCCAAGCTATGTGAGGACCGACAATAGAGTGAAGGAGAGGTAAGCTTTAGAGATCCAAGACTAGAGATCATGAGAGGAGATAAGTTTGTATAAGTTGTAAAGAATATCTAGAACATGGTCTACAAGCTGAGTGCATAGACAAAAGGTGTTGATATATTTCTCATGCCATATGAAGAGCACCTTTGTGGTTTTTCCCAGATGGGTTTCCACATTAAATGTTGCCTCTGTGTGTATTTGATGAGTGTGTTTATGTTGAATGTATGCATATTCTGAATAAGTATATATGAATGTGTTGCATCCCTTCTGTTTATTAATAATCTCATGTATGTATATGTCACACTCCTTATTGAATGAATATGTGACATGGCCTTCATGTTGAATGTTGCAAGATGCATTGACTAGTAAATAGTTTGTTAACTTGAATAAATAGACAAGGCGTATGAAGTATAATCTCTGGCTTCGCTCAAGCATTATAATAAGGTACATCAAGAGTAGAAATCCCCACCCAACTACAGAAACCTGGTTTTGGCAGTTCCCCATAAATATATCTCGAGTGAGATTGCATCTGCGTCGTGGGTGTTGCCGACTGATCCCTACTCTGTCGGGCCGATATTTGGGTCTTTGTTGACTACCGAGGGCCTCAACCTGGGTCGACCGAAGGAAGGAAGCCAACATTATAAGATTTGTGAAAATTGATGCTTTGTCCAAAATGAAAAAGATGATGATATCTTTTCATAAATATACAAATGTTCTTTTAAGACGTAATTGAATTGCATGTGAACAATCCTCAATTAAATTATTTAAAATTTGTCTAAAATCATAAAAACTACACAAAGAGAGAATTTTTTTGTTAAAATTTTAAGGCCTGTGAATTTTGATAAGTCATTCAAAATTACAATCGCCAACTTATTCCCATATTTTTAGATATGCTCTTGCAAGATGTAAACCAAAATCTTAAAATTGAGTTTTTAGTTAAAATATTTTGATATGCCAAAATGCCCAAAAATTGGCGAGACTATCAAAACCACATGTTAGTCCAACTTAAGCAAACCAAAGCACATAATCAACTAATATAATCTCAAATAAGAGAAAGCAACCACCGTTGAGAAACCAAGAAGCAAAAATATTTAAATGCCAGTATCATAATGTAGCGAAATAATCAGTTTAAATGACACAATAAATGCATCATTGAAATTATGATAACTGAGATAGATGTATGAATGAAATTTCACGAATTTCTTCACTACAATAAGATCATGTAACAAAGTCATCATTTCATGAAAGATAATCCCAAAGAATTGAGAAATGTAGAAAACCAAATACCATCGACTGAAATCCAAGAAGACAAAACCAAAAGCAATTTGAAATCCAAGTGTTTACAAAATTAATATGCCCCCCTATTTTTTTGCAATATTTAGGGGGGGGATGTTGAGGGCTGAACTTGCTGATACATATAACAACAACACTATCTTCCGCAACAACATAGTTAGCGATACATAATATTTTCTGTGCATATGGTAATCTAAACATCGATGCGTATTGGTATATAATACACATCGGGTTGTTTTTTAATAAACCTTGTGCACTGGGTTGTACAATAGATATACGTGCATATGATCCATAAACTGATGTGAATATTCCACTGGAATAGTTCCTCACAATAGATCTTACAACTTAATTCATTATGTTAGCTTAATTTCACATAATGCTAAATAAACTAGAACTAAAATGAAAATAACTAGAGAAAAATAACACATCCACACAAATAACATTAGATATATCCTAGGATAACCCAATATGCGGAAAATCCTAGCCAAAATGGAGGACTATGCTTTCTCTTTTCTTCTCTAATATGCAATACAAATACAAAGAAAGTAGTACTCTTTATGGAGTTCCCTATGACACCCTGGCCTACATGGCTACTACATAATCTCCTACTTCCTTTGTTATGCTCTAATAGCCACTCCCTTTTTGTTGTTAATTATGGAGCAATACAATCACATCATAAGAATGGAACCACCTCTCCTCTTAACAACTTGATATTTAACACAACTTGATAGTTGTCTAGGGTTGATTTTTTGCATGTTGAAATTCCCAATTAGGGTTAGGGTTTTGGACCCTATGGAATGTTCTTGGAAGCCCATACAAGTGTGGGTAATGAGATATGACATGGAATCCACTTGGTACCATAGTGGTCAACTAAATAGGTAAACTTGCAGGAGGCATAAATTCCTCATATAGACTCTGTTTGAGGCGGTTCTTATGCCGTTGGAAATGTATTAATGTGTAGAATATGGAATCTTGATATTATAAATGGTTAAACAAAAAGAAGTCCATTTGATGCCTCAAAATGGCTCTAGAAGGTTTCAAATGGTTTTTGACCCCAAAATTACAAAGTAGGACTTGCCCCTGAAATGGGACCTACAAGCCAATTCATCCAATCTTTCCACCTAGAAAGCAACAAAATAGATGAAAAATATTATATTAATCCATTTTGGATTAACATAAATGAGCTCTTGATGATTATCATCACCAGGGCATCAAATACATAAAATACACACTATGACAACATTACTATATTTCAAGCATTGGTGCACCTTATTTTAATGTAATGCACCGGTGCAACATAACATTGATGCACCAATGTGTATGTAAATATACACATTACCTTGCAAACCTTTGTTGTAACTTTTTCTTGCCCATATTTTCTTAATTACAATAAATATCCATTACAAGCTCCGTCAAAACCTTTGTTACCAATGGCATAGGTTCTTTCGATAATTTTCTCTAATCTTGTAACAGAACCTCTGTAGAAGGTGTTTTCCTTGTAGTAGTTCTTTAAATTCTACACTTGATTAGCTCCACATATGCAAGGAATGGAAATTTACATGGCATCCACTCAGTACCATGTTGGTCAACATGAAAGGTCAACTTGTAGGAGGCATAACTTCCTCATATAGATTATAATTGAGGTGATCATTGCATCATTGGAAAGCTCTTGATGTGTAAAACAACGTCGAGAGGCTAAAAACTTTGATAAAAAAGTTGACAAAAAAATGTCATTTGATGCCTCAAACAAGCTTTGAAAGTTTATAGACCCTAAATTACCAAAATAGGACTTGCTCATAGAATGGGCTCTACAAGCCAATATATTTATTTTCTTCACCTAGAAAGTACCAAACTAGATATAAAATTATATAGTTATCCATTTCAGGTCATGCTTAGTGCATGCTTCTCATTCTATATGAGACTTGTTTTTTTTTCAATTAAGATAGAAGGTTGATGCTCGAGTACATTCTCTATGAGGATATATAGGTAGTAGTGGATTTTTGCTTCTATTGTTCCTTATGCTCAGACTTATCTAGATCATTCCCTTTAATTGTGACGCATATGCCTTCTAAATGTACAATTGCTCTCTTCTCGAACCCAACCCGTTGTTAGTAATGTTGTTTGTCTTGTTCTTAGATTTACCCACCCATCCAAACGTGATCCAAACCAAATCTTAATGAGTTTATGATTTGAGACCAACTTGCATATTTGTAGGTTAGTTTCAACCTTTGATAAATTTGCACCTTAGTTGCCCCTATCAATTTTAAAGTTGTTGAACCAATAGTGGGTGTGAAATGGATTGCAATGCTACTTCTTTCCCATTCCCATAATGCTTTGATGCATCAATACACTCACCTTCACTATTGTGATGGATTTGCGATTCTTAGAGGGTTGTCATGTGTTGAATGAGTTAAAAACACAAAGGCATAACTTGCTCCTCCCTTGCGATTATGAAGGCTTCACAGTTACTTTGTGTGGGAAGATGGCTAAGGTGTTGTCTAAATTGAGCCATTGTCTCATGTGTGGGACATGCGAGTTGATCTACTCCCTGCTGAAAGGATAAATGAGAGGTGTTGTGGACAATAAGGCGGGGGAAAACAAAAGACAAAGAAAGATCACTTAGGTCTAAAATAGTTGCAAAAAACTCTTCCCAATGTTCTTTTTTACCAAATGATGACTCTTTAATGACATAACTTGTTCTTTTTTGCCAATGATTGGACCATTTACAAGGCAATCCATAACTTGATTAACAAATCTCTTAAAATGATCAAACATAAACAAATTCAAAACATTTATCCAAAAAAGTTTCTTTTTACGAAATGATGATTTTAATAACATGATTTGTTTGTATTTTATGCTAGTGATCAACCCATATACAAGACAATCCATAACTTTATTAACAAATCTCTTAAAACGATTAAACATAAATAAATTCAAAACATCTATCCAAAAAAGTTTTTTTTTCTTTGGAAATTAACCCATTTGCAAGGCAATCCACAACTTAATTAGCAAATCTCGTGAAATCATAAAACATGAACAAATTCAAAACACCTATCCAAGAAAGTTGGATAGATAGTTAAAAAAGTTAGATATATACTTAATATGTAAGTACAATTTAGTTAACATGACTTTAAATACTAAATCATTATACCAAAATAAAGAAAACAAACAATTAAAAAATAAATATTAAAAAAATATAAATAAGCATCAAATTAGTAAATAAATAATGAAATATACTTTCTAACATATTTACCAAAAAGTTGAAAACATATTTTTTAACTATTAAATATGTTTTAAAATTATAATATACAAAGTTAATTCTACATTATATATGATCTTAAGAATATTTATTAAATTATGAAACTTTGAAACTTGTTTATTGAAGAAGAAAAAAAAGAAAAGAAAACGAAAAAGATGAATGAGAACTTAATTTTAGTAAATTCATTAGGATAGACAAATTCTTCCCATTTATGTTACTTGGGCCATTTGGAACCACAGGAATTATGTCATTTTTTAACAACGACAAGTCAATGCTAATCACATTTTTCGATCCATCATTGTCGGGTTAGGGTTATCAAAGTAGATCTGGATGTCGCATGATAGAACTTTTCATCCTCCCTCAACTGATATGATATATCCAATGAGCCATTTTGATGGTGCGTCGCAAACCAATGGAGCGATATCTGGTGCAGGTATGGTATTGTATATTGGTCCCACATAATTTTTCCAAGTATGGATGGGGTGTGGTCGGGGTACTAACTCTCGCAGGGAGCTGCTGGTTCTTACTGGTCTCCTTTATTTTGCACTCAACATGGGCATTCAATCTCTACAGGTCTTTGGAGACTCCAAAATTGTTATCGATTGGGCTCGTAATTCTGGTGATTTAAATGATGTATTACTGCGCTGGTGGAAACATTGTATCTAGAGGCTTCAAGCATCTTTTCCATTCTCTTAGTTTTCATCACATTTATCATGTGTACAATTATGTCGTAGATCTCTTGTCCAAGAAAGGACTTCACTCTTCTGAAGACGCTATTTTTATTTGAAGAAATCATTGATGGAGTTTTGTCCTCTTCAGGATCGCTCCTTTTTTTTTTTGCTACATGACATCCCATATGTCTTCTGATCCCTGGTTTCATCGTGTTGCTATGCCATGATTCATGATATTTTCGACTACTTCAGTTATCCTTCTGATGCCGCTTTGCCTTGGTTTGTGTTGTCTGTTGTATCATTACGATGATATGATGCCTACGGGTGTTTCAATGTAATGCATGATTTTGATTACTCATTCTCCCCATGAACTGATGCAAACAATTTTTTGTATCATGTTAGACTAGTTGTGATGCCAACGACAAGTTATTATAACTTCTCCATGTATAAAGACCTTGTATAGTTTGATTCATCTAATGAATAACAACTAGAGTTTTTTTCCTCATGAATTTTTTTTGAAGCTTTAAGCTCGAATATAACAATTTGCAATGCACTAAAATCATCTTGGTGCTCAACAACATAGTATGGGGGAGATGTTATCATGTTTCTAACGCCGACTCATAAAATAAAAAAATAAAACCAAATAAAAAAAATAAAAATAAAAAACAAATAAAATATTATTAAAGTTTATGAGCCAACTTAAATTACACCTCAAAAAATTAGATCCTATATAAATTAAAAAAAATCATAAAATGGATTAGAAACATCCATTTAATAAATTAAATTGCTATGCATGTGAAGGATCATCATCATTAGTGTTGGAATTTTACTGGAATCTTACCTGTCAATTTTTTTTTAATGACGTTTTGGGGTTTAAAATTCCCCTTCACTGAACGTTTTACTTAAATATATACATGTTAGTAATAATGTTTTAGTATACCTCTGTCATTAATAATGTTTTAATATACCTCTAATCTCTTAGTATAGGGGCAATCCTGTTAGTTGAGTAGCAACAACAATTTTTCCCCAAAATAACATATCAATACACAGGGTTTTCAATTTTTTGTTGGATTGTGAAAAATTGCTCCTTCCAACATATAATAATTATCCCTTGGAATCTCCTCAACTTCTTGAGTTTGGTTCGACTTGGCCTCACTAGTTAGCATTTTTTTTTTTTAAATCCAAACTTATTCTTGATTGTTTGCCTTTCAAGCTTGGGACTAAACCTTTGAAGAAATTGTGGAATAAAGGGCTTGTGGGTGAAGAAGGTCTTTCTGCAAATACAAATAAGTCAATGTTACAATTAGCTCTACTCATCTCCATTGTTAGAGCTCAGAATGAATAAGGTATGGAAACTACAATCTAAGCTTCATACTAGATATATCAGCTTCAAGCAATTTGAAAATCACCTTTGGAGCCTGAGAAATTTGTTTTTGCTTAGTAGTTAGTTCAAGAGGATTAAATGCAAGTCAACAACGTCCCCCGAACCTGAGCTCAATTGTATAGATGTCTAAGAATTCTTCCTTTTGTTTATTCTACTCAGGGGTTTCCCAAGCTTGAACCTGACCGAGGATGTTTGGTCCCAAGGGTTACCTGTAAACTTTACAAGCCATCGAGCATTGTACAAGCAAACGAGCAAAGTCACAAAGGAAATATAGTTACCCATTGTCTAGATTAGATGGTGATTGGAAACTTCACTTAGAGCATTCCTATGCACTTTGGTCAACCTACTTTATGAATAGAAGGTAGTTGGATGGGATGGGCAACTACCTTCTTTCTTGTATTAGTCCTTCCTTAAAGTCTCTATCTAATTGATAGTTGATAGGAATATAGGGGTGGGTGGCCTGCTATGCCACCTGGTTGCATCTACAATATAAGAATATAGACACATGTTTTACTAGGCAGGACAAATAGACGAGCAATCCAAATAGCTCCTTGATGAATTCATTCAACCAGAAAGCTTAAGCACCCAATTGTATGTGGATAACCAACCGATTCATTCTTGAACTGTGAAAGATCCCGCATAATCATGATTGTATTTTTTCTTTTATGCCAGCCTCCAGGATGTGAAATAACTGAATATTTGATTTGTGGTGTTTTTAACACAATATTGTCCGATGTATAATGCTTTCGTGACAACTCCAACAAAATTTTGCGGGGGTTAATTCAACATTAACACACAACCTACATGGGATTCGACCCTTCCTGAATAATTAATCCCAACTCTAAGGACTCATAAGTCAATTGATCCTGAGTGAGGTAGTCCTCCACCACAAGACCAAATTTCACCAATAGAAACAACCCTGGATTGAAGTGAATTCGTGTAATCAAGCTATAGGAACTTCACAGAAACACACTCATTTGAGCCACACAATCTCAATCTATTGATGATGAAAAAAAATCGCTTGTGTTGGATACGAAATCATGGTTAATATAGTGGATTTGAGGATCCAAGCAATGGCACAAAAGGAAAATTGAGGGTGAAAAAGAAATGATTCCAATAAATAAATTAGTTGTTTTATGAGGGGAGAGAGAGAAAGTAAAAAAAGTAAATACAAAAAGAATATGGGAGAAGAGATGAATGTAGAGAATCACATAAAAGAAAAATACTTACAGGTGTTCTATGAGTATAAAGTCATTACTTGCATCATTCATGGGAGAAGAAACACCCATTGACCAATGAATCGTAAGCTATCCCTGGACTCTAAATGCCGGGTCTGTGCACATTTACACAATACAAAGGGTTATACAAAACCCTAGTTCATGGAAAACACATGGAATCATTGAAATACGATAATTTTACCAAGAAACCGAGGCCGAAACTAGCAGAATGGACAACAAAACAGGAAACAGTCTAGACTCCAACGGGCTGCAATGTGCTTGAAGTTGCTACTTGTAAGTTGCGGGCTTGAAGGGTGCCAATTGCCGACGCACTGAAGATTGGGAATTGGAATTGTGCCTAATAGTGTCATCATAACACCCATGATCCATTACTTGCGAATCACATCCATGATTTATGCATTCAATCAAAATTTAAGATTTTACCTAACAGCCTCAGCCTAGCCTCTAGAGGAAACTTGGCAAGGCCCTCCCACTGCCCAACCTCGAGCCTCCATGCCCCATACGTAGACTACATCCTCACGCCTCCTACCTCCTAGGCTCCTAGTCGTAGCCCCAACACCTAGGAATATTAATGATGTTTTGAAGAAAATCTTAAACATCAAAATGACTGTTTATAAATAAATTTAAACATTTAACAAAACGTCTTCACTAAAAAAATTCCCGTATTTGACGGGAAAACTGCTCGAGGATAGGAATTTACCTGTCAAATTCCCACAGTAACACATGACATGAGTTGTTTGGAAGATTTGTCACACTAGTTGTTAGGAAGAGTTGTTGAGAGCTGCTGCATGATATCGAATGAATATTGCAGCATGATATGGAAGGTGCCGGTGCCAGTTCCAATGCCAGTGCCAATAACACCGATCTACCCCGACATGTCGAAACATAAGAGCAAGATAATTATGTGATATGACGACTGAAAACTTCAGATTGTGCAAAAGGATTTTTAGAGGTTCTACTTAATTTAATTGTGAACCCCGGGGTTCATAGATCTTAGAAGCACATCCAATGTATATGGACTTAGATCTAAACTAAGAAGTTGATTTGGAAGTGATATGAATATTGCGAATCTCAAGAAATACTAAAGCTTCCTTACAAAATGTCTACTCATTAGATCTCTTAACATCCTGTCAACTTTCTTATCATCAATTGCTTTAAGTCTAAGATATCAAGAAGCATAAAGAACTATAACATCTTAGTGTCAAAGACAAAATTATATATTGAATTATTTTACAAGAAATTAACTCACAACATATGCTAATGCTACAACAACTAGATATGCATCCTAAAAATCATTAAATTGGTAAACACCGGAATCAAAGCTTGAATCAAACAATACTCTTATGAACATGAATTTAATAGAAAGCTACAACAAAATACAAATGCAACTCATACCATACATACATAAGAATGAAAAGAAGATGAATACGTAGGCTTGGCAAAGGGGGCCCTCCAATGCTTCACTTGCACATTTGAACACAATCAGATCTTATAGACTTTGCTAACTACTGATAAACTACTCCAACAACATGAATTAACACGAGTCTGATAACAACTCAAAGGTTCGCAAATTCTATTAAATCCCAAAGTACAAATTCCAAATTCTTAAGTTATCAAACCATCTATGTCTTGAAGTATTTATACAAAAGGTTTAAAACCATAAATGCTACAATCAATAAGAGGTTGAGATCCAATACTCTCTCTTAGAAGTCAAATTCAACCTTCAGATCCACAAAAATGGGTAAAATCCCACGAAATTCCAAAATAGCCGAGATTTTATGCTTAAAGAAAGGTATTTTCTGCACAAGTGGCCTAGTTTGACTGACGTTGACTAGCCACCTCCGAAGCTCTTTTTGTGAAGATGATAGATATTTATCCATCCTTGGACATCAAGGATCACGCCACATGTCTCAGATTTCGCCCAGCGGTCCTACAAGCATACAAACCTTGGAGCAATTATGGGAAGTTATAACATCATGTAATTTCTATTAAAAATCTAATTTTAATGTCTAAAATTTACAAAATTCAATTCATAAGCAGTAATAACAATTGTACCTGATCATACTTCAAGAAAATCTGGATGAAATATGATAGATATAGAGAAATTTTGAAAGCAAAACGTAGAATATATAACAAAAGTATGCATAAAAATATGGTGTCCAACACGCTAATCACATCCATAATTTAAACGTTAAATCAAAATTTAAGATTTTAGGAAATAGCCTCAGCCCAGCCTCCAGGAAGCAACTTGGCAAGGCCTGCCCACTGCCCAGCCTCAAGCCTCCACGCCCCATACCTAGATGACAACGTCATGCCTCCTACCTCCTAAGCACCTATAGCCTTAGCCCCATCCCAAGGAATATTAATCCCAATGAATATTAACGACGTTTTGAAGAAAATCTTAAACGTCAAAATGACTGTTTATAAAGAAATTTAAACGCTTAACAAAAAGTCTTCACTAAAAAACGCTTAATAAAACGATCAATTCCCGTATTTGACTGGCAAACTGCACAAGGACGGGCATTTGCCCGTCAAATTCGAACAGTAACACACGACTCGAGTTGTTTGGAAGATTTGTCACCAAGAGTTGTCGAGAGCTGCTGCATGATATCGAATGAATATTGCATGATATGGAAGGTGCCGGTGCCAGTCCCAGTCCCAGTCCTAGTGCCAGCAACGCCGATCTGCCCCGACATGTCGAAACAGAAGAGCAGGATAATTATGTGATAAGACGGCTGGAAACTTCAGATTATGCAAAAGGTTTTTTAGAGCTTCTAGAGCAGCTTTCTGCCAGTGGGCATGTCGTTACAGAAGAGCAATTCCTTGACAGACTGCAGGAGGTAGACAATCTGGGCAGTGACCATTTCATTTCTGTGATAGAAGATGCTGACAGTGGTCGAATAGTGGCCACTGGGAGCGTTTTTTTGGAGAAGAAATTCCTCAGAGCCTGTGGTAAAGTGGGCCATATTGAAGATGTTGTTGTGGATTCGTCCGTCAGAGGTAAGCACTTGGGTCAGAAGATTGTGCGTTTCTTGACTGACTACGCTAAGCTTGCTGGGTGTTATAAAGTCATTCTCGATTGCTCTGTGGAGAATAAGGGCTTTTATCAGAAATGCGGGTTTAACGAGAAGAATGTTCAGATGGCACTGTACTTCCCTTGAATCTCTTTCTTTTCTTTTATCGCGCTTCATTTATAAATTATAATGATCGCTGTGATCATAAAGATCACGATCACGAGGATAAATGTATTATTGTCGTATTTTCATTTCCCTTACCAGTAAGAAAAAAACAATGATTTTCCTACTTCAAGCTTTAGCAATGGTCAAACTCGATGTTGCAGTGGGAATGTTTGCATTTAGTTGATTATATCTTCTAATTTGATTAGTATGCCCAATGGGTTGTTGGTTATATGGGAGTACGATGACTTGTTATTCCATTTATGGGGGGTTTTAAGTTAGGAGAGGCGCACCTATTCCCTGCTGGGCAGTTGGGGCCATGTGCAAGCCCTGGACTGCTCTGAGCTATAGTTAACCCCTGTCGAGACATCTATAGCCCAAATTAAGGTTGATCCTTTTCATGTGGTCTTCTTTTGATGGGTCGTTGACTCCATGAATCTTATTCTTCTTATAAAAAATATACTGTTTCTTACTACATATATATATATGTATTGTATGGGGTTCTGTCTCCAATCATCCTTGAAATTCATCGCCTTGCCCTGAAGCTTGACACACTATAGTAAAAACCACTAAGAACCATCAAGGATATATCACCTGCATTCTCTTCTTACTAGTTTAAAGCATAAACATATTCCGAGGTTTCTTCCCCTGATCGAATCAGCATTAACAAGATCTGATGTTCTCCCCGTTACCAAATCAGGTAATCGAGGGAACAAAATGTATTTGTAGCTCATGTTGGATCTAAGAAGCACCGAATGGACATGGGCAACCTTAAGGTGACCCTAAATCACTTTTTGCCCCGCCAAAACCACAATCATTCCTCCCATACTCCAAAATCTTCTTTGTGGCCTTCTGTAATAAAGCTATAAACTAAATTTGCATTTAGTCCTAAATTATTCATTATATTTGGAGAACTTGGATGTTTAAGTGGTAAATTTATGTGGTTTTGGCACCATTGGGTGTTGGGCCAACAGTGTTGTCTGTTTATCCACATTTGCAGTTATTTCTTACAGTTATTTGTAGAGTTTCCGGTCTAGACCATGGAACTCTGCACCAAAGTTTCTTGGTAAATTTGCCTTGGTATCTGAGTAAAATCTTCTAGGGTTAAGCTTGCCAGGTGTATCTGCAATAAAGGTACTCATCTCAGTCCTCAGTTTATACGCCTCAGAATAGGCTGACGAATTGATTTGTATCTTCTCAGAGACTTGACAACTTGATTCTTGCTAGGTGGCTTGCTTCTGGAAGTTGTATTGTCATTGCTTGTTCTTTATAGAAGGATTGAACCAAGATTTAGTCTTATTACTTTTTTTTTCTCTCTCAAGTGATGCCAATGTTTTAGTTGTAAATTTGTTGTCAATTTATGTAATTTTGCTTTGATAGAGGGTTCTGGTCTTGCATCTGTGCTGAAGTCAATAGTCTTATTTTTGTTTCTTTGTAGTGGCATTTTGTCTTTACCAGACTTATGACACAATAGTGATAATGCAGATTTGGATGTTGTTATTGAAAGACAATTGAGTCGTCTATCAATCAATCGAGACTGGAAAGGTTATCACTTATCAACTGTTTGAATATTTACATAATTACCCTCTTTTGAATCATCCAAGTGAAGTCACTAAAAAGGAGTGCTTGTTTATATATTATTTTCAAGTTTTCCAAATGTAACATTCACCAGGAGCATGCCAAGCTATACCGCTAAAGGGTACCACATGAGCTGACCTGAACCATCAATCAATTGTTTAGGAGCAAGCTGCTGATTCTAGTATTTATAGTTATGATTTTGATTTTTTTACCCCACTCTAGTCCTACACAGGTTTAAAAACCAACATGCTGCTTCTGGACTTAATATGGTCATGACTCATAATTATGATTTCCTTATCTTTACATTAGTCTTGCATGCTATAAATCCATTCCAAAATAAGAACGAGTGAAGATTTTCTTGAGTATCTTATTAGCATTGACCTGTCATTATCCAAATCATGTGAAGCTTTAAAGTTTACTTTAATTGAATGCCTGGAGATTAGAGATATGATTGGTCTAATCATGTCAAAACTCTTTTGAGAAGTCTGCAAAGAAGATGCTGCACTGCCTTGCAATGGATGCAAATCAAAGTTTATGATCCCAAAGTGGTTATATTAATATATCATTATTCGACATCTCATAACGAAGCACAATTAATGTGGACAAGAAAGTCTTTTTTTGAAAGATCAGTAAATGAAGAGACGTGGAGCATAAACATCAAGGTTATGCAGCTAGGAAGAATGATTACTTTTCAGTAGTATTGTACTGACTGTCATGGCTTTCAATAGTGGTGTTGGATTAAGTCTGACATTCAAGAACATACTGCATGTTGGTTATCATACATTTTACATTTTGTGTTTTGATCATATATCAATGACAGGGGATAAAGTTTTTTGTGCCAATCCCTTTCTTGAAGCAAAATAAAATATACTGAAACTTGAAAGAAGAGGCCAAAATCTCATCTAAATGATTTGTGGTATGCATCCCCATGTTTGGGCCACATTTCTCATCTTAGGTTTGGTCCTAGAACACCTAGAAAAGTATATAACATCCTTGGTATAAATCAGGGTTCAGCTTTATGCCCTAGTGATGCCCTTGGTGGAACATGCTAGAGAGCCCTAAGGTGTTTCAAGGAACACTGCCCCCAAAACTTAAAGGAGACCAAATCAATTGCAGAACTATGTACCTAATTCTTACGTGAACCCACCTATAGAAAAAACGAAATCGTTTGACCAATAAAAGAAATTGCAACAACACATGTTGTTGGTTTTTTGGGACATTTGCACATTATCAAGAGATGGGGTAAGGCTTGGCCTTATGGATATTCTTGCACAAGAGATTGTGTTAGTTGCAAAAAGGGTTGTTTGAGCCATGACTGCGGAAATTTGCCTCGTATAAGGCCTTTGCTTGAAAGTAGTTGACAAAGAAAGGCTTTCATATGTGGGGTGATTTGTGGGACAAGAACACATGCAAAGTGGTCCTCATATTGAGCTTCTAATTACTTTCAAAGAATTTAGGTAGGTGACCAACCAATCTTCACAATAAGTCAGATGATTCCACAATACTATTTATTCAAGCTATGTTTGGATATTTAGGGACCCATTTGAAATGATCGGAAACGGTCTTATGGGAAACCGTTTATGGATTACCGAGCTAAGGAACTCTTTGATAGGATCTGAACTACTGTTTAATAACGTATCATCTTAACAAAAGTTGGAATGTTCGAGATCATGAATCAAGGTGGTAGAGAAGGTGTCACAATCTTTGGAAGTCTCTTTTTTTAAAACTTGACTGCCTGGATGGCTGGTTTTGCATAATCATTTTGTGATAGACGATTGATTGCATGGCATTGGACTAATGATTGATTGTTGTGTGATTTGTTACAAGATTGAAATGATTATGCATGCTTTCTAGGTTTGTGAAGTTGTAAAAGCATTTTGTACCTATGTAGTTGTTGAGTATATTGTTCTCTTTGTTTCTCATATGCATTTGGAAGGATGTTGTGTTTGGGGTAGGGGATAGCAAGAGTGTGTCCCTTTTGGGGGTGCTTTTGCTTTGGCTCCGTGCTCTAGAGTGCTAAAATGCAATCCCTGGTCAATGCCGCTCCCACTTGCTATAATTCGCTCCCACCGCGCCCCCTCCACACTCCTGCCACGCACCATACATGCTCCCACCGCGCTCCTTCAACACTCACCGATGCTCCTCGTATGCTCTAAGAAGCTCCCTCCCACCAATGAAAAGGCTATTTTTTTCTTGCTATTTTGGCCAATGAAAGATCCATGGGTAGGCCTCATGGGTTAGGGTAAAGACACCCATGCAAAATAAACCTTCTCCATCACTCTATTCATTCATCTTTGAGTTGGGTAGTTTTTGTTTGGAGTGGGTAGCTTGGTCTTCTTGCTAGTTTTTGACGAAAACATTTGTAAGAGCTTAAAGGAGAGATTGAAGGCCACCGCACATTGTAGTGCAACTAGTTAGAGGGCTAAAGAGGTCAACCAAAGGGCCTTTTTTAGTATTTTTAAAAAATTTCTGTGTGTTGTTGATATGTGGATTTGTTCTACTCCTACTCTTTCCAATTCCTTCTTTACCCTCATTCTAGTGCAGGGATTTTATCTAAGACTTGTAGTGCAACTAGTTAGAGGGCTAAAGAGGTCAACCAAAGGGCCTTTTTTAGTATTTTTTAAAAATTTCTGTGTGTTGTTGATATGTGGATTTGTTCTACTCCTACTCTTTCCCATTCCTTCTTTACCCTCATTCTAGTGCAGGGATTTTATCTAAGACTTGAAAAAAATGTTGTTCTTCATGTGGCGTACTTTGTTTTTTGTTTCTAATGGTGCTGGTGGGGAATAGGTATTAGGTAGAAGAAGAGGATATTGATCTCAATGATCCATTTTATGAACACTAGGAAGGTTTGGAAGGGGATAAAGAGGAAGCAGAAGAAGGTGTCAATGAAGGTAAAATCAAAACTTGTTTAACACTCTTGTGGAAGCACATGACAAAACTTAAAACTTGAGCAGGGGATAGGGGGTGGAACCACTAATTTCTTATGCCCCAATGGTGCCATGAGGGAACACCTTAGTTCGGTTCATATTCTTGAGTGAGGAGGCATCTTTGTGGTAAATTGCAATGTGATACTAAGGAAGCCATTGGAATTGTAGTTTGCGCTGAGATATCTAAAGTAGATAGAGCAAAATGCTTTAAGGAAGAGGAAGATGCAAAGAATGTATGGCAGAAAACAAAAGGTTCATTTTGTTACGTCATCTAGATTTTGCTGCACCCACACATGGATCGGATGGAGCCTTATATGAAGGGGGTGGAACTGGAAGAACAATAGCATATTTCCTTGATATTGGTGGGATGGATGATGGGGATGCAGAAGTGGTGTGGTTTCTCTATGCCCGTGGTGTTGTGCCATTTAATGTTCTTTGCTCCCCTTATTGGCATGATATGGTTGCAAACATCAAAAAGGCCTTTAAAGGATATAAGAGCCCTGGTTATGAGAACATTAGAACTGTGTTACTATATAGGGAAAGAGACAAAATCCATTGAGTGAGTGGAGAGAGATCTATTGTATTTGGCGATTAGAAAAATGTTCGAAACCAACTTTTATGTATGTTCTTGGTTTGTCGGCTAGTGGTGTATTTCTTGCGACACATGACTCCTCATCAATTACTGCATCTTGCTCAAAGCATTGCAAACTTCGTGATGAAAACCATTAATGATGTTGGTTTGTCTAATGTGATTCAAGTAATTCTTGATAATGCCACTAATTGTAAAGAAGTGGGAAAATCATTGAGTAGGTGCATCCTCACATTTTTTGGTTTTGGTGTTTGGTGCACTCATTGAACCATTTGATGCATGAGGTTGTTAAGCATAAAGAGTGTGTATGGATTAATGGAGAGGGAAGAAAATCATCAAATCCATCATTGGGCACACAAGGGTCCAAGGGTCCACTACATTTATGGTCTTTACTCTAAGTTGTAGCGACTTAAGATTGCAAAGATTAGGTTTGGTTGCTATTTTCTTATCTTTAGGTGCTTATTGAAGGTAATATATACTTTGGGTGGTATGGTAATGCAATGGTATGGCTTGGTTACTATTAGAGATGGTGTTAATGTAATGTAGGATTTCGTTTTTGACAGTAATTTTGGTCACAGGTTAAGTATGTTTTGTAGTCCTTGATGATGAATTTACACCATATGACCAAAATTGAGCCACTGCATCATATGCAACAAAACCATTGGTCTTTCCCATCCCAATAGAGATCGAGAGAAAATGTCTTCTCTCAAATGGTGGAACATGTATGGTGGTTCTGACCCACAGCTACAACGTTTGGCGACATGTGTTTTTAGAGGTTGTGAACACTTCTTCCACAAAAGGTATTGGAGCACCTACGATTTCATCCATAGTGTCAGAAGAAACAAGTTGAATGTAAATTGGTCAAAGAGCTTGGTTTATGTGCATTGCAACTTGCCATTGTTGTTCCATTATTGCAAGGAGTCAAAGATGGATACAACGTTTAAGACTTGGGACAATAATTCAGAGGAGGATAATTTGGTGGATGGATCATTTTGGTTTTAGAGCAATTAGATATTGCTCTTTTTGATGATGATGATCGTAGTGAGATGTCGCATCAATCTATTGCCATGGTTGCCGTAACCAGGACTCCAACTACGTGAACTTCATGTCCATGTTCATCTTCACAATTACTTCTAGCTCCACTACCATGGCCATGTGCGGATTGTGGTGGTGCTCATTGCCTCTTGAACTTGCACTTCAAATGTGCAAAAGTACTGCAACGTTGAGCGTAACTAGGAGGGGCTAACCATTGACACCTCAATAACTCCCTCTTCTACACTTCAGGTTGGCTCTTCTTCAACATAAGGGGGGTATCCCTAATGTAGGATTGCTAACGCCATGATAAAGAAGGCTCAAGTTTATGTGAAGAGATGGTTAAGCAAATCATTTGTCATTTTTGTAGTATAGAAATAGGTGATGGAAAATAAGGGACTAATGCCAATCCAATATAGGACAAATGGAGTGAAGAGTAATCAATCTAAGAGAGTTATTTCATGGATGGTTAAGGTAAACAATGCTGATATACATGCCACAATTCACCTTAACTTGTTGCTAATTAACGTTGAAATAACTTGGAGGGACCCTAAAAGGTGTCACACTCAAACCAAACTATGCAGGTGTGTCCTTCAAAGAAGTGTTAAGCCAACAACAATTCTTAAAAGGATGATAGATGTGAGATTACACATTTAGAAATAAGACATCAATGGGGAAAATAGGGAAATTTCCTTACATTAAACCCCTTCCACGTAGTAGATATACTTTTCTTTTTGGCATCTAAAGCATGTTCTTTGGAACTAATCTAGCATACACCAACAATATTTAGAAAACCAAAATATTTGCTTCACATTAAAAGAGAGAACAACCCAAAGATTTCCACAAGCCTTCCATTAAATATTCAACAAAGCTCCAAGAGGAGAGAAATTCTTAGAAATCAACCATGAAAATGAATGAGGAAGGGTTACTCTTTTTATAGAGAGTGTAGCTCAACTTCCTTTACAATAAAATGATCATTTTCTCTCCTAGATCCACTACTTGCTCAACAAACTCTCCAACAATAGAATAGAGTGGTTTAGATCCACTTTGATCTCCAAGCAAAATAATAAAATGATGCTAGTACATAACCCAATCATGTTCTGAAGTCAATAATGAATAAAATAATATGGTGGCTATGCGAAGTGTCTTCTCCAAGGTGGACTCTCCAAGATATATGTTCCTCAAAATGGGATGTGTGGCTCTCCAAATGAAACATCCCCTTAAAAGTGGTTTGAACCAAGTCAAGAAATGCTCCAAGGCCACACATGTGGCTCCTCCATGAAAATCGTCTCACCAAACATGCATAAAAAGTGTGTTGGCTTTCGTTAGTGAGGCATCCCATCAATAAACAATTAGTGTGCAAGTGACCTCCAAGAGAATGGACACCCTTGTTGTTGGACTTTTCAAGCGACATATCCTAGAAATATCTGCAATAAACCCTCCATCTATGGGTTGGCCCATCAAATAACAGATGTACATGTACCAACCATGCTCCTCCATGCTAGGATGTCTCCTCAAAATGGCTCAATATTCAAGTGCCAACTCGTTAAATGACGTGGATTTGTATGAGAACGAATTGAAAGAACAAATATAGAACCATAAACACAAATATATTGCAAAGAACACAATGATATAGTAAACACATATTAGATTAAATGGTGGAAATAGAACAGACTGTAAATACAACTATAATGGTGGTAACTATCTTTTAGAAGAGATGTGGCTGTTATGCCCATCTATGCCATGCTGAATACAAAATGAGGCCGAAATGGCCTATTTATAATAAGCATGAGGAAGAGAGACATAAAATTTACTAAAACTTACAGGACCACTTGCATAACATTGTCACAATCATTTACATTTCTTTACTTTGCAATCACTTTATTTTAACCTTCTCATTTATTGGAAGTCATCATGTTCTTGTATATTTGTTAAAGTAAATGAGTTGATGCTTTAGGAAAATTATTTGAAGTTGATTATTGTGACTCCATAGCTCGAGTAGAGACGACACTGGTCATTTGATTATTTGATTGTTTCTCTCTTTCATACATTACGGGTTGATTGTTAAAGGGTTTGCTTGACATTGAAATATTTGCATCATCGCACGCTGATTGTCATTTTTGTAATTTACAACTCCCATAAAACATTCTTCAAAAAAGAAGTTAGTAAGTAGGGACTACCCCCCTTGGCCTTTAGGAGTCGTGGTCTAAACGGAGGAGTTTTGAACCGATGTGACAGTGGGTTCTCAATTCATAAGTTGCCCTTAGGAACACACACAACGTTTGGGAGACTTACCTGTGTCCAAGTGTGTTTTAGGCGGCAACAGATAGGATAGTAACTGTTATCTTGTCCATGTAACCCTTTAAGTCACTTCCAAACTCCATTGGCAAATTTTGCAGTTTTATAAAACCTACATATGCAACAAAATTTCTGTAACATTTTGTCACATCCTCACCCTCACCCTCCCCCTCTCCATTGCTTCTCTCATCTTCAAGCAAACAGTTTGAGGCCCTCAATAACTGCAACAACAATCCTTGACCAATTTGCAACCCTATGGATATTGCCCTGGAGTCATATTTCTCATATTGGACATCCCAAATTAAAAATATGCTGAGAATGATGGAATTTCTTGAAACTGAAAACAAGTAGCTCCATTATAAGGTATTTGATCTGAAACAGATGGTTTCTGAAATGAAACACCAAGAAAACATACACCTGCAAAATTTGCTCATGAACTCCCCCACTCTCTAATCTAAAATCTTGAACATAAAAAATCTACAAGAGATGAAATCACAACAAGCCTTTTTCAAACAGGAAACAAAAATGCAACAACAAACACTTAACTCTTGGGTTCAAGTGGTTTGGAAAAGGGAACAACTCCTCCCACTCGTAGAGGTTAAAGATGTGATACAAGCCGTGTTGAATGAAGAACACATTTGTTGGACCCAAGAACTTAACCTTAGGGTACGTGGGCTCCCTCTCCCTTCCATGGCCTTGATGGAGCCACTACAGATAGGCACCTCCTTCCTTCACGACACATTGGACCTGTTAGCGCTCGAAGTGTAGTTGCCACGAAAGATATCCTATCCGGGACGGTAGAGGTGGGAAACTAACCAAGTGACACCGCAAGCGCCTCGTCTACTACTGATATGGAGTAGTTGTCACACTAGACAGACTCTTGTCACTTTAGATCGAGCTATAGACAAGATCAAGGGGGAGATCCTAATTAGCCAATGAAGGCTAATGACCAAACAAGATACACAAGCCAAATGGAACAAGATGGAACAAAAATGCCTTGAATGGTGGAAAGCCTAGATCTATGAGATAATTATGGGATCAATAGTTTAGGCTTAGGTTGAGAATCTTTTAGTGATGTAAAATGTTCAACCATGAAAAGAAATCCCAATAGTAAAATTTTAAGTGTTAGATCTAGAGAGATCAAGTGCCCAAAGTGTTAAATTTTCATATGCTTAGCTAAGACATCAGTATTTCATTTCATTTTCATGACAAAAGCATATAAATAGGATCACTGAAAGATAGACAAGCACAACCATAAAAAAGGAACACAAAGATTTATCCTGGGAAAACCCTAAAGGGAAAAACCCAGCAAAAGCTTCCTTAATATAGATGCCCCAAAAAGATAAAAGATAAAACCAACAAGGAAATCAAAGCCTGATCCTCCTCCTTCTCCAGCTACTTCTCTTCTCCACTAATGCGCTACACAAGTGAGAGTGTGTGTGTCTCAAATGAGGAGCACTACACCTCTATTTATATTCATCCGTTCACTTAAATTAATTCATTTGACATGTAGGGTCGAGTTAAATCATGGAGGCTCGAGTTACACATGTAGGCTCAAGTAACCACACTGGGGTGCTGATGACCCACCTTTACAATTAGAGGGGACTACCTCATGACTCTTATTAGTTCTTCCGATTAGGAGCATCGGGGTACAATGTAATACAAGTGGTTCTCCTGGTAGGACCATTGGGGACCACAAAAAGATACATATAGAATATTCTTCGAAGTTACAATATTTCAACACTCCCCCTTAACGAGAAGGATATTCTACAGCAACATCAACAACAACAAGAGTAGAGATAGGGGACATCATCAACATCGGCAGGGTAACACATCTATAAATCATTGGAAGCCTTTCAACATCATGTAGTCTTCATCTTCAATCTTCAGTCTTCATCATCAGCAACATCTTCAGTCTTTGATCAGCAACATCTTCAGCATTTTGATCTTTCAGTTAGCAACGACATATTCAGCAATTGGACCTTTCGATCAACAACATCTTCAGCACTTTGACTGTTCGATCAGCAACAACATCTTCAACATTTTGACCTTTCGATCAGCAACATCTTCAGCACTTTGACTTTTTGATCAGCAACAACATCTTCAACATTTTGACCTTTCGATCAGCAACATCTTCAGCACTTTGACTTTTTGATCAGCAACAACATCTTCAGCATTTTGACCTTTCGATCAACAACATCTTCAACACTTTGACTTTTCGATCAGCAACAACATCTTCAGCACCTTGACCTTTCGATCAGCAGCAACATCTTCAGTACTTTGACCTCTCGATCAGCAATATCATCATCAACACTTTGCCCTTTCGATCAGCAGCAACATCTTCAGTACTTTGACCTCTCGATCAGCAATATCATCATCAACACTTTGCCCTTTCGATCAGCAGCAACATCATCATCATCATATTCTGATCTGTCGATCATAATCATCATCACATTCTGATCTTTCGATCAGAAACATCATCAACATAGAAACATCATCATCATACTCTGATCTTTCGATCAGAAACATCATAATCATAGTGCGTCCTCATCATATTTTGATCTTTAGATCAGTACGTCATCATCATTATACTCTGATCTTTCGATCAGTATGTCGTCATCATCATACTCTGATCTTTCGATGAGTACGTCATCATACTTTGATCTTTTGATCAGTAAGTCATCATCATCATACTTTGATCTTTCGATCAGTACGACATCATCATCATCAGCAACAACCTGCAATCCACAACTCAAAGACAAAAAGTCTTTGGATCA
>LPNX010931726.1:437116-514015 GCA_001517045.1 Pseudotsuga menziesii
CTAATCCAACACCACAGGTTTCATCAGAATTGGTTTCACCAATTGGGATTTATGATCCTTTTCCCACGGTGACCTGTTACAGGACTGTTCAGAACAACGAAGTTGTACGGATTGCCACGTGTCACTGTTTCATCTTCTGGTTCTGAAATTCGGACCACAGAAAGTACAGTCCGTGATATTTCTGGAACATCTTCAAGAATTCAATTTGGACCTCTGTAGCCCAAGCTATAGCAATGTTCCCGAGGTGTTCTGTTTAGTGATGAATTCTAGAAGAGGCTAGAACCCTAACTTGGAGGGATCATATCTCCCAAAATATAGCGCATCTGAGGCTGAATTTTGGACACAGTGTACATCAGGATTTTATCTTTGGCCTCTGCAATTTTCAGCTCCTGAACCTTCGCCAATCTCGGGATATAGCGAATGTACCAAAACTTAGCAGTTTTAGTATTTAGGGTTTTTCTAGCTCGGGGTCAAACTAGGGTTTGACTTTCCCGGAGTTTCACCCAACCAAAAAACTTGATCCAGGTCTCTAGACTTCGATTTTGATGAGGAGAGCAATCCTATGCTGGGCTCACTCAAAAATTCTTCTTTTGCAAGAAGCCCTAATTTCCCGCACCGAAAACTGAAAATGCTTGGAATCGAATTCCACTTTGACAGAAAGATGTGCCCTTCAATGGAGAGTCATTATAGCCTTCTTTTGCTGATCAATTGTGGAGAGAGAACCAAAAAGTAAGAAGCCCTAGATTTTGTAGCTGCACAATGTCTTCTTTTCAGGGTGGCTCTGATACCATGTTAAATTTTCACATGCTTAGCTAAGACATTAGTATTTCATTTCATTTTCATGACAAAAGCATATAAACAGGATCACTGAAAGATAGACAAGCACAACCCTAAAAAAGGAACACAAAGATTTATGCTGGGAAAACCCTAAAGGGAAAAACCCAGCAAAAGCTTCCTCAATATAGATGCCCCAAAAAGATAAAAGATAAAACCAGCAAGGAGATCAAAGCCTGATCCTCCTCCTTTTCCAGCTACTTCTCTTCTCCACTAATGCGCTACACAAGTGAGAGTGTGTGTGTCTCAAATGAGGAGCACTACACCTCTATTTATATTCATCCGTTCACTTAAGTTAACTCATTTGACATGTAGGCTCGAGTTAAATCATGTAGGCTCGAGTTACACATGTAGGCTCAAGTAACCACACTGGGGTGCTGATGACCCACCTTTACAATTACAGGGGACTACCTCATGACTCTTATTAGTTCTTTCGATTAGGAGCATCGGGGTACAATGTAATACAAGTGGTTCTCCCGGTAGGACCATCGGGGACCACAAAAAGATACATATAGAATATTCTTCGAAGTTACAATATTTCAACATAAAGGAAATGCCCAAATCGTGCCACCTAAGGACCAAGACACTTGAGATTTGTTACTTGACGGAAGATTTGACAATCAAACAAGATTCAAGTAACACCCAATTGGCAGACTTGGAAAAATAACAAACAACCCAAGGAAGGCGAATTGCCTAAAGGAGACCAGTGCTAGATCTATGGGTAAATGGAGTCGGTTTTGGTTCAAATTCGGTCTCTCAATGTTTTCATTGATTTTAGAATTGGGTTTCGATTTATAACGCCAAATGATCGTCGTATCTATTAGATCTACAAAACTAGGGTTTTAACTTTTAACTTTAATGTTGACAAATGGAATAGATCCCAGAAATACAAAAATAAAATGAGAAATACCTGGAAATACTTGAGGCCTCCAAGCACAGTGATGATCTTCCCAATCTGAAGCAATTACGAGCAAGATCTGTGCAATTCCATGTGAAATCGATTTCCTCTCCAAGTGACCAATGCGCCCCTCTCCTGCCAAGACAATCAACGAAGTTAGAGTTGAATCACAAAAGAGAAACTAGACAATGTAAGACAACCCATGAAGAATCAAGATGATCGACAAGATACAATAAAGATACTCCCTGAGTTGAAATCGATTTGGGAGGAAGAGATGGAGTCTCCTCACTATAACGCCTTCGCCAAGTCGCCACCTACAAGATCAACACGGTCCATGCACAATAGTTATGGAAATAACATAGATTCACAAGAATGCCGAAGAGAAAAGACTTTACAATCATGCCGATCTATGGAAATAACATAGATCCACAAAGCTTCCAAAATTTCTCAAAAATATTTTCTTTGTTATGCAGGTAATTCAAATGCCAAAAGTCCCTTTACAAATGGTGAGAGATCATATAAATAGATTCTCACAATCCAAAACCCTAAACCCCAAAAGTACCAAGGGCCAGGATCAAAAGTTAATACATCAAGATCAACAACTAACAAGTGCCAGATACAATATACATGGATCACTCTAAAAGAAGGGGCACACACTCCCTCAATGATGCCCTAGGGGGGTCGTAAGACATAACATGTGATTAGGTACATCAATATAACATCATGGTGGGGCTAGGAGGTATGAAACATCTCTACTAGCAACCCAAATACATCATCATCAATAAGATATAACATAAAGTGACTAAAGAGCAAGTCGAGAAGTGTAGAATGCATCAATAATAAGTCTTGGACTAATCTCATGCCATTTTCTTGCCCCATTAAGCCAAATCGATTTCCTTGCTAGCCATTTTTCAATTAATTCTCATGCCTGAAACATCATCCTAGAAAGATAAAATGCCTATAACTCATTGTTGACCACTCTAGGGCCTCAACTGAGTCCAAAAATGAATCCAGGGACATTTGAATATGATAATAACAAGTATTCACTCCAATGTGTCCCCTGTATCGCCTAGGAGAACGAATTATATCTCTTTGAATCATAAATAGGTCATTTTTATATGGCACTCAGCAGCCAGATGATGAATTGCCAATAATGTCAAAAACCTGGTTCTAGAACTGAAAACTGAATGTGCTAGTGGACTCAGAATATCCAAATCAACTAGGAATGAATACTCATACACTATATGTCCATTAAGAGATCCATATGTAAGTCCATCCATGCCTGAATAATAAAAAATATGCCCTGTAATTGATGATAATAGTAAAAAATAATGCAAGCCATCATATACAATCACTGACTGGAGCATGGAACCATCTAATGAACACTCAAAGGCCATAAATAACCAAAATCAAGCACTGTTGACCAAACTCATCCCAAAACCTGCTGTTGACATGGTCAAACTGGGTTGAGCAGGTCAAGAATGATCAAAATAATGACCCAACTGAAAAATCATGATGCTGCATGTATAAATGGATAGAGTATGCTCCCTTATTTATGTTAGTAGCAAGACTAAAGTGCAGAGTGGAATTAAACCTGGCAATCATCAATAATAAAACATCAATAATAAGTGTAGATCAAAGTAACTAGTTACTCCAAACCAGCACCTCAAGTGTATAATCATTTACAAACTTGACCATTTTGCTAGTAATGGGTGAATGTGGGAGAAACAAGGTTAGGCTAAAGGGTTTGTTTTGACAACCTCAACACTGTGACCTCTCGGATGAAGGAAAAAGGGGAACCACACTATACATATGCTGGATAGATGAACACTAGGGGATGGTGGTGCCTCACAAATGGATAGAGGGACGAGAGTGCTTCCAATAGACTCTAGACAAACAACCTTTATTGCATTAATTCACAGTTATCTTTGCACACTTTCAAGATTTAACATTTAACTTTAACTTTTAGATCAACTTTCACTAGCCATCCTCCAAGAGCAGGTACCCTGAATAACCTTGCGGGTCTTAGATAATGACTCGGTATGGCCTCCATTGCTCACCATCGTCCATAGGTGCGATGGAGTGACCACGCTGTTGCCCTATAGGGGCAAACAACCCCACATCATACAAAGGATGAGTGCTTGTCTCTTGGCAACTAACTAGTTACATAAGACATTTACTTTATTTGCAGTAGTGTTCAAAAACACTGTTTTTGCTGACTTAGCACCCATTTAGATATGACATTTAAGTTCAAATGCTTTAGTGTCTAAAGACACTTTTGTTAAGAATACTTGGTTTCGAGAAGTAAAGGAGAACAATCCGTGTGATAAAAATCACACAATCTAGAGCCGAGGCACAAAGAAAACACGGGATCTATCCAACACAGGGGTATAGGTGGGGGGAATCCTCGATATCAGTAGTCAAGGTGTAAGTTAGGGTCAAAATCAAAGATGGAAAATAACAGATGGCTGGAGTAAGTGGCATAATGATGCCATGACTAGCAAGCAAAGTCCCTATGGGGAAATGACCAAGTCCATACTATAATAAGGGCATGACCAATGAGTATACACAAGAACCTCTGAACTAAAGCAATTGAATCACTCCTACTCTAAGCCAACCAATAAAAGCACATAAAATATTGCCAATGCATAACCACTATACACCAAGTCTAGCTACTAAAATAAGTAAAGGAGCACAATAAGAATCCAAGTACACAAACCATATATATACTGGGTCATATAACTGTATCCACGACCTATAAGAATGACCCTAGAACACTGTTGCTATATATACTATGGGCATTGACATCATATCTGCTTTGAATGATAAAGAATGGCTTACTCAGTCATCGACCTGGGGTCATGAGGCTCAGTCATGGCATCAAACTGAAAAGGTAGATGCTTTGGGTCCACTGAATCTACGAGTGATCATTAACTAAGTGCTCATCAACTGCTGATCCTATGTATAGGATAACAAAGGATTGACTCAGGAATATGCTCAAAACTGGTTTGCAATCATGGTAGCCTTGACTACTATGGATGTGACAACATGACCTAAAAGACATCGGTACTGAGTGTGCTTAGATGGGTGCCAACTCCACACTTTTCCTTCGTTTCCAGACACTAGGGGATTGGCTCAGATCCCTTTGGGAAAAGAGACTATTGATGTCCCTCCCATACATGATCTTTCTTGATGTTGACTATTGTTTCTCAGGTTGTACCCCTTCCCCACCCAATGAATAATGTAGTGTCTTTTATTTCTCTTTCTTTTTCTCTCTCTTAAGCATGAATGCAGCTCTACATCAAGATGCTGCAAATGGAGGGGAGTGTTGCTGCCTAATTCGCACCTCGGGTCACATGGCAGAAATATTCAAGCCACTGGGTGCGACCTTGGGGGCAAGCTAGAGCCAAGTGCTGTCACCATAGTTTTAAAAATCGGAATCAGACTCGGAATCGGTTAAGGGTCAACTCGGAATCAGAATCAGAATCGGTAATGAATCGGTCATAAATCAACCGATTTGAATTTAATGACTCGGTTTACTAAAAAATACATAAAATATTTAAATTTTAAAGAAAAACAACATTTTCAAGATTTTAATCCATGATTCCAAAGCATTAGAGACAAAATATCTAAAGTCTGCTCATGTATATACTATATACCATATAAGAGTGAATATTTTAAAATTGTACAAAGTGTATTGTGCAATACATATGTAGGAGACTGGGACTCGAACAAAATAAATAATGTATGAGGCCTATAGGTTACCTATAGGCTATATGGCCTATAGAGTCCAAAAAACATGCTAGATAGTTAACTACATACTACATAGTCAGTTGTCATACATCATCAACTACATACTATATAGTCCACTCTCCCCATGGCTGCCCCTCACTGACACAATCACAATGTTTGCAAATTGCTACTGCTGCAGCGTTGCTCCACAATGATAATAGGGAATAGGTTGTAACATTCCCTTTTTGATAAATAAGGAATTGACTGAGGGCCTTTAATACCGGTAGCATATTAGGACAATTATTCAGTCATTAGTATGGTAAAGAGGGCCATCATATTTATTATCATAAAGCATGCGAGGCATGCAGGCCTTATTTCTTCAGTCTTAAAAGTCAACGAGAAATTAGAATTGCATGCATGCAAAAGTAAAGCGCAAACCCTAAAAGTGACATGCAAATCCTAAAAGTACATGCTAAGCTATTTAAGAAGGGTTATTGGACCAAAGAACATATCTATGATTATTATTGTTGATTTGGAGTATTTTGAGCAGCAACACATCGTGCAGCAGCAACAGTCGGGGTTGAAGACAACGTCTGCAGCTAACGAGGGTTTGACAGTGAAATATCTGCCCTAGTCTCCTTCAGGGTAGGCCATTCAGGTCCACCATCAGCTTTCTCCTGATTCGTCCGTATCCAGTGATCCAGTATTCCTAGGAAGATTGTTTGTAGGTTCACGTGTGCAGCTGGGGATTTAGCTGGAAAACCCCAAATTATTCGCTGGGTCTCTGAATCCCAGTTTCTCTTTTGCATAACAGCTTCATCTTCATCAATAGGGTCACTCCACTTCCTTGAGTGATTATCAGTCCGCAGTTTGCTCATCCAGAGCAGTTATCAACAAATCCGTGCAGCTGGGGCGTGAGCACCAAACAGGAGGATCAATTTGCTTGCTAGCTTAGAGGGGTCAAAAACTTTGCATGCATCGGTCATTCTCTCCGACACGGGAAGATCTACATCTCGGCAAAATCTCAGCTCCATCAGGCACCTCCTTCACCAAAAACGTCACCTTTAGCTAAGGAGAGGGTTTCTTGCTGCTGGGTGGTAACACCGGGAAGGAAGCATCATTACCTCACCAGTCCAACTCTGTATGCATGCATCCCATCTCTGGAGTATCATCAGCTTGATTATCAGTGGTAAGTGTTTACCTTCTTTCTGTAAATCTTTGCCCTAGTTCAGCTATAATTTAGGGCCATTGGCCCAACACCTTGCATGCAAATTTTTATTCAGTATTTTTGCACATTTTGAGAGTACAAGTAAGCCCTAGAATAGTGAAATAGTAGAATATTAGTATTTGGGATATTACAGTGGTATCAGAGCATGATCCTTGCCAACTGTGGGCACATAGCAATTGAATAAGAGTGCATGTTGATGCATGCTTGGCAAATGCATGTCAGTGATGTTGGTGAAGTGTATGTCAGAACAAAGGTTTTGTTTTGCCAGCTTGTGAGAACATGAAGGCAATGAGAAGGATCTTGACTGGAAATTTGCAGAGGTTAGCAACACTAAAACACTTGCCTTGATATTGGGAATATCTAGCCTTGGGTGATGAGGTATGTGCAGCATTGTCCTTTCAAGACTATTACACCATCATGTTCGGGAGCCAACCCAAGGATTTGGATCAAGATTTCTTTAAAAACAGAGTTGGAGGAGTGGAGAAAGATGAGCCCGAGTATAGGTTGATGGTGAGCTTGATTTGGAGTTAACAGTACATGATGAGGATGTGCATGAGGAGATAGCATTAGAGCCATCCTGTGAGTCTAGCGACACCAGCACATTCGATAGTCAGATTGTGGACAATCCGTGTGATGAGTTGGAGTTGGTACACTCTTCATCACCTAGAACAGGAGTCCAGATAGTTATGATAGGCGAGATACATGAGGTGCAAGGCAATGAGCACAACAGTTGAGACAGTAGGCAGTCACACATGGAGGTTAGGGAGATTTTATACAGTCGTGAGATAGAGCTCCCAGGTGATAGTCTCCAAAAGAAGATTGAACGTGTTAAAGAAAGCATTATAACAATGAAAGAGAGGACCAAGATACTTCGGGAAACCATATTACAGCGAGATGTTGAGCTTACAGATCTTCGAGTTGTATGTATCGAGTCAGCGGTCAAGCTTTCTAGTATTGAAGAGCAGTTAGATTCTTTGATGGGGCAATAGAAGAAACATACTATTGCATTTCAAAGTAGTCCTCTTCAGCAGTACATAGACAAAGCTTGCAGTAGCTTGAGTCCACATTTGCATAATGGAGGATGGTTTTTATAGGTTGGCCCGAATCGAGAAATTGGGCAACAATATATGAGCATTCCAGTGGAAATCAGAAGGGCAGAATGTCAGCTTGGTAGGATTATTCCTTGTGATGGTGCTTATGGACAAGGTCTTTTTCGGGGGTTGGATTGGAGAGAGATTAAGAGTTGGTGTTCTATTGAGTGGACGATTCTTGGGAAGACATTCCTAGCCAAGGGTATAGTCCCACAAGAGCCACAAGAGCCTTGGGATATTTGGGATGAAAGATGCACAAGTTTGCATTGGGATCCAAGTGGGAGACCTTATGATGGATGGATACAATGTTTACTGATGGGGTTACGTGGGAGTCTATAGGATGCTCCTTGTGTCGATACTATGCAGGGTAGTGGTGGATGCATTTTGACCTCTGCAATTCTCATATTGATTTGGTACCCTAGGATTACAGTGACTGGCAGTTTAATGATTGCTAGATGATGCTTTCAGGAGGTCTCTTCTGATGGTACCTCGTTTACACCGTGGTTAGTTACTCTACTTATAGGAGGCTTCAATGGGATATCTTGTGATGGTACCGTGCAACGCAGTGCTTTGAGTAGAGGTTGCTACAGATCTCCTAGGATAATTTGGGACCCTGGGATCATCCCCTGATTTCTTGTGATGGTACCGTGCAACGCAGTGCTTTGAGTAGAGGTTGCTACAGATCTCCTAGGATAATTTGGGACCCTGGGATCATCCCCTGATTCAGTTGGAGTTGCATTGGCATTGCTCGAGGACAAGCAATCTTTGGTGAGGGAGGACTGTAATGTTCCGTTTTTGATAAATAGGGAATGGACCAAGGGCCTTTAATGCTGGGAGCATATTAGGACAATTATTCAGTCATCAGTATAGTAAAGAGGGCCATCAAAGTTATTATCATAAAGCATGCAGAGCATGCAGGCCTTATTTCTTCAGTCTTAAAAGTCAACGAGAAATTAGAATTGCATGCATGCAAAAGTAAAGTGCAAACCCTAAAAGTGCAATGCAAACCCTAAAAGTACATGCTAAACTATTTAAGAAGGGTTAGTGGACCAAATAAACATATCTATGATTATTATTGTTGATTTGGAGTATTTTGAGCAGCAGCAACAATTGGGGTTGAAAACAACGTCTTCAGCTAACGAGTGTTCGACAGTGAAATATCTGCCCTAGTCTCCTTTAGGGTAGGCCATTTAGGTCCACCTTCAGCATTCCCAGGAAGATTGTTTGCAGGTTCACATGTAAAGCCGGGGATTTAGCTCGAAAACCCCAAAGTATTCGCTGGGTCTCTGAATCCCAGTTTCTCTTCCGCATAACAGCTTCATCTTCATCAGCAAGGTCACTCCACTTCCTTGAGTGATTATCAGTCCGCAATTTGCTCATCTAGAGCAGTTATCAGTAGATCCGTGCAGCTGGGGGCGTGAGCACCAAACAGGAGGATCAATTCGCTAGCCATCTTAGAGGGGTCAAAAACTTTGCATGCATTGGTCATTCTCTCCGACATGAGAAGATCTACATCCCGACAAAATCTCAGCTCCATCAGGCACCTCCTTCACCAAAAACGTCACCTTTAGCTGAGGAGAGGGTTTCTTCCTGCTGGGTGATAACACTGGGAAGGAAGCATCATTACCTCACCAGTCCAGCTCTGTATGCATGCATCCTATCTCTAGAGTATCATCAACTTGATTGTCAGTGGTAAGTGTTTACCTTCTTTCTGTAAATCTTTGCCCTAGTTCAGCTATAATTTAGGGCCATTGGTCTGACACCTTGGATGCCAATTTTTATTCAGTATTCTTGCACATTTTGAGAGTACAAGTAAGCCCTAGAATAGTGAAACAATAGAATATCAGTATTTGGGATATTACAGTGGTATCAGAGCATGATACTTGCCAGTTGTGGGCACATAGTAATTGAATAAAAGTACATGTTGATGCATGCTTGTACATGCAAATGCATGTCAGTGATGTTGGTGAAGTGTATGTTAGAACAAAGGTTTTGTTTTTCCAGCTTGTGAGAACATGAAGGCAATGAGAAGGATCTTGACTGGAAATTTGCAGAGGTCAGCAACATTGCAACACTTGCCTCGATATTGGGAATATCTAGCCTTGGGTGATGAGGTATGTGCAGCATTGTCCTTTCAAGACTATTACACCATCATGTTCGGGAGCCAACCCAAGGATTTGGATCAAGTTTTCCTTAAAAACATAATTGGAAGAGTGGAGAAAGATGAGCCCGAGTATAGGTTGATGGTGAGCTTGATTTGGAGTTAACAGTACATGATGAGGATGTGCATGAGGAGATAACATTAGAGCCATCCTGTGAGTCTAGCAACACCAGCACATCCGATAGTCAGATTGTGGACAATCCATGTGATGAGTTGGAGTTGGTACACTCTTCATCACCTAGAACAAGAGTCCAAATAGTTATGATAGGCGAGATACATGAGGTGCAAGGCAATGAGCACAACAGTTGAGACAGTGGGCAGTCGCACATGGAGGTTAGGGAGATTTTATATAGGCGTGAGATAGAGCTCCCAGATGATAGTCTTCGAAAGAAGATTGAACGTGTTAAAGAAAGCATTATAACATTGAAAGAGAGGACCAAGATACTTCGGGATACCATATTACAACGAGATGTTAAGCTTACAACTCTTCGAGTTGTATGTACCGAGTCAGCGGTCAAGCTTTCTAGTATTGAAGAGTAGTTAGATTCCTTGATGGGGCAGCAGAAGAAACATCCTATTGCATTTCAAAGCAGTCCTCTTCAGGAGTACATAGACAAGGCTTGCAGTAGCTTGAGTCCACATTTGCATAATGGAGGGTGGTTTTTACAGGTTGGCTCGGATCGAGAATTTGGGCAACAATATAGGAGCATTCCAGTTGAAATCAGAAGGGCAGAATGTTAGCTTGGTAGGATTATTCCTTGTGATGGTGCTTATGGACAATGTCCTTTTCGAGGGTTGGATTGGAGAGAGATTAAGAGTTGGTGTCCTATTGAGTGGGCTATTCTTGGGAAGACATTTCTAGCCAGGGGTATAGTCCCACAAGAGCCTTGGGATATTTGGGATGAAAGATGTACAAGTTTGCATTGGGATCCAAGTGGGAGACCTTATGGGGGATGGATACAGTGTTTACAGGATGCTCCTTGTGTCTATACTACGCAGGGTAGAAGTGGATGCATTTTGACCTCTGCAATTCTCAAATTGATTTGGGACACTGCGATTATAGTGACTGGCAGTTTAGTGATTGCTAAAGGATGCTTTCAGCAGGTCTATTGTGATGGTACCTCGTTTACATCGTGGTTAGTTACTCTACTTATAGGAGGCTTCCATGGGATATCTTGTGATGGTATCGTGCAACGCAGTGCTTTGAGTAGAGGGTGCTACAGATCTCCTAGGATAATTTGGGACACTGGGATCATCCCTAGATTTAGTTGGTTCAGTTTGATTGATTGTGGAGTTGCGTTGGCATTGCTTGAGGACAAGCAATCTTTGGCGAGGGAGGACTGTAATGTTTCGTTTTTTATAAATAGGGAATTGACCGAGGGCCTTTAATACTAGGAGCATATTAGGACAATTATTCAGTCATTAGTATAGTAAAGAGGGCCATCAGCGTTATTATCATAAAGAATGCGGAGCATGCAGGCCTTATTTCTTCAGTCTTAAAAGTCAACAAGAAAATAGAATTGTATGCATGCAAAAGTAAAGCTCAAACCCTAAAAGTACATGCTAAGCTATTTAAGAAGGGTTATTGGACCAAAGAACATATCTATGATTATTATTGTTGATTTGGAGTATTTTGAGCAGCAACAACAGTTGGGGTTGAAGACAACGTCTTCAGCTAACGAGGGTTCGACAGTGAAATATCTGCCCTAGTCTCCTTCAGGGTAGGCCATTCATGTCCACCATCAACTTTCACCTGATTCGTCCGTATCCAGTGATCCATCATTCCCAGGAAGATTGTTTGCAGGTTCACGTGTGCAACCGGGGATTTAGTTGGAAAACCCCAAAGTATTCGCTCGGTCTTTGAGTGCCAGATTCTCTTCCACATAACAACTTCATCTTCATCAGCAGGGTCACTCCACCGCCTTGAGTGATTATCAGTCCGCAGTTTGCTCATCCAGAGCAGTTATCAGCAGATCCGTGCAGTTGGGGGCGTGAGCACCAAACAGGAGGATCAATTCGCTAGCCAGCTTAGAGGGGTCAAAAACTCTACATGCACCGGTCATTCTATCTGGCACGAGAAGATCTACATCTCGACAAAATCTCAGCTCCATCAGGCACCTCCTTCACCAAAAACGTCACCTTTAGCTGAGGTGGGGGTTTCTTGCTGCTAGGCGGTAACATCGGGAAGGAAGCATCATTACCTCACCAGTCCAACTTTGTATGCATGCATCCTATCTCTGGAGTATCATCAGCTTGATTATCAGTGGTAAGTGCTTACCTTCTTTCTGTAAATCTTTGCCCTAGTTCAACTATAATTTAGGGCCATTGGCTCGCCACCTTGCATGCAAATTTTTATTCAGTATTCTTGCACATTTTGAGAGTACAAGTAAGCCCTAGAATAGTGAAACAGTAGAATATCAGTATTTGGGATATTACATAGGTGTAGGGAAATAGAGTGTGTGGGGGGGTTCATTAAGTAGATTTAGGCCCTAGGGTTAGGTTAGGTTAGGAAAAAACAAGGCAAACAATCAATTTTCTGTGTTTTTTCAAGTCTACAGAGCCCCCATGTCTGAGAGTTAAAAAAATTCGAGTAAAAATTCGACCAATTTTTTACATAAATCGGTCGATTGGACCGGTTTGGTACCAAACTGGTCGTCTGAACCGATTTCTTGACCGATTCGGTTCGGTTTGCTTTCAACTCGGTGAATTGGCCGATTCCGAAATCGATTTCACCGATTTTTAAAATATGGCTGTCACCTGATACTTATCTCCTCCGTCTAGGCCAACTCCTAACGAAGCCAAGGGGGTTAGTCCCTATAAAAATAAAATCTAAGATCTCTAATCCAAGAAAGAAAAGAAAATTTGGTCTAGGAGTTAATGTGGAATGAATTTAACATTTGACAACAAACCACAACAAATGAGTTTTAACAACTTTGAATAAAGACACCTTTCACGACGTTTGTATAATTGATTTAAACATGAAGAATAACATAGAACAGTGACGGTGAATATGGAGTGCTGGTGTGTGGTGTAAGTATTATGGTTGTCTCGTTGGTCAATTTTAAATTATTAATGAGTGATTAAGGAGTGGGTAAAGTTTTGGGTTTGTCTTAATAAGACAAGCTCTCTTGAAATGAGCGCTAAAGCAACTTTACCAAGTGTCCAACAGGCCGAGGCTTAACCTGCTTGGAGTAGCTCCCTGACTCTGTGGTAGTCACCCTTTGCGACCTCCTGAATTCTCAAGGACATGCTTATGTTTTTTTTCTATTAGGCTAGTCACTCGTATCCCTTTCTGGTACAACTAGCTGATCAGACGAGCTACAACGGTGCAGAGCATACAGGGAAGGAGCCTTGGTTGTTTTTTTATTAAAAACTAAAAGTGTTGTTTACTAGCAAACTACTTACGACTGAGAATCTCTTTCCCCCTTACGGGATACTCGGGAGAGCACATTCAGGTTAATTTTAAAAGCTAAAACTTAAAAAGAAATGGAAAATAAAGGTTTTCTAATTAATCCTACAACGAATCTCTTTCCCCTTTCGTGTAACTTGGGAATGCGTGGGTAAGTATTTCTTTTATTTTGCAAAGATGATAAAAAGAAAAAAAGAAATAAAGCAGCTAATTTGCTATGTAAATAAAAAGGAAGGTATTTTGATTGAGTGTTGGGAAGGAAGGGAGGATCAGTCCTCGAGGGAAGACTAGTGTCAGTACTAGAAGGGAGAATGGAGTCAATAGAGTACTCAAGGGTTGCCTTGCGTTTCACACAAGTGAGATTAATCTAGTACGTTCCATAATCAAAGACAAGGAGAATATAAGTATAACTGACTACTGTCTATTACTCCTAAGATCTTTGAAAACATAACGTCAACAAACAACTTGACAACTGCAAATGCTTGCCCAATGGACTAGATTGATAGCCTTCTATGTTAGATTTACTCTACAGCTTGTCATGAAACACACAACCATGAAAGAGATGCCCAATATGTATCCAAAAAACCAACATGATTTTTCTATTCAGCTTAATGGGGAAAAATCCTCCCAACTTTTTTCCATCACTCAATCAAAATACCTTCCTTTTTATTTACAACTGTTTCTCTAAGGAAGCCTCTTCAGTTCACCTTGCCCTTTGTTGAACCTGCCTTAGCGATCCTACCTTAGGGAAACCCCCCTTAGAGTTGGAGAAGAGCCAACCTGAAGCGAGGAGAGAGGAGTGTGGTGACATTGGCTTCTCTCTCGAGAGTTGTCATTGAGCTGGTGTGCTTACTTTTTGGGCTTCAGCACACGCATGCCAGTTTTGGGTGACAACATTTTGGCGCCGTTGTCGAGGACAAATCTTTTTGTTCTTGGATGACTTTAACCTTTGTTTTTTCTTAGTTTTTTACCTTTTTTTGATAGATTTTTGCGTCAAGAGGTGCTCTATAGCCCAGTATGGGGGAGATCTTGTAACGTGATGTAACGTTAGTAACGTTTGTAACATGTCGGCAAAAAATAATAGTGATAGTGAATATTATGGGAGAGATCTTGTAAGGTGATGTAACGTTTGTAACATGTCGGCAAAAAATAATAGTGATAGTGAATATTATGGGAGAGATTTTACAACACAAAATAAAAAATAATCACTTTGGTAACGTTATTTTTATTAATAAAAAATAAATTTTCTAATAGACCAAAATAAATGTCGGCCACAAAAACAATCTAATATGTGGGAGATGTTGTAATCTTCCAACATAACAAAACAATAAAAAAGTAAAAATTTAATTATCCGTAAAAAAAATGTGTGGGTCGAGAAAAAAACACAAAATTGAATTATCCTCAAAAAAGTGTTGGCCTTGCACATGGTTTTAAAACCATGTGCAAGGCATTCTAAACAACCCATGGTTTTATTGTACATGGTTTAGGAGGCTTTGCACATGGTTTTTAAACCATGTGCAAGGCCTCCTAAACAACCCATGATTGTAGGAGGGCCTTGCATATGGTTTTAAAACCATGTGTGCGAAAATGATGCAATGTTCGTTCCTAACAAAATAAAAAATATTATATGTCGGCCATAAATAATATTAAATATTAATAATAATAAAATTATATGTGGACCTTAAATAAAAAGGTGTGTCTTTTGGTTTGAATCAAATCAATGGATACCTAAGAAGAGGTTTGCACCTCGAGAGATTTGATCCATCTTGGCGTTTGATAGAGCCTAGGATTTGGATCTACGCTGGTTAGTCAAATCACCTCTCTGAAATTAGACTTGAATCCATCTGGCGACTCCACTGTCAAATAACTTACCAAGGTATTCAACTGGAAGAAACTCTGAAGGCTTACTCAATTTCATCCTTGAGTCTGAACAGGTTTATAGGAGGAGATTGAATAAGTTCGTTTCTCGTA
Source organism: Pseudotsuga menziesii (assembly GCA_001517045.1). Classification (NCBI taxonomy): domain Eukaryota; kingdom Viridiplantae; phylum Streptophyta; class Pinopsida; order Pinales; family Pinaceae; genus Pseudotsuga; species Pseudotsuga menziesii. Next base: position 452,441 of record LPNX010931726.1, read on the forward strand.
GGATCCTTGAGAATCTTGGATCTAAGTCTGTTTTAGACATCCGTAATTTGTTTGAAGAAAATAATAATCAAAATTGTTTTTTTCTGACATAATGGGTGAGTACTTTACTCAACTCAACTTCTCTCAGATAGCAGGTCAACCCCATCGTCTTCTAGACAAAGCTGTAGAGAAGCTCCCTGTGTTCACTGGCGCTGATGCCATCACTTCCACCATGCATCTCAGAAGTTTCTCAAGATGTGTCAATGCCTTTATTAGTTGATCCTACACATCAACATGATGATGTTTATATGAAAGTCTTTGCTCTTTCCTTGGATGTAAGGGCTGGTGACTGGTACAACAATTTACCGGATAACTCCTTTGCTACATTCACAACTTTAAAGATTACTTTCACTAACAAGTTTGGTGAAAAGAAGGAACCTAGGCATCAACTGGCTTCATTGACAAACATAAAGAAGAAGGAAAACAAGACTATGGATGAGTTTAACCAGAGATTCACAGAACTATCAAATGCCATTCCTGCCACTTACAAACCACCTGCACCATCTATCTTGCTTTATAACATTGAAGCACTTAGTGGGAAGATGCAATATCAGACCAGGGATAAAGAACCCGCTACTCTTCTAAACGCACAAGAAATGGCAGTCAAAATAGACAGAAACAACAGTCCAAAAGATTTCTGTTGACGGTGTGCATTCGACGGACAACACAACCCATAACCTAGTCAAGGAGAACTCAAACAACTAAAGCGCAACACATAAGGGGTTTACAGAGTCACGATTTAACACTAATGGCCGCGGCAAGTCACGATCCAGTAGGAATGTGTCACGACAGTGATAATATAGCCTAATGGTAATTAACACAGTCACGACCTGCTGAGAGAAGGAAGCCGCAGTCACAACCATCCCACATAGTCATGGTTTGCTAGTAGAAGACAGCTACAACCAAGGTTCAATACACAGAGGGTTTCCACAGCGTACGACCAGCCCTAGAGGGCTCTCAACTGTCACGGTACATCAAGGAAAGGTTAAAGCCCATCAGAAGGAGGTCACCATCAGTCATGGCCTGTTAAGAAGAGGTCAACACAGTCATGTCCAACCTAGAGAGGGTTCTTCAACAGTCTTGACCAACCAAGGAGAAGACAGATACAGTCACGACCAGGTAAAGGGGCAACATACAATCACCAAGGATAGACACTACCAAGTTCACAAGAAGGATGAAGCAGCAAGAACCCAAAACGTCCACTCAAAGTAGTAGTAACCTTAGGCGTCATCACAAACCAACAATAATGGCTTGAACAAGGAGACGACAGTATTAAAAGACTGTGTGGAGAGGTGGCAGCGAAACCCTATATTTCAACCCAAATATCTGCAGCAAACCCTAGAGCAGGTGTAAGATTAGATCTTCAATCTTCTCTCGTGAACACACACTCCAAATGAAGTTCAAGACTTGAATTTATAATCTTAACAAGCCTTCTGGAAGGGTCAATCCACTAACCCCTAGCTTTTAGGGTTGTTACCAAACATAACATAAAGTAAGATTAGGTTGACTTAGAATAGGGTACTAAAGGCCATATGGTCAATAACAATAAAACAATAAAATAAAAGTCATTATACCAAAGGTACACACAATAGGGGTGCTACGACCAAGTAAAGATAAAGGACCATAAGTCAATCAAAGGGGTCACAATAAGAAGTTAAGGCAACCCTTATACCCATAAGACCAAGCTCTACCATAAGGGTGGAGAAACAACCCCTTTTACCCATTGGATCAACAAGACCAAGGACTTTAATATTTTCTCTCTTAAAGTATATATATATCATCATTGTATAAGGAGAAGATCCAAACTGATGATGTGATTCTCTGGTCCTCACCACTGTTTCTAAGGGTTAGGCTCTAGGTGACATCATCAAGGGGTGGCCAGTCCCTTGAGAAACAACCTAGCAATAACCAAATAGGAGAGAGGACATCACACATCATCATCTTGGTCAACTTGACCAAGATCCGCCTGGTTAATTGACCAGGAATGTACTGGCAGGAACTGCTTGGTCCCAGACCAAGAATATGCCTGGTCCTAGACCAAGAATGTCTCTACCTCAACCTACAGGATCTGCTTGGTCTCGAACCAAGAAACTGCCTAGTCCTAGACTATGAACCCTAGAGGCATATAGGGGCCCTAACCATGTGTTAGGGACTTTGCCATGGCATTAACCTGCTTGGTCCTAGACCAGGAACCCCAGGAGACTATTGGGGGCCCTAGGGTATTTTCTAGGGTCTTACTTTGCCCTAGTTAACTGACTAGGGTATCATCTTCCTCAACAATGGGTCTCACAGCTGCATAATCTTTAACAAGCCTATTTCTTTTTCTTCTTAAAAAAGGGCTTTAGATGGCGTTTATAGAGAGAAGAGAATGAGATTTAGAATAAGGAATAACATCAATGTTGCAGATCCCATTGCACTCAACTCATACAAAAATTTGGTAGCTTGATGATATGAGAATGCTTGATGCTATGCTTTGAGGTCGAGGCTCTTTTATAGGTTTTCTTCTCTCTATGTAGTAGCCGATCCATGCTTGAGATGGCATGGGTGTGATTAGAGATGGCTCATCAGTAAGTAGTAACATATGTTGTTGGGAAAACTAATTACTCATGATGAGCACACAAAATTGAGTTTGTTGTCGCTCTCCCAATACATGTTTTGATTCGTTGGGCAATAGTGGTGGTAATTAAGCCAATCTCAAAACACCCCATTTTTTATTTCGAATTTTCCTGATAGAAATCTAGAGATCTCTCTTCATGACTCATTGATTCTTGGTCTTCCTCTTACCTTCCACTTTAGGAGGAGGGATATATGAGAGGTCCCTGGTTAATTTGGATGCCTTTGTGCCAAGGGGACAATTGTCTCAAGTACCCCTCTCTGTTGTCCTTTGACCACGTAGTCATGCACTACTATAGTGTATGATTTCTCACACACAAGTGCGGAAAGCACCTACCAAGGGTTTTTGCAATCCTTGGTAGCAGATTAAAATGAGGAGTGAAATAAATCTAATCTAAGCTAGCAATGGTCATTCTCAAACATGCATGCAAATATAGATCATGAAAAAACCATAAAAAGAAGTGTGCATCATGTGAAAAAATGTGGTTTTTGTTATTATATAAATAATCAAGTGATACATACACACCTTAGTAATGTCTGTTGAGGGTAGTGGGCCTCTGTAACTCATCCAAGGAAAGGTTCGTTTGTATCCTTGTACCCCCAATCTGGTGAAAGATTATGCAGCAAAAGAAAGCATGGGTGATTCTTGATGTTGATGGAATCCAGTTGTTTCTTATAACTCACTGGAGGACACAACTTTGAGGTATTTACTATAAACTATGTAGCTTGACTCTTGAGCCATTTAGACAACATCCTTAGGTGGGATTCCTACTGTCTCAAAACTAACTTGAAAAGCTCACCAATTTTGTGGTTGCATCTCCCCATAGGATGATTGAGCCAAAGGCTTCAATGTGGTAACCACAAACTGCCTTGTCTCAACATTGTTCCTAGGCAACAATCTTGCTTTTGCCTAGGCTTCAAGTGTATCAGTTGAAGTAACCACTCCTTGGCTTTCTTCTTTTCTCCTCTATTCTTCCTTTATACCTCAACTGGGTCATAGGTCTTTATTCATTGAATTACATTAGCCCATTAGGTTTGATGCCCAGTTTCATGAGAAGAGCTCACAACATGTGTATTAGCTCCTCCTTCAAAAGCTGCAGCCGATAAAATATTAAATGATTTAACATAAGAGGGAGAGGGTAGAGTATGAGTTGAAGTAATCTCCCCTTGATGGGCATTGCTAGTCTCAAGCACCTCCTGGTCTGCGCTTTTTGATAACTCTAGGGCCTCCTACCTTGCATCTTTTATTGAATCTTGGTTGGGGGATGCCAACGTGGCCCTCTTTTGCTCAGGTTCTTCTTGGTTATATTCCTCCTCAACCTTCCTTTTCTTAGCCAGTTTTAGCCGATTGAGGATGTTGTCTGGGGTGTCAACACCTTCAATACTTTCTGATAGGTGAATTGTTTCTTGTTGGCCTGGTGACGCTCCCTCATGAGTTAATTTCTCCAAAATTTCTTCTCTTTCCTATGTTTGTTGTCCAATTGTAGATTTTTCCCCATTGGTTGTAGGAATTGAGGTCCCACATTCAAAACCAAGGGGAAATCTTCATGTACTTGAGAGTTGCTAGAGGGCGCTTGAGATGGGGAAGGCATGTCTTGAATTATTGGCCCAAACTACTAAGAAATGAGGATAGGAGGAGTAAATGTTGAGAGTAGGTCAGTATTTTTGACCATGGGTGTGCTTGGATTTGCTCTCAATCCTAGCCATTTTGGCCTTTCTTTTAACCTAATAGGCTCTTTGATTCCCTAGCCTTCTTTTCCTAGCCCCCTTTATCCTGTAAACCCCATAGATTGCATCACGGGGATGGCTTTTGGATTGGGCAAGGACTCTTGTGATTGGGAAACATGAGGCTCTTCAAGAGGTACAACTGTTCCTTGTTCAATCTTTTCTACAACTCCTTCATTGGTAGAGTCTCCCTTGCTTCCTCTCATCCTACCCTTATCTTCTTCTTCATCATCATCTTAAATTAAAATATCATCATAAATTTGTTGAATTCCTCATCCTAAGGAATGCTTTGGTAAGGGACATTTTCTAACCCTAAGTATAACCTCATTCTCCACTAGGATCCCCTTTTATTTTTACTAAAATTATCTTCGTGGACGTTAGCATACCTATGGTCTAAGGGGCCTTTGAATTCCATGCTCTCCTTAGTTACTATGGCTCCTGGAGGCCTGTAGAAAGTGTAGTAGGGGTGGCACATTGGGTTGTTTGTGCTGAGGAGTTGGCAACACTTGTGCTACAACCCTTGAGGGGTTAGAATCTCCCTTTAGGATGGTCTCTACCTCTTCATAGGTATCCTTGTTGGCCAACCTTTCAATTTCAAACTTGGATTCATGATCTCGAGGGTTTGGCTGCTTTCTCCCCTTCTCAGCACCCAACAGAAAGTGTATATCATATTTCGAGGATTGGTCTTATGGGAGGTCAAGCTGCTTTAAGGCTTCAAGGGCCTCTTTGATGCCTCTTTTGTCATTTATAGCATATCCACCCTTGGTCATAGGAAAAGTCAACCTGCCTTTCTTTTGGTGACTTCCCCTAGTTGTAATTATGGCATGTTCTCTGTAGGTATTCTTTTAGGTTCTTTCCTTATGATAATAGAGAAGGAAACATACATGATCTTTGGCACATATTGGAGAAATGAAGCTCTGGGTTCCCCTTTCTTAAGCTAGGGTAGCTAATCAATGCCCTCTGGTGGGTAGGCCCCCTTGGGTTTTCTATAGATTAAGGGGTTCAAGACGTGCCCTTGGTGGTAAATAAACAAATATAGCACGTAGGAAGGATATTTGAAGTTTGAACACCCTAATGGTTGAGAAGTCTACTAATTGTTGTCTCAAGCTTACAACTATGGCCTCAACATACTTGAATTGGGGGATATCATGTGCATTGTATGCATCTACAATGGAAACCATTCCCTCATCTATGTTTGCATCAATTTCCATTCCCAAAATCAAAGTAAACATGGAGAGATGATCTTGTGTCCACGGGGAAAAGTTTTTGATTTTCCAAGGGGAAGGGGGGACCTTGGCCAAGCCTTGATTGTAGCACAACCTATGGAAGATAGCTCCTTTGTGGGACTGATTCAGTCTTTTGTATCTCCTGGTTTGGCCCTCATGGGAGAGGACAACTGGCACAGGGACGTACCTAGCATTTGAGAAATGGATAGGGCATTGATAGGGAAGATTACAGTTTGATCGTCGATAGAGGTAATCGAGGAAGAGGTAGGGTGGTAATTCCTAGCACAAAGTTCAATAAACTCAGGAAACGAGTATGTATCAGGAACATTATGTCGAGCAAGGTTGGAAGCCTTGAGGGTGTTGACTTTTACAACTGACATAAATCTTCCATAGGCGACATCTATTTAGTATTAGCTATTTAGGAGACAAATTGGATATATGAGGGGTGGTTCTACAAGTAAGGTTATCAACCAAAGGAGCAATGTGAGGGGGGGGTGACTTGACTTGTATTGAGCTGGGTGTTAGTGGAGTGGGAAGAAGAGCTCGTTGACGTGGCCCTGGAGGCTCTTGGCATGGTTACAGGATTGTTGAGGATAGAGGAACAATAGGGAGTTGACCTTGTATAATAGATGTAGAAGAAACAAGCACATAGTTCTCTAAGACTATAATGAGAAATTGAGTGAGCTTAGGCTTTAAAAATGACTTAACTTCACTTGTATCAAGCTAGGTGTTGGTGGAGTGGGAAGAAGAGCTCCTTGAGGTGGCCCTAGAGGCTCTTGGCATGGTTACAGGATTGTTGAGGATAGAGGAACAATAGGGAGTTGACCTTGTATAATAGATGTAGAAGAAACAAGCACAGAGTTCTCTAAGACTATAATGAGAAATTGAGTGAGCTTAGGGTTTAAAAATGTTACCTGGTAATTTTAATGGAGAAAGGCACTTTGCTGGCGATAACGATGAAATGGCGGCTCATTCTCTGTCATTTAGGGAGTTGTAGAAGTTGATTTAACGTGTAGGAGGCTCTTATTGTGTTTCAATGGCTTGAATGAATTGTAAAAAGGTGAATGGAAGTCGTTCTTTGTTCATAGATGAAGGGGAAATCTTCATTAAAAGTCGAGGATTCAGGCATCAAGTGCCATTCATGACTGTCGTATGGTGGCATCGGGACCCTCAAATGTGTACCGCATGATTGAAAGTTGCATTCCATAGTGATTAATTGAATCAAACCGTAGGCAATGAAGCTTCAATGCCTAATCACAACAATAGGCCAATTTGTGCAGTGCTTAGTCTAAGATTTGATTTAATTAAGTAGTGAATAAAAATATTCCAAACCAGTTTGATGTGTTTTCACTGGAAATGGAATATGGCCAAATGAAGGGTTAATATGAGATGAAACATAGAGAAATATAATTAAAATGTGCCAATGATACTGGGAAAACACTAAGCAAATACACCACCATGCTATAGGACACTAACAACTAAGAACAAGACTTGAACTAACATGCAAAAACCAAGTAAAAGTAGCGACGAGAGCATGAGGAAATAACTAGGTGATTTTCCCAACACTGATCCAACAGATTGCCTCCATCAAACTGCAAAGAACATGATGCACAATTGAAGGAACCTCCATCAAACCACCCAACATGATCGTCCATAGAAGTAAGTCTCCTCTACCAAAGATCACCATCAAATGCCAAGAAGAGAAAGGCTCCATGAAGAAGTATACCCCCATGTCAATCAAGATGCTACAAGGTACCAGCTGAAAACTCCAATGTGAAACCTCATATAATATGAGCTGTAACAGGGTGTATTCATCTTTATTTTACTAACACACTCATATAAACTCTCTCCCACCCCATCTAGTGCCCTTCTCTTTCTAGTTACACAAAAATAATATGCAAACGAAATTCTGTGTGGACAGCTAGCTTGGCTAGGGCTTGCATCTACTGTAAAGCATATAAGCAAAATAACAGCAACCAGTAGTTGAGGAACCTCTCTGTCAGGTGCCCTCTCGCCAGCCAAAGCTGAGATGGACGAGTGGTTTCTTAATGGGAAAGGGCATGCATCTACCAGGGTGGGATAGCCCACTGAAAGGCTGCATGGACAGCTTGCCTTGGCCCTGCGTCTACTTGAAATTATGCTGGGAGGGAAATGTTCCAGCAACGTAAATCGAGACTCAGACAAGCTACCAATGCAGAACTTGCAGGGGAAATGGATCAACGGCGACACTAAAAGCTGCACCGTTCATTGAATGCAGATGGGAGTCAGCAGGGCAGAATACTTAGGCCAATCCTACTTAGCCGAATTTTGGCTGAATTTCTGTACTAAAACCTCCAATTTCACTGATGTTGGGTCATGTTTGTCAGATACCAGGCACTGTGAAACAACTCTAAGCCGTGGGGATAACGATAATCCCTATATTAGCTTTTCCCATATGTAATAATTTTCAACTTTTACATTCCTTGCCTTTTGCATCTCGATAGGAGACAAAAGAAAGCCCACTTGTTAGATAGTACTCACTATTATTCTATATTTTCTCACTAAGTTGCAAACTAATGGGGTTTCCCAATCTACTTTGTATTCCCATCAGACTTACCTTTCTTCTACTCTTTGTACCAAACTAAATAATAGATATATTTCCTGTAAGATGTAGATGAATTTTCTTTCTTTTTATTGAAGTGCTTCAATAAACATGCCCAAGGGGCTGCACTGCAAAGAAGAGACTTCCTTTGGCTTATGTGCCAGATCTAATGGGTATCTTTTCCACCAAAGATGATCAGGATTTACAGCTGGACTTGTCCCTTTTGAAACTCATGCCATACAGGGGGAGCAGAGCATAGCTAGAATGGAACCTTGGTGGACAGATTAATTCTGTCAATCTCATCAGTAAACAAATGCTGTCATCTAGACTGTCTTTTAGCAAGCTACAACAACAATAGGAGAGGTCTTCTCTGTAGACAATGCCTTGGGTTGGAAGCTTCAAGAAGCACATCTCGAGTGTCTGCATCACAAAGCAAGAACTTCCTGCAGCTAAGATTTCTAGGCTTGATGGGTATCTATCCTGCCAAAGTTGCCTGTGATTCACACCTGCATGCCCTCCAGGTGGGGCAGACTATTCATGGTGCATGGTTTGACACTCCATCGTCCTCACCAGTGAACCAGTGCCTTGTTGGCTCCACATAATTTTTTGATTGTGTATCTAATCTCCTTCATTTTATTTCATACAAAAGGATTTTTAAAAACTGAACAGTGCGACAGATTGCTGTGATTATAGGATTTCCTTTTCCTTATTTCCCAGATTTTAAATTGTGCAAAATAAGAGACAAGACAGTACTTATTTTAAAGATTCAACAGAGGCAAAATATGCTGAGAGACAATTGCTTTGGCTAGCTCTTTATAGGTGGCAACTGGCAGGACTCGAAATCCCCAGAGCAGCATTCTGTTGGACTTGAGGCACAGTGTTACGTAACAGTGGCCAAAGAAGTTACATGATCCCTACAATATAGAAAATATCGACATTATGAACCCACAAGCATTCCTTATGAGTGCTTTGAAATTTCACCAGATTCTGAAAATTCACAGCAGATTGCTACTCTGAATCCAGATACAGTATTCATCTAATGTTCTAAGTTCCTTTGGAGTTCAATTACTATGTTACGGGGAAGTGCTCCCCCCTCCTCTGGCCCCGCTCCCGAAGCTTGCTTCTAAAGGAAGCGTCCAGGAAGCGCACTTCCTAAACACTTCCATATGGGAGCGTTTTTAGGAAGCTCGCTTGCTTGCAAAAAAAATTGTTTCTTCCTTGTTTTCTTCAACTTTTCTTTAAAAAAAACAATTAAGTGATGGGTGGGGGGAAACTAACCCTAGGTCCATACTAATGCTATATAAAGGAGGAAAAGCCTACTCTAATAGCAAAAAACCTAACCTTAGTAATCATCAGTAGCATTAAATGGTAATATTAAATTCAGTAAAAGTTGACATTTTCCTTATCTTTCATTTTCTATCCTTTTACTGAAATTTTTAACGTTATCATTAATTGTTTCAGGATGTTTGAGAGTGGTTCCAACCTCATCGGACTTCAAATGCAAAAAGTAAAATTTTTGATCCCATTCAAAATTCAACAGACTTATCAGTTTGTAGGATTTCAGAATTGCAATGTTTCAATTGGGTTTTATCATGTATGATGGTATGGGGTTGGCATTTAACCAAACACATCAACCCCTCTATGTACCTTGATGTTGGTGGCCTCAAAACTAGTTTTTGAAGAATCCCTAGTTTATAGCCTATTTATTGGTTGCCTCAAAATTAGTTTTTGAAGAATCCCTAGTTTATAGCCTATTTATTGGTTGCCTCGAATCTAGTTTTTAGCCTATTTATATATTGAAAATTTCAAGCTTTAAGGTTGATGTTATGGATACTGGACTAGTGGTTGACAAATTCCCTACTAGATGATTGATGATTAATGAATGATGTTATATGGTATTATGGTTTATTTCATGTTTTTATGCTTTCGATATCTAATTCAACATTCTACATGCATTTGTTGACATATATGCATCAATATATATATATATATATATATATATATATATATATATANAAATTTCGCTTTTCGCTCCCACTCTTGCTTCTGCTTCTCGGTTTCGCTTCTGCTCCAAGCTAAAATATAGCAAAACTGAGACATTTTACAGGCTTCAGGAAAAGTAACACAAAACCTATGTTGTATATAGTATGTAATGACATCACCACCCTGTGTAATGAGAACCTTCAATAATAATTCAATTGTTTTGTGAAAATTCAGAAATGCAGGGATTGTGTAAGTTGGGGTTGGTATCTAATTCTGCAACAGTGTGGATGAAATCAAGGCTGGCTTTCTGGTAGGTCTCAAGGGTGTACAGGGTTGTGCGATGGGTAGCCATTGCTGTGGCCTGATGTGGGCCTGCATGGCACAAAAAATGGAGCCTGCTTAATCACCTCTATTATGCATTGATTGATCTCTATATGTGTATACATGCTACAAATAAAATAAACAGATATAACTGTATTGATGATATTATTATATTATATACAATGTGCATGTATTTCAAATTCATGAGATTTCCATGGCCACCACAACCAGGAGAATCGTGTTTGAGACCAAATGTAAGTGCATAAAAGGGCACAGAGAGGAGAAGACTGAACAGGGTGAGGTCTGTTCCACCAACTCCCTCTCCAAATGTATCAGACTCCTTCCCATGAATGCGCTATTAGAGAGAAAAAGAACACACAAATGTGGGCCCATTGTGTGCAAAACAAAATGAGGGTGACCAAGGGTGGCCACTGGTGCATTGAAAGTTGAAACCATTCATGCCCATACTAGTTAGATATATATTTGTATAAGGACATATGAGTGTAGCTTCTAGGCTTATCATTTATTTTGGGTAAATAAACAGCAGCAAATTATATTATATCAACCGAGTGTATGATGCAGGCACACCTCTGGCATAATGGTAATTCCTGCACACCAAGTTTGGTTGCATTAACAAGGCACATGAAGGGACCACTTTGAAGGCACTAAGACACAAATCTAAGAGACGGTTGACTATAGTTATAAGTACATACTCCAGGTGGCAGATAGTGATTGGAGATGAAGTGGATCAAGTGGACATAGTCACCTATGATTGCAAATTATTGGAGGTTTGGAGTTCTATAAAAGGTTGCACAGGTTCATTTGGAATGGGAAGGAGAATAGGGTGCCAAATTGGCGTATTCTGTTGTTGTGATATTTGGTATTTTGTTCAAGTATTTGATGTACAACTTGGCCAGTAATAGGTTTGCATGAATAATAATAAATGTGCAGGCCCCATATATAACAATACTCAAATCTTCAAAGTAAACAAACTCAAAATTATAGCATGGACATACCAATGAGATGTATTGGAGTAGCGTGATATTATATAGAAGACATGCATGCGATGCATCAACTCTAGGCCAGAAGGTAGTATCGACTGCCAAAGCAATTCACCCATGCAAGTTCTACGCCCTCTTTTGGTCTCAGATCACAAGAATGCCTCCAGAAAATAGCACAAGTATCAACAAGCAGTAATGAAACTAACTAGGGTTCGCCCAGTACAATCGATGAGTGATATGGCTCCCAAGATGATATGACAATGCACCTCCAATAATCTTAGCCAAGAGAATGCACCCCCAGTGTTGGATAAGGGAGAATGTGCCCCCCCAAAAGATGACAAAGAAATATGCCCTCTGTGGGATAGCTCCTCAATGCACCTGTTAGCACCATATTTTGAAATATATTTTAGTTGCTGGAGATGTCGGAAAATGACCCTATTGGAAATGCTGTGAAGGCACCCTTTAGGATATCTGAGGCGGATGAAACACTCACGATGGAACATTAGATGGTGAAAGGGTTTCAAATCCACGATGGTAGGCCATTTCACCTTTTGAGTAAGCAACGACATGAATAAGGTGAATATCAATGACGGACAGAGATTCCACAGAACAGAGATGCAAGGCAAAATGCGGCCTAGGGATTTGCGGAATATGTTAAATGGAAGCAGTGTTGGAGAGCTGAGATTGATCCAACACTAGATCAACGATGCTAAGACTTTCTGCGCAATGAATGTGCTCGAGCTAAGTAATTTTTTCAAATCATGAAATGTGTTAAATTGAGAAGCGATCGGACGATGGAGATAAGGGTGGAGATAGATTTGCGGTCAGGGTAAGTTCCGCGATCCGAACTAGCACGGACGGAGTCGAGATTTCAATGTGCAAAAAGTTACAAGGCTCGTAAAGATCGATGGCTGCAAAGAGGGGTCAATCTCGATCAATGGATAGGAGACTTTCCGCGAGCAGGAGTTGCTCACTCGATTGAAGGAAAAGGGATTGGCGGAATGTTAAAAGTTCTCGGGAGTGAACGGCCCCGATGAGGATAGATCAGAGATCGACGACCTATGTGGATTCCCCCAAATCGAGCTGCACACATGGGTAATGTTGAGGCGTCGGCAAGGAAGTCTTACAGATCAAAGACTTAGATTGCAGAGAAAAGATCTACGACACAGGTTAAACGGAGGCACATGGGAGTTACGCAATATAGAAAATTATAAAGGTGTCTACGTGGAGTTGAAAAGGGTTTTGTCTTTTCCAGAGCTTCGAGATTGACAAACGCCCAGACCGTGTGTAGAGTGCTAGCGCGGACAGATCGAAGAATGACGCTACGTGACAAGGTAGGATCCCTGATACTTTCTCAGTACTTTTGAAAATGGATAGACCAAAAGAGATAGAGACAGTAGATGTAGGAGATAATGAAGAATTAGGGGCTAGTGGTCAGAAGGAGGAAGAAATCTTCGTAGATGAAGACGCAGGAATCTTTGATACTATTCTGTTGGGCAAAGCAGTTGAAGCGGCTAGAGGTAAATTGGAAGTTATTAAGGACCAATGTAGAGATACTTGTGGTGTTTTTAAGTCATTTTTCCATCTTTTCTCTGCTAGCCAAACCCCCCATTGCCCTGAGTTTGTTGAGTGGTGTGCAGGAAATTTTTTCGCCACTGAAGGAGTCATCATGAATAGGTCCAGGTCCAAAGTCTTTTGCCTTGTTCAAGACCTCGACATCCGTAAAGCCCTCCATGTCCCAGACGAGTTTGTCCATACGTCCCAAGCATACGAGGAAGAAAATATTGTGCAGTTTTTTTGAGAATCTACAGTCGAAAGTAGGGAAGCCTTCCTGAAATCTTGTTCAAAACCTAACGCTGAAGTTATCACCCTGTCTTACCCCATTGATCTGAGTTTGTTTAACGAAGAATCCCAGTGGTGCGTAAGCTTAGCCAGTCAGTTCCTAGGTTTAGATACTAATGGCTACATCATGGAGCCGTTGTTGAGTCTGCTGTTTGTCTTCCTGGACAGTCATTTTAGTCATGTCATCTTAAGTTCGATGAGTTTCTAGCTGAGAACATTTGTTCCCAGTTAGCTAATTTCCATAGCACCAGAGTGTTTAGATTTCAGTCCTTCTTATTGAAAGTGTTATTGTCTTAAAATGAAGATAATTCACAGGCACCAGGGTTAGTAATCACTGATGACATGACTAAGAATTACTGTGAATTCTTGAACCTCTTGATGGCATAAGTATATAGCCTCTTCTTCCAAGAAAGATTGCCTAGGGTGTTGCCTGAGATGAAGAAAATGCTGTAGCTATCTCCTAATAAAAGGATAGGAGGTTGGTTTCTGATCGAATTTTCAACAATTATAAGACTGTACGGTTTTGTACATCAATTGTATATCCTTCCCACCTTTTTGACAGTTTGGATTTTTTCATTGGAGTTGGTCAGGGAGAGGCTCACTGTTGAAGAACACATTCTGAGTTTTAGGAAAAGTTCAGGGATAAATTTTCCCTGGAAGGTGGGGCCATACACAATCAAAAGCAGAGCCACCCTGCCACTGGTTTGTTAGATTTTTATCATTTAAGCTAGCATTATATTAGAATATTTAACTGAGAGAATAACAAGCACAACAATCAAACACAAGAGACAACGAACACAATATTTTTTCTCGAAGAAACCATAAATGGAGAAAACCCCGCAACTTCCTCAGAGATAGAATCAACACCAAAAGTAAAATCCCAAAAGAGTAAGATGATCTCTCGATAGCAGTAGCCTCTTTCTTTCTAGCCCCAACAACTTCTTATTCCTCAGCTATGCGCTACAACCGAGGGTGAGTGAGTGTGTGATAAATAGAGAGGCTCACTCTCTATTTATACTAATTCTCGACTTGACAATAACTCACTAGGGCTGACTTCTCTAGGAGAGTCTAATAACCCTGGGGCCCTACAACTGCGGGGACTTTAACCCTTGAACAATAGAAGGGTTACCCACAATGACTTGACATGACTTGTTTACATTATTGAATCTCCCGATAGGAACATCGGGGCATGACGTGACTCAAATACATTACAAGCATTTCCCGAAATAAACATCGGGGTACAAGACATAAGATATACAGGTGAATACATTCCGAAGTTACAAATACATCAACACTCCCTCTTAACTAGGAAGGTTTTCTCTCGACACAATTAATCAGCACGGGTCTTCTTCTCTGTATCATCTGGATCATCAATGAGTTCTCGTCATCTTCATCTTCAAGTCATCTTCATCTTCAAGCTATCTTCATCTTCAAGTCATCTTCATCTTGATCTGGATCATCATTGGGTCATCATCATGGGTGCTATCTCTTGATTCTTCTCTTCACAGGAGGTTCTACAGAGCCAACCCTTTTTCATGCTGGATGTACATCTATAGAGCTAGGCCTTTTTTATACTGGATGTATCATCACAGAGCTAGTCCTTTTTCATACTGGATGTGTCGTCACAGAGCTAGTCATTTTTCATACTAGATGTGGGATCTACACAGAGTGAGTCCTTTTTCATACTGGATGTGTCATCATAGAGCTAGCCCTTTTTCATACTAGATGTGGATCTACACAGAGCTAGTCCTTTTTCATACTAGATGTGTCTTCATAGAGCTAGCCTTTTTCATGCTGGATGTGGGATCTACACAGAGCTAGTCCTTTTTCATACTAGATGTGTCTTCACAGAGCCAACCCTTTTTCATGCTGGATGTAGGATCTACACATACATCTGACAATGGAAGGAACCGGTCCTCTCACCATGTCACAGCTCTTACATCCGACCATGGAAGGAACCAATCCTCTCACCACGTCAGAAGGGCACAACACTTACATTTGACCATGGAAGGAACCAATTCTCTCACCATGTCAGAAAGGCACATCACAGACTCATCACTTCCTCTTGGAAGGAACCTCGCTCTGGAGAACACCAAGCTTCTCCCTGAAGTATTCAAACTTCACCCTAGCCAATGGCTTAGTCAACACATCAGCTATTTGTTTGTTCGTCGCAACATACTGGAGCTTCACTGCTCCTCTCTGCACCATATCCCTGATATAGTGATATTTGATCTCGATATGCTTCGACTTGTCATGGAACATCGGGTTCTCAGACAACTTCACGCAACTCTGGTTGTCGCAATATATACAAGCAGCATCTAACTGGAGATCAAATAGATAAGGCAGTAGCTTCCTCAGCCATATTGCCTCACAACTAGCTGAACAGGCTGCGACATACTCTGCTTCAGCTGTACTCAGTGCCACATAGGATTGCTTCCTGCTAAACCAAGAGATCACACCTGATCCCATACCGAAGTAGCACCCTGAAGTGCTCTTTCTATCGATGGCACTGCCTGCCCAATCTGAATCAACATAACCCTCCAGGTTAATCTTTTGATCAGCCTTATACTTGAGCCCATAATCAACTGTACCCTTTAGGTACCTCAGAATATGCTTTGGAGCAATCAAGTGAACATGTCTCGGATTTGTCAGGAACTGGCTCAAGCAACAAAGCAAATATCTGGTCTCGTATTCGTCAGGTACATCAATGATCGAATCATCCGACGATACATCATGGCATCAACCGACTCAGATGAAGCATCACTCAATAGCTTCAGGTTTGATGCCATAGGTGTGGTTATGGCCTTGCAGTCCATCATCCCAAACCTTTTCAGGATCTCTATTGCATACTTCCCTTGTCTGAGGAAGATTCCATCCGCATTCTGCCACACCTCCATGCCTAGAAAATAATGCATCATACCCAAGTCCTTCATTTCGAACTCGGCAGCAAGCTTTCTCTTCGTATCAACAATCAATCCATCCATACCTGTTACAAACATATCATCTACATATAGTAGGAGTATCACTGGATTGCATTCTTCAACCTTGTAGTAAAGGTTGGAATCTGCTTTACTTTTGGTAAAACCCAAATTGGATAGAAAGCCATCAATTCTGCTGTACCATGTCTCGAGTGCTTGTTTCAAACCGTACAGGGCTTTCTTCAATTTATACACGAGTCTCCTTGTTATGTGTCTCAAAACCGAGCGGCTACTCCACATACACTTCCTCTTCCACTACACCATTCAAGAAAGCAGTCTTGACATCCATCTGGTGTATCTTCCATTTCATCACTGCAGCCAGAGCAAGTACTGATATGATGGAAGTGTATCTAGCTACAGGTGCAAAAGTTTCTTCATAATCTATTCCTTCTTTCTGGGAGAAGCCACGAGCCACAAATCTTGCTTTGTATTTTTCTATGTTGCCGTCTGCAGCATGCTTGATCTTGTAGATCCATTTGGAAGTCACCATAGACTTCCCCTCAGGTCTTGGGACAACATCCCAAACATCATTCTTCATGATCGATTGGTACTCTTCGATCATAGCATCCTTCCATTCTTTCTTTTCTATCGCTTCTTCATAGTTGGAAGGTTCTTTATCAATGGAATCACATAATAAGGCTACATAATTGGAATAGGACCCAGTTCTTTTCCTTTCTCTGTGTGATTCTTCTGGAGCCCCATATCTTTCTGCACCTTGGATAACATCTCGTACCCAAGCAGGTTTCCTCTTGTGAGGATTCTTTTCCCGAGGTGGATCTACAGGTTCTTGAGGTTCTTCTAATTCTCGATCTTCTTCTTGATATTCTTCGTTCATGGTTGTGTCATGAATTCTGGGTGCTTCTGTTTCTTCAGGTTCTTCAGTAGGTCTCTTTCTGGATTTGTTGTAAGCTGAGTCTTCGTCAAATGTTACATCCCTACTGATGTCGATCTTCTTGAATCCTGGGAAGTATATTTTGTAAGCCTTCGAGCTTTCAGAGTATCCCACAAATATACCCTTCATTCCTGAAGGATCTAACTTTGTCATCTTTTCTTTCGGAATGTGTATGTACACTAGACAGCCGAATATTCTGAGATGGCTGACTTCTGATTTCTTGCCGAAAAAGACTTCTTCAGGTGTCTTATTCTCGAGTACTCTGTTTGGAGTACGGTTCTGTACATACACCGCTGTTCTGGCAGTTTCTACCCATAGATGCATGGGAAGATCTTGATCATGAAGCATAGCCCTTGCAGCTTCCATGATCGTTCTGTTCTTCCTTTCTGCAACTCCATTCTGTTGTGGATTATATGGAGTGGTTAACTCCCTCTTAATCCCTGAATCTTTGCATAAGTCTTTGAATTCATTCGATGTGAATTCTCTGCCATTATCTGATCGAAAAATCTTGATTTTCTTTTCTGTGTGGTTCTCGATCAAGGCTTTGAATTCCTTGAACTTGCTGAATACTTAATCTTTGTTCTTCATAAAGTATATCCATGTCTTCCTAGAAAAATCATTAATGAAAGAAACATAGTATACATACCCGCTTAATGAACTGGATGACATCAGACCGTTTACATCAGAGTGGATGATTTCCAAGATTCTTTTTGCCTTGTTCTCGCTACTTGGAAATGTCTTCTTTGTGTTTTTTCCTTTTGCACATCCTTTGCAGACACCATCATGTTTTGTCTGCATTTCTGGAAGACCTTCAACAACTTTGCTTACAAGTGGTAGTGCCCTGTAATGCACATTTGCAAGCCTTTTATGCCAAAGTTCATTTGGTTCTACCGAGTCACGAACCAAAGCTTGTTCTGGTTGGCCCTTCAATTTGTATAGACCTCCTTGTTCCCCAATCACTATGGCATCATCAAAAGTCTTTCTCTTTGGCCACATAAGAACTTGACCATCTACAAAAGCAACCCTCATTCCTTTTGCATTCAATGCAAATATGGAGAGGAGGTTCTTCTTTAGTCCTGGTACAAACAATACATTTTTCATCTTCATAGACTTTCCAGAGTCTAGTTTATAGGAGGATTCACCACTACCTTTTATTGGATACTGGTAGTCATCCCCAAGTTTCACCTTGTGAGGTGACTCATGTTCAGATAATTTCACAAATGATTATTTGAATCCCGTCATATGTTTGGAAGCACCACTATCTATAAGCCAATCATTGCTTCCATGTGAGATAGTTCTCGTGAGAGCGGAGATCAACACATATTCTTCATCACTTTCTTGTCTGATTCTCTTTGTGGAAGGTTCATCATCCTTTGCAGCATGAGCATGATGTCTTCTCTTGTTTCCCCTTTTTTTGCGAGAGTTCCCTTTGTTAGGGCAGTATTTGGATATATGTCCTTTCTCATCACATGTGTAACATCTAATAGTAGACATATCTCTTCTAGAGTGTGAATTCTTACCTTTGGAGTGATGATGGTCCCTTCTTGTTTTCTTGGTGTGGACTGTGAGAGCTTGATCTTCACTTCCCATCTTTTCTTCTCGAGCTGCTATCCGAGCTTCTTCTTGAGAGCATTCTTTCCATAGTCTGCTGAACTTGACTAACTTCTTTCTGGCACAGATTCCTTGAATGAAAGAGTCCCATGCTCTAGGAAGACCATTCAAGGTGGTCATCACAATCTCTGCATTCTCCACTTCTTCATCTACTGCTTCCAGCTGTTCCTTGATCTGAGAGACCCTTGTAAAGTAAGACTGGATGGTCTCTGCATTCTGGATCTTTACATTCTTCAGTTGGTTTCTCAGAGTCATCTTCCGGTTTATGTTCTTCCCTTCAAATAGTTTGGTCAGGGCATCAAACATAGCTTTAGGTGTCTTTACGGAGGACACATGTGGTATGAGGTGATCCTTGATTGAATTAGCAATAATCCTTTTAGCCATGACCAATTTCTTCTTGTGTAAGGCCTTAGCCTCATCTCCCTCTGGAACTGGAACCTCATCATTGATATAAGAGTCCAACTCATTTTCTTTCAGGACCAGGGAGATCCTATACTTTCAAGCTCGGAAGTTATCAGCTCCCTCAAGCTTTTCATCAAGCTTGGTATGATGAGACATCTTAACTGAGAACCTCAAATGGAAATACAAAAGATTTAGATCTTACCAGGTTAAGATGTTGGATCTGGATTTGGAGCTGAAATTCTGTAGTGCTGGTTTAGGGGCAGATTAGGGTTCGACTTTCCTGGAGTTCTGTCCAACCAAAAGTTTTGATTTTGATCTCTAAACTTCGATTTTGAGGAGGAGATCAATCCAGGCCTGGGCTCACTTAAAAATTCAACTTCTGTGGAAAGCCCTAATTTCTGGCAGTAGTGTCAGGTCAAAAACTGAAAATGCTCAGAATCAGATTCTGCTTTGACAGAAAGATGCGCCCTAGAGAGGAGAGTCAACCCAACTTTCTTTTGCTGAAAATCTGTGGAGAGAGATCCAAAAAGTAGGAAGCCCTAGTTCCCGCAGCTGCACAATGTCTTCTTCTCAGGTTAGCTCTGATACCATGTTAGATTTTTATCATTTAAGCTAACATTATATTAGGATCTTTAACTGAGAGAATAACAAGCACAACAATCAAACACAAGAGACAATGAACACAATGTTTTTCCTCGAGGAAACCATAAATGGAGAAAACCCTGCAACTTCCTCAGAGATAGAATCAACACCAAAAGTAAAACCCCAAAAGTAAAACCCTAAAACAGTAAGATGATCTCTCGACAGCATTAGCCTCTTTCTTTCTAGCCCCAACAACTTCTTCTTCCTCATCTATGCGCTACAACTGAGTGTGGGTGAGTGTGTGATAAATAGAGAGGCTCCCTCTCTATTTATACTAATTCTTGACTTGACAATAACTCACTAGGGCCGACTTCTCTAGGAGAGTCTAATAACCCTAGGGCCCCACAGCTGCGGGGACGTTAACCTTTGAACAATAGGAGGGTTACCCACAATGACTTGACATGACTTGTTTTCATTATTGAATCTCCCGATAGGAACATGGGGGCATGCCATGATTCAAATACATTACAAACACTTCCCGGAATAAACATTGGGGTACAAGACATAAGATATACAGGTAAATACATTTCAAAGTTACAAATACATCAACATGGTTGAAGATCTACTCAGGAACATGGGATTCATTTTGGGGCAAGCCATAAGCTACGACCCACACTAGGTGATCTCCAAAAGGAGACAGGCCAATAAGAATAAGCCTTTTAAATACACGGAGGTCGCTGGACTCAGGGAAGCTGCAAATTGGGATGATTATCCTAATCACACCACAAAAGATATCAGCATGGAGCAGAACTCTGTCTCATCCCTACTTGGGGAAAATTCTTCCCCTATGAACCTGTCCAGCATAATTGCTATGGCTGGAGATGTCTCGTCTTTAGTGAGTTTTTCAGAGAATACTAAGAAGAGGGACCATGCAGAACCTATGGATACTGATGATATAGACACAGCGAACACACCCAAAAAGCATAAAATGGAACTAGAACAACAGATAGTGCAGGTAAGGACAAGGGGTATGAGAGGCAAGATGGGGATGAGAAGCAGAAAGGGCAAGCAGAAGCAAGGAGAACCCATAAAAGTTGGGTTAGAGTTGCAAGAGTATGTATTTGATGGGAAAACCCTAAGCAAATATGCGTCTAAAGAAGATTTACTAAACACATACAGAGAGACGACCAATAAAACCTTCGATGAGTCAGTGAGGTTATATGATGAAATATGGCAGCTACCTGGGCCTGGCGTAGCATTGAAAAATGTGAGGGATCATACTACAGACACCCTGAGCCTGGCCGTGTCAATGGGAAATAAAGTGTCAGAGGTCAAGGTGAACCTGGGGCAGGTTCCTATTCCTGATATCATAAACCTCAACAGAGAAACTGAGGATATACTGAATACCAGATTGCTAAAGGCCACTTTACATATGGCTAAGCCGGAGTCTAGTAAAATTAAGACTCAAGATCTATTGATGAAAGTAAGAGTTGAAAACAAGGCTTTGAAGGTCCAATTTCAAAAGTTGCAAGATGAGTCAATCAAGGTGGATGGACAGGCAGATAAAGGAGCACTAGCTCAGAAGTTACTGGAAGAGAAAGAAAGAGAAATTCAGGTGCTCAAGAAGAAGTTGAAAATCCCTTCTACCCAGCTCATTCAAACAATTGACTTGACTGAATTTGAGAAGGAAAAAGAGGCTTTGAATACCGAGCTGACTGATTGCAAGGCCAAACTTTTGAAACTCGAGAAGAAAGAGAAACAATGGGAGAAAGAAGATAAGTTACTAAGGGAAGGCGCAGAGGATCTAAAGGTTAAGCTATCAGCAAAGGAAAAGGAGCTACAAGAGAAAGGAGAAGTAGTGGAAATTCCAGCCACTTTGCCTAGTATGGAGACAGACACCACCTCTTTGTCTAATGCTATGTTGTAGGTAAAACTAAGGGACGTGGAGCTTACAGGGTTAAAGCAACAAAATAAGAATTTGGAAGATATGGCTTTGAAGAAAGAGGAAGAAAAGAAGAAATTAACAGAAAGATGTCAGGAATTGCTAGAACAAAATGCCAAGTTAAGCAAGCAAGTGATAGGCCAAATGGCCCTGCAGGGGTGCTGGCATATGATCTGGGATAAAATCATCTCAGAAGCCGACAAGTTCAGACCTTATTTAAATTTCATCGCCGATCAAGAAGACGCCTTGGAAGTAGCTAAGAAAATGTTACGAAAGCAAAAGGAGAATTGCACAAGAGATCTGTGGAGACAGTTGAGAATGCTATCAATTTTCTAAGCAACTTATCAGAAGAACAAACCATCAGGTATGATATCCCAAACAGAGTTGCTATCATTTCTGGAGCCAGAAAGGTAGTAAGAAAACATAGGATGCTAGACACGGTACATGCCAAGATTGATATTATAGATCACAAAATCGAAGAGGTGATCAAGTTATTTAAACCAATGGTAAACAGGGGGATTCCTTTCTTCTGGGAAGAAAAGGGACCCTTGTTGACTCAGGAAGAGTATCTGGAGAGGTTAATCCTTCGTAGGGCTGACCACAACAAGTTTGGGGATACGCGGCATGTCCTGTCGGGCCCCATTTTGTTTGACAAATTGGTTGGGGCATTTGAATTATTAGCTGATTTTAAGGCCACCCGCGCTATAGTGCCTAATTTCTCATACATAGAGAATACAGAGCTCAAAGTATTAGCACATGACATGGTTGTCGCTGTTTTGCCTGGTCTTGACATGTGGAAGTCAATTCAATTGTATGGGTCAAAACAATTTAGTACGCAACCTCGAAGCTAGCCAGGAATGCAGCACAAAGGGTTTTTCCTCAGAGACATACCCATTAGCAGTCATCTCTCTTAGATTTTACACAGCTGTCATCAACCGACATACACAGGAAGGCTTTTAGCCTATTTTTCAAATAGTTTGTAATTATTTCTGTCTTATGTAAATCGTGGTGTATATGCCACGTTCGAGTTTGTTAGGATTTGTTCTTCAGTTGTAACAAATTTTGGTTCGAATGTCGGTCTAGGAGGTCAGAGACATTATAATTATACCTCCTCGCAAAAGGAGAAGAGGTTGGTTGTTTTTAATCTTATGATACTGTTGTACTTTCTTTTGAATTAATACAATTTTCAGAGCTATATGCTGGATATATGCATTTACAGGTATTCTTGTGTGTCTCTCAATTGTAGTCTATAACTGTCTTTCCTTTCATATGCATGTTTTCCTTGTTATATTTTACATTGTGGTGTTCTTCATATCGCAGACTTAGTGTATAGTGTGTAGGAATTCATAATTCTATGCTCCTACCATTGTCTCTGGTATCCACCAAATATTTCTCCCAAAGCCGGTGTGGAATTCATCCCCGTGGTGCTCTGCGCTAGTGGACTGTCATCTTTCTGCTTATATCACCAGACCCCAAATATAATGATCGTAATCGAGGCACTATCTCGCTCCTGTGATCATTTTCTTGTGCAAAACGCTCTGTATCCTTGATATCTTGTCTCCATCGCCCAATGTATCTTTGTTTCGTCTACCAACCACCGACAAATTTGATATCCATTTTGTGACCATATAACTGGTCGTATTTTACATTTGTGAGAGATCCCTTTCTGCAATTGGAGAAGCCAGCTCCCTTTCCTAAAGTGGTTTTGTTGTTTTCTAGGAATGATCCTTCACAACTTTTGGTAATTGGCGCCGTTGTCAGGGACGAAAGTGCATATCAGCCCTGGGAAGAACGACAAGGATTGCAAAGTTTCAAGGAGGAGATTTCTGTAGGCAAATAGAAGTTTCTACATTCACAAGAAGGTTGTACATTGCCTTGGCGACTCCACATTCATTTTGAGCAGTATTACGTGAGACACCCTGGCTTTCAAGAGAGTACATACGAGAGGTAATCCTAATACTGAAACTTTGCACAGTGTGGAAAATCCAGAAAGAACACTTAGAAGTAGAAATAAAGAAAAAGTGAATATTCCTCAGTTTGATACATCATCATCTCAAGATTTGCATAATATACTAGAATCCAAATGGGAAACTAGTGTTGAAAAAGCACCGTCAAAATCAAAGTCTGAGTCCGACCTAAAGGAAGTTGAGACTAACCCTAGTAGATTGGAATCATATCTTCTTAACGCTTTGTGGTTAAACCTTGAAACCTTAGCAAAGGCTGTGAAAACTGCCCCTATTATTCAGAACTTTCAGTTTCCCAGCTCCCAGCCTGTTCTGAATCCTCCAGTTGTTCAGCCTGCACCACCCGCTCCTAACCTACTTATACAAATGGCGGCAGCTAGGTTTGCTCCATTAGCTTTACCTGCAGCGCCGCATGACCTTCCTTTGAACTATGCACAAAGAATCACCCTGTATGATGGAGAAGGGAATGTCTCTGCAAGATATCATGTAAGGAAGTTTGATGATTTTATTGACCTAGAGGAAGTAGATCATGAGGATGTTAAGATGAGACTATTTGCACAAAGTTTGTCTGGGGAGGCCAAGAAATGGTATAAAGATCTACCTGATAGGTCTATCCAAAACTATGCAGGCTTTCAAACAATATTTCTGGAAAGATGGGATAATAAGCAGAGTCCATTACAAGTCATGTCCCAGTACAATAACCTCAAGAAGGGAGGTTTTGAGTCAGTCCATAAGTTCTCCAGTAGGTTCATGAGAGTCTATAATTCAATACCCAATGATATCAAGCCTTCACCGGGTGCTGCTAAACTCCATTATGTCGAGGCCTTTGATAATGATTTTGCTTTATTGTTAAGAGAAAGGAAATCGACTACTCTCCCTGCTATGTTTACAGATGCATTAGAAGTAGAAGCCAACATGATGGCACGTGGGAAGATAAAGCGAAGGGCAGATGCGGATAGGAGGAAAGGTAGAGAAGAATTGCCCTCCACTTCCATTGTCTCGTCACCTAACGATGTAAAATTTGAAATGATGCTGAAAGCCATGGAAAAGTTAATGGCCAGGCTGACTATGGAGGCTAGGCCAGCAAATCAGGAATAAAATGAACCCCAGATCAAAAACCCCAATTTTAGAAGGGCCATTCCTCCCCCACCACCACAAAATAGAAAAAGAGACATGAGGAATCCAAGGAACCAAGAAGAACAGCCGGTAAGACTACCATTCCCTGAAAATTATGTGGATGATAATGATGGTGTAGAGGCTGTAGAAGACCATATTCATCATTTTGGTGATCTAGATTCTGAAATCTATTTGACTGAAGAGGAACATAATATTTTTCCACCAAAGGACGACAATAATTTAAAGGAAGAGTTGGAGCAATATCATAAGGGGTATATGCATGCCATAGACGATGTTAGAAAAATCAAATTGAGGGGTAGAGATGATGTTATAAATAAAGGAAGACTAAATCCAAATCAGCCTTCCAGCAGTCAGGTGAGTGCAAAAAAGAGAGATGAAAAACTGAAAGAACCTGTTGTTCCCAAGGAAGTTGAAGATAGAACTCAAAAAATAAAATAACCAAAACAAACAACACCTATGGATGTAGATAAAATGTCTACCATGTTTAATCTACAAAGTGAGCTCACCAAGCTAAAGATTTCTATTCCTTTTAACGAGTTACTTAGAAACCAGGAATACAGAAACACGATAACAAAAATGATTAGTAACCACGGAGAAACACACCCAGATATGTTGGAACTAACAAACGACAACCCTGCTATTATTTTGGGGTCTAAGATTGATAGTGTGGATAGTGAAGACGAAGAGGTACCGCCTTTTTATATGAGTTTAAATGTGCATGACATCGTATTGCATAATGCTATGCTAGATTCAGGTGCCTAACATAATCTAGTGCCTAAGGGAGTAGTAGAAAGTTTAGGGTTGGAGATTACAAGGCCTTATAAAGATCCGTATTCATTTGATTCTAAAAGGGTTAAATGTCTGGGTTTGATTAAAGACATGGTTGTGTCTTTGAATAAGTTGCCATCCAAAACTATGGTCATGGATGTTGTTGTGGCTGATATTCCTCCCAAATTTGGTATTCTGCTGTCAAGGTCTTGGACCTCAAAGTTGAAGGGGAGTTTGCAAAAGGATATGTCTTATGCTACGATTCCTGTTTGAAACGAAAACAAGAGGCTGTACAGTGAAAAAATATCACCTTATGTTGTAAGCAGCCAAGATCAACCAGAAATCCATCATGTGTACGTTGTCGATACAAACTTGGGGTCATCTATCTTTTTCAATGATGTGTCTCCTTGTGATTCAAAGGTTGCCGTGCCAAATAAATGTAAAAAGGATAACAGGGAGATAAGTGAACATGAAGCTTTGGAAAAGAAGTAGAAGGAAGAGGGAGTGTGGAAGATGTATTTTGATGGATTTGTGGCCAAAGTGGGAGTTGGCGCTGGTGTATATATAATCTCTCCCATCAGAGATTTAAAAGCTTATTCTTACAAGCTGGTTTTTGAATGTACTAACAATGTAGTAGAATATGAGGCCTTGTTACTAGGTTTGCATGCTTTGAAGGACTTGGGAGCGAAAAGAGTACAAATTTTGGGAGATTCAGAGTTTGTGATAAATCAAGTGAATGATAGTTATCAGACTAAGCATCCCCGAACGAGAGGCTACAGAAATGAGGTATGGGATATGCTTGGGAATTATTTCAACGAACACAGTGTCCAAGTGATCCCTAGGTATGAGAATACAGTGGCGGATTTGTTGGCAACTGCGGCTGGGAAGTTTGAAACTCCTACGGTAGGTAAAAGAAAATACAAGGTTGACATTATAAGCAGACCTTCCATACCCGACAATACCAAATACTGGCAGGTTTTCGAAGATGACATGTAAATCAAAAGGTTTTTAGAGATGTCCGTTGAATTTGTGAATACTTGCATAGACGGTGAAGAGGACGACTTCGAAAATCTCTTATATGTTGATGGAAACGAAGGAGAGATTAACGAAACTGAAAGGTTGAAAAGCTCCTTAGGGGGAGGGGATATAGTCCAATTGAAGAGTAATCACATCCCTAGAGGTCTGATTCCCTTTGAAAAACTCTTTGACCAAAACGATGTTGCCAAGGATCCTAAGGTCAAACCTGCTGAAGATGCTGTTGAAGACAAGAATATTGATACTGAGGTCAATCCCAAAATTGTAAGGTTATCCAAGAAATTGCCGGCTAAGGAAAAATATGAGTATGTGAAACTGATGAAGAAATACACAGATGTGTTTGCATGGAGTTACGATGGACTCAAGGAGTATGACATTTCCATCATACAACATACTCTTCCAATAAAGCCTAGCGAGAAACCTTTCAGGCAGAAGCTCAGAAGGATCAACCCAATGCTGTTACCTATTGTTGAGAAGGAGATCAAAAAACTGTTTGATGCAAAAATAATTGTAACTCTGAGTTTTTCAAAATGGGTTGCCAATTTGGTGCTCGTTAGGAAGAAAAATGGAGAAATAAGACTATGTGTGGATTTCAAGAATCTAAATAGAGTCTCCTTGAAGGACAATTACCCTTTACCAAAGATGGACCAGATCTTGCAGAAAGTGGTAGGTTCAGAAATAATTTCTACTATAGATGGGTTTTCAGGTTACAATTAGATAAATGTACTACTTGGAGATCAAGAGAAAACCGCTTTCACCACACCTTGGGGCACCTTCATGTATGCAAAGATGCCCTTCGGGTTGATGAATGTAGGAGCCACTTTCCAACGTGCCATGGATATTGCTTTTGTAGATGAAAGAGATAGGTTTGTGGTGATTTACATGGATGATATTACTGTATATTCTAGGTCTGATAAGGAACATATCAGACATCTGGAAAAGGTCTTCCTCAAATGTAGAAAGTATGACATTTCATTGAATCCAAGGAAGTCGAATTTTGCTCTAGAAGAGGGAGAACTTTTGGGGCACATCATCTCCAAAGAAGGTATAAGGATTGATCCAGAAAGGGTGCATTAGAGGAAATTTCAACTCAAAATAGGCCTCCTAAAAAAATTAATAAAATAATAGTTAAAATAATAAAATAATATTTATTAATTTTGGAGGAAGAAAAGAAAAAAAACTATTTTTTTGTTTGTATTTTTGACATATCTCCCCGTGTTTTTTCTCAAATTTCGATCGGGAGAGCTCGTTGGATGCAGAATTTAATTCCACATCCAACGAGTACCCTCTCGACATACTTTTGACGAACCCCGCTACCCCAAAAATAAGAAATACCTGAAAAAACGTGATGATGCGAGCATGGTTTTCTTACCATTATTGATAGGAATATGTAGCTTAATGAGTACTAAGCTTGTACTTATGTTATATGTGTTACACTATACCCTATTAGTTTGATTAAGTAGTTTACTGGGCATCCCGACCAGATCGAATAAATAGGTTATGGGTCAATGAGGCCAATGGGTTCCGGGATTGGATATGCACCTATAATTGGATCTGTTCAAGTTGCTACATGGATACAGTGGTTGAAATATTGTAACTTCGAAGAATATTCTATATGTATCTTTTTGTGGTCCCCGATGGTCCTACTGGGAGAACTACTTGTATTACATTGTACCTCAATGCTCCTAATCAAAAGAACTAATAAGAGTCATGAGGTAGTCCCCTCTAATTGTAAAGGTGGGTCATCAGCACCCCAGTGTGGTTACTTGAGCCTACATGATTTAACTCGATCCTACATGTCGAATGAGTTAACTTAAGTGAACGGATGAATATAAATAGAGGTGTAGTGCTCCTCATTTGAGACACACTCTCTCTCACTTGTGTAGCGCATTAGTGGAGAAGAGAAGAGTAGCTGGAGAAGGAGGAGGATCAGGCTTTGATCTCCTTGTTAGTTTTACCTTTTATCTTTTTGGGGCATCTATATTGAGGAAGCTTTTGCTGGGTTTTTCCCTCTAGGGTTTTCCCAGGATAAATCTTTGTGTTCCTTTTGTATGGTTGTGCTTGTTTATCTTTCAGTGATCCTGTTTATATGCTTTTGTTATGAATTCGAAATGAAATACTAATGATCTAGCTTAGCATATGAAAATTTAACAAGGTATCATAGCCACCCTGAAAGAAGACATTATGCAGCTACAAAAGCTAGGGTTCTTACTTTTTGGGTCTCTATCCACAATTGATTAGCAAAAGAAGGCTAGACTGACTCTCCATTGAAGGGCGCATCTTTCTGTCGAAGCGGAATTCGATTTCGAGCTTTTTCAGTTTTGGTGTGGAAAATTAGGGCTTTCTACATTAGAGGAATTTTTGAGTGAGCCTGGCATAGGATTGTTCTCCTCATCAAAATCGAAGTTTAGAGACCTGGATCAAGAAATTTGGTTGGGTGAAACTTCGGGAAAGTCAAACCCTAGTTTGACCCCGAGCTGGAAAAACCCTAAATACTAAAACTGCTAAGTTTTGGTACTTTCGCTATATTCAGAGATTGACGAAGGATCAGGAGTTGAAAATTGCAGAGGCCGAAGATACAATCCTGATGTACACTGTGTCCAAAATTCAGCCTCAGATTCGCTATATTCTGGGAGATGTGATCCCTCCAAGTTAGGGTTCCAACCTCTTCCAGAATTCATCCCTAAATAGGACACATGGGGAAAATTGCTATATCTTGGGCTACAAAAGTCCAAATGGAATTCCTGAAGATGTTCCAGAAAGAGCACGGACTGTAATTTCTATGATCCGAAGATTAGACTCAGAAGATGAACCAGTGACATGTGGCATGCCGTACAACTTCGCTGTTCTGAACAGTCCTGTAACAAGTCACCTTGGGAAAAGGATCATAAATCCCAATTGGTGAAACCAATTCTGATGAAACCTATGGTGTTGGATCAGGTACATGCGAGGCTACCTCAGTGCGAAATTTCAGACACAGAGGAGCATTAATTTCGGAGATATCACAGAGATAGTGACATGCATTTCTGCAGAAGAAATGGGAAGACTAGGGCTTCCTGTTCCGGGAGCTTCCCTCCACTGTTTTCAGAAAATGAGTACATTGGACAGCTCCATTTGAAGAGATATATCTTTCTATCTAGTCAGATCTAAAAGATTCCAAGTTTTGAAAATTAGGGTTTCTCTGACAAACCCTATATCAGCTAGCTTTGGAAGCAGGACGAACACCTCAAATCAGTAAGATCTAATCTTTTGCTATTTGCATTTGAGGTTCTCATTTCAAAGTGATCTATCACATCAGCTTGATGATAAGCTTGGTAAAGTTTACAACTTCCAAGCATGGAAGTATTTGATCTCTCTGAAGAAAATGAATTGGACACCTACATTAGTAGAGACGTTCCAATTCCATACGGAGATGAGGCTCAAAGCCTTACACAAGAAGAACTTGATCAAGGCCAAAAAGATCATTGTTGATTCAATCACGGACCAACTTGTACCACAAGTGTCTTTCCTAAAGACACCAAAGATGTTTGATTCCTTGATCAAGCTGTTTGAAGATAAGAACTTAAATCAGAAGATGGCTTTGAGAAAACAGTTGAAGAATGTGAAGATCCAAAATGCAGAACAACTTGAAGCAGTAGAAGAAGAAGTGAAGAATGCAGAAGTGGTGATAGCCACCTTGAATGGCCTCGCAGGATCATGGGATTCATTCATGCAAAGAATGTATGCCAGAAGGAAGTAATTGCTTTCAGCTCGACTCATAAGAAGAGAAGAAGAAGATGGGAGCAATTGAAGATCAAGCTCTCACCATTCAAAGAAGATCCCTCAAGCGATGAGGAATATGAAGAACTCAATTCTTGAAGAACCTCTTATTCATCTTATCATTTGGATAAGAAATGATGATTTCATGAATGAAGAAGATGATAAAGCAGAATGATCAAGATTGAGTCTACCCACGAAACAAATAAAAGATAAGTATTCAATTGTCATTTCATGATATTGTTTTGTTATACATTGGATTATATTCAGTTGATGTGTTATGCATGATAGATTGTTTGCATTAATGAAATGACTGTATACTACTAATATGCATGTGATGGGTAAGTAGCTCATGGTGCTATACAACTCTCCATTGCTACTTATCAAACCTCTTTGCTGACATATTGGATTAGTGCACAATCTCAATTATGTCATGGTAGAGATGGAAGGCATCTAGAAAGCTTATGTGAGATATGGATGAATGTTGTATTGACTAAACAATTGCATGATGCATAAGAATTTGTCGTTATGCATATGTTTTATGAAATAGTTCTAACCATGCAACTGGTGCATTTGAATTGTAGTAAAAGTCTTGTACAACCTCCTACAAGAAAAGAAGGATGAGACTTGAAGAACAAGTGATGACAATTCAAGATTCACTCCAATAAACGTGAATCTGAAGCTCCCAGGGCCAGAAACACCATGACGGAAGAAAGAGCTTCAGAGAGTGGTAGATCCACCTTGAAGGATGAAGACCTCCATGGGTACAAGAGATAACTCAAGATGAAGAAAAAAATGCTATGATCAAAGAATAACAGTTGACCATGGGGAATGATATGATGGATCTATAAGTACAAGAGTACAAAGCAAGGTTCGTGATTTCCCCCAGAAAGAATAGACTATGACATGACATACTCTATTGACCAGTATATATCAAGCATAGAACCACCTGTACAGAATGAAGAGGGAAGATGATACTCCACTTCAGGGGGAGTGACTACAAAAAATTATATCTGAGTTCGACATGGTACGACATGATGTATAGCTTCGTGATGGATCGAGAATTTACCAAGAGTAAAGTGGGTTCCAACCTTCAAGGTTGAATGCAGAATACTAGGATATGTTGATGACCTGAGAAGACAAACTCATAGAAGATGTTATGATACTAGAATGATGTTTGGGATATAGTACTCAAACCAGAAAGCAAGAATGTGGTATCTTCCAAATGGATTTGCAAGATAAGACATGTTGCTGATAGAAGTAAGGTAAGACTTGTGGCTAGAGGTATCTATCAGAAAGAGGGAATTAATTCTGAATAGACACTTACTCCAGGAAGCAAGGTACACTTCCTTCAAAACTATCATGGTAGTTTCTTCCATGATGAAGTAAAGACAAGCCTTCCTTAATGGTATGATTGAGGAAGAGTTTTACATCGAATAGTCACGAGAATTTGAAGTTGAAGACAGATGGAATCAAGTATGCAAGTTGAAGAAGGCCCTCTATGGTCTGAAGCAAGCTCCCAGAGCTTGGTATGGAAGAATAGATAGTTTCCTGATGAGCATGGGCTTTGCCAAGAGTAAAGTCGATCCTAACCTTTCCTACAAGGTTGTAGAAGATGAACCTGTCATTCTATTACTATATGTGGATGACTTATTCTTGACAGGGAATGAGAAACAGATCATGGAAAGCAAGAAGAAACTACCAGAAGAATTTGAGATGAAAGACCTTGGGTTAATGCATTATTTCCTAGGTCTGGAAGTATGGCAAAGTTCAGAAGGAATCTTTCTCAACCAGGGAAAGTATGCGGTAGAGATATTGAAGAGATTCAATATGTTGGAATGCAAAGTCATGGCCACACCCATGGACTCCAACCTGAAGTTGTTAGCTGATGACTGATTAGAGTTAGTGGATGTGACTCACTACAGAGGTCATTGATGTACTTAACAAATACTAGACCAAACATTTGTTTTGCTGTGAACACCTTAAGTCAATATCTTGTTCAACCAAGACGGGTTCACCTAGTAGCTGCAAAACATGTGATGAGATATCTGAAAGAGACTATAGACTTTGGTCTATACTATGATGGTAGCCATGAGTATAGATTGTATGGCTACACAGATGCAGATTGGGCTGGAAGTATTTCAGACAGGAAAAGCACATCAGGTAGATGCTTTTGTTTGGGGTTCTCTATGAGTTCATGGTTTAGCAGGAAACAGTCCAGTGTTTCTCTTAGCACGGTTGAAGCAGAATACATAACATATTGCTCTACTAAGTTGTGAAGCCATATGGCTTCAGAAGCTGATATCAGGTCTCTTTGACCTGAAGATGGACACTACAATGATTCTATGTGATAACCATAGTTGTGATGACAAAGAACCCTGTGTTTCGACGTAACACGTAGAAATCCGGTATTTCTACATACAAGATAAGATGCAGATGATGATACTGTAGATGCAGATGATGGTGATTCAGTATTTCTATACTGAATATAGAGATGATGATGTTTCAATATTCCCATACTGAAGATATAGATGATATTTCAATATTTACATACTGTAGATACAAATGATGGTGATTCCATATTTCTATACTGAATATAGAGATGATGATGCTTTCAATATTTCTATATTGAAGATATAGATGATGATGCTTTCAGTATTTACATACTGGAGATACAGATGGTGATAGTTTAGTATTCACATACTGAAGATGTAGATGATGATGGTTTGGATGATGATGTACTGACGAAGTCTCTGCCTCGAGTAGAGTTCAAACACTTTCGAGACAAGCTTGGTGTTGTTCAGAAAGACCTTCCTCGAAAGGGGGAGTAGTGATGTTGCAGTGGGATTGTATCATCCTTGGGCATTTTCCCTAAAGTGATAGGGACTGATTCTCCCGTAATCAATCCGGTGGCTTCGATCCTCAAGAATGTGGTAGGATTGCATCATCCTTGGACATAGTCCTAAAGTGATAGGGACTGATTCTCCCGTAATCAATCCGGTGGCTTCGGTCCTCGAGAATGTGGTAGGATTGCATCAGCCTTGGACATAGTCCTAAAGTGATAGGGACTGATTCTCCCGTAATCAATCCGGTGGCTTCGGTCCTTGAGAATGTGGTAGGATTGCATCGTCCTTGGACATAATCCTAAAGTGATAGGGACTGATTCTCCCGTAATCAATCCGGTGGTTTCAATCCTCGAGAATGTGGTAGGATTGCATCGTCCTTGGACTTGGTCCTAAAGTGATAGGGACTGATTCTCCCGTAATCAATTCGGTAACTTCGGTTGTCGAGAATGTGGTGGGATTGTATCATCCCTGGACTTTAAGTCCAAAAGTGATCCAAAGGCTTTTTGTCTTTGAGTTGTGGATTGCAGGTTGTTGCTGCAGATGATGATGCTGTACTAATCGAAAGATCAGAGTATGATGATGATGACGTACTGATCGAAAGATCAGAGTATGATGACGTATTGATTGAAAGATCAGATTATGATGATGACATACTGATCGAAAGATCAGAGTATGATGACGATGACATACTGATCGAAAGATCAGAGTATGATGATGATGACGTACTGATCTAAAGATCAGAATATGTTGATGATGTTTCTGATCAAAAGATTAGAAAATGATGATGATGTTTCTGATCGAAAGATCAGACTATGTTGATGATGTTTATGATCGAAAGATCATAGTATGATGATGATTATGATCGACATATGAGAATATGATGATGATGATGTTGCTGCTGATCGAAAGATCAAAGTGTTGATGATGATATTGCTGATCAAGAGGTCAAAGTGTTGAAGATGTTGCTGCTGATTGAAAGGTCAAGGTGCTGAAGATGTTGTTGCTGATCGAAAAGTCAAAGTGCTGAAGATGTTGTTGATCGAAAGGTCAAAAATGCTGAAGATGTTGTTGCTGATCGAACAATCAAAGTGATGAAGATGTCGCTGATCGAAAGGTCAAAAATGCTGAAGATGTTGTTGCTGATCGAACAGTCAAAGTGCTGAAGATGTTGCTGATCGAAAGGTCCAAGTGCTGAAGATGTCGTTGCTGATTGAAATATCAAAATGCTGAAGATGTTGCTGATCAAAGCAATCAAAGAATTAATGATAATGAAGACTGAAGATTGAAGATGAAGACTACATGATGTTGAAAAGCTTCCAATGATTTATAGATGTGTTACCCTGTTGATGTTGATGATGTCCTCTTTCTCTACTCTTGTTGTTGTTGATGTTGTTGTAGAATACTCTTCTTGTTAAGGGGGAGTGTTGAAATATTGTAACTTCGAAGAATATTCTATATGTATCTTTTTGTGGTCCCCGATGGTCCTACCGGGAGAACCACTTGTATTACATTGTACCCCGATGCTCCTAATCGGAAGAACTAATAAGAGTCATGAGGTAGTCCCCTCTAATTGTAAAGGTGGGTCATCAGCACCCCAGTGTGGTTACTTGAGCCTACATGTGTAACTCGAGCCTACATGAGTTAACTCGAGCCTACATGTCGAATGAGTTAACTTAAGTGAATGGATGAATATAAATAGAGGTGTAGTGCTCCTCATTTGAGACACACACACTCTCACTTGTGTAGCGCATTAGTGGAGAAGAGAAGAGTAGCTGGAGAAGGAGGAGGATCAGGCTTTGATCTCATTGTTGGTTTTACCTTTTATCTTTTTGGGGCATCTATATTGAGGAAGTTTTTGCTGGGTTTTTTCCTTTAGGGTTTTCCCAGGATAAATCTTTGTGTTCCTTTTGTATGGTTGTGCTTGTCTATCTTTCAGTGATCCTGTTTATATGCTTTTGTTATGAATTCGAAATGAAATACTAATGATCTAGCTTAGCATATGAAAATTTAACAATAGTAACATGTAGTGATTCATTAGTGTGATTACCATGCTTTTTTCAAGTGCTAATACTAGCTGTAATCAATATAACTACAAGGTATGTCTAATTTGTCACTACTCTGCCCACCTTAAGACCTCTTAGCCTTATACCACTTGGATTCATGAATCCTTTGTCATCATCACGTTTTTCAGGCATTTCTTGTTTTTGGGGTAGCGGGGTCCGTCAAAAGTATGCCGAGTGGATACTTGTTGGATGTAGAATTAAATTCCACATCCAACGAGCTCTCCCGATCGAAATTTGAGTAAAAACACAGGGAGATATGTCGAAAATACAAAAAAAAATAGTTTTTTTATGATACCTATCCCCAAATTTATATTAAAAAAGTGTTTAAGACCTATACGATATTTCAAATTTAAAGCAATTTCATTGGTTAACACATGATGACATGGAATTTGAGTTAAAGTTAAAAGGCCCATTTTGAGTTGAAATTTCCTCTAATGAGTGCCATTGTGAAGGTAGAGGGGCCAAGAAACAAGAAAGAAGTACAGTCTTTCATTGGACAAGTAAATTTCTTAAGGAGATTCATCCCCAGCTTTGCTGAGATCTTAATGAACATCACCCATATGCTAAGGAAAGATCATGAAATAAAGTGGACGGTGGAGGCTAAGAAGTCTTTCAATGATATAAAATAGGCCATTTCAGAATCCCTTGTGTTGGTGAGTCTGGATTTTAATAAATAATTTTTAGTATTCTCATATGCTTCTGAACACACTGTAGCAGTTGTTTTGTTATAGAAGAACGATCAAGGTGAGGAACATCCTATAGCGTTTTCAGTAAGATTTTAAGGGATGGAGAACTAAAATATGATATAATGGAAAAACAGGCGTATGCTTTGGTTAAGGCCTTAAAAGATTTCAGGATTTACATTCTCCACTCCCATATAGTTGCCTACGTTCCTAGCAGTGTGGTGAAGAGTATACTTACACAACTAGATCCGGAAGGGAGAAGAGCCAAATGGATTGCAGTCCTTCTGAAATATGACATAGAAATCAAACCCACAAAGTTGATTAAAGGGCAGGGATTGGCTAAAATGATGACTGATTCTTATTGTGATTCCCTGTAGTTGAATTTCATGGCTAGTCAATCAAATCAGTTAGACACAGACGCGCAAGTAACTCCTGACTTTGTTATCTCTCTTTGGTATGCTGATATTGTTTATGTGTTGCAGAATTTACAACCCCCTGCGGGGTTAAGCAAAACGAGAGTCAAATCTGTGAAGCTGAAGGCTGCAAAATTCTGTATCATAGATCAATACCTATATTGGAAAGATCCAGGTGGTATGTTGCTACACTGTCTCTTGGAAAATGAAGCTCAGCAGATAGCGAGGGAGTTCCATGAAGGGGATTGTGGGGGACATCACTCTTGGAAAGTCACTGCAAATAAGATCCTGAGAGCAGGATTTTATTGGCCTTCATTGTTTTTAGATGTATATAAAGAAATCACTAGGTGCCATTAGTGCCAAATTTTTGATGGAAAAAGGAAAGTGGTTTCACTCCCTCTCAACCCCATATCAGTGGAAGCACCTTTCCAACAATGGGGGTTGGATTTCATTGGGGAAATAAACCCTAACTCCTTGGGGCAACATAAGTGGATTTTAACAACTACTGATTATTTTACAAAATGGATTGAAGTGGCGCCCACTAGGAGAGCTACAGAAGAAGTGATAATGGACTTCCTGGAGAATAATATTTTGGCAAGATATGGTTGTCCCAGAAGAATTGTAACAGATAATGCACCTGCTTTTAAGTCTAAGAAGATGATTAATTTCTGTCATAAGTATCACATAAGTCTAAATCATTCTACTGCCTATTATCCACATGGCAACGGGCTGGCAGAGTCTTCTAGCAAAAGCCTAGTGAGGATAATTAAGAAACTGTTAGAAGAGAATAAAAGAGCTTGGCACACAAAGTTGAAATATGCTTTATGGGCTGACAGAATCAACACAAAGAGGGCTATTTGGATGTCACCATTCCAACTGGTGTACGAAGCTGAAGTGATCTTTCCAGCATCTTTGGGGGTACCAGTTATGAAATTGTTGCAGGACCAACAAGATGAACCAAATCATATGCAAGAGAGAATAAACCAGATTATCGAACTAAATGAACTGAGGGATAAGGCATATGATAAGGTACATATATATCAGGAAAAGATGAAGAATACCTTCGACAGGAAAATAAAGGAAGACATTTTTCAGGTTGATGACTTGGTATTAAAATGGGACGCCCCACATGAAGACAAAGGGAAACATGGTAAATTTGATCATTTATGGGTAGGCCCGTACCTCATTGCAGCACACAGGGGCAACAATGCTTTTATACTACATTATCAAGATGGGTCACAGTATGAGGGGGGACCAATGAATTGGAGGTTCCTGAAACATTATTTGGAGTAAGGGGGAAGAATCCCGTGTATCCTAGTGTAAATATTTTTGCTTTCAACCAACACTGATGGTGACCCAGAAGGATTTGAAGCCCGCGGAGAAGGACCTAAGATTTGGAAGCTAACCATTTATCAGAGTTTATTGCTTTTCAGATAGATAAATAAAGTAGAAGACTGGGGTTGTCAATGGATTCAGCTACTGGTCTACGGGGTTCTTTGCTACCTCGCTAGGAGGATAGCATCCCTTGTGCAGCCAGCTATTAGCACCATATTTTGAAATATTTTTGTGTTACTGGAGATGTCGGAAAATGACCCTATTGGAAATGCCGTGAAGGCACCCTTTAGGATATCTAAGGCGCATGAAACAATCACGATGGACCATTATATGGTGAAAGGGTTTCGAATCCACGATGGTAGGCCATTTCACCTTTTGAAGAAGCAACAGGATTAAGGTGAAGAAAATCATGAATCGATGGGTCAGATCCAAGGAGGCGAATATCAATGACTGACAGAGATTCCGCAGAACAGAGCAAGGTAGAATGCGGCCTAGGGATTTGCGGAATATGTCAAATGGAAGAAGTGTTGGAGAGCTAAGATTGATCCGACACCAGATCAACGACGCTAAGACTTTCCCCGCGATGAACGTGCTCGACCTAAGTAATTTTTCCGAATCGCGAAATGTGTTAAATGGAGAAGCGATCGGATGGTGGAGATAAGGGCGGAGATAGATCTGTGGTCAGGGTAAGTTCCGCGATCCAAACTAACACGGACGGAGTCGAGATTTCAATGTGCGAAAAGTTATAAGGCTCGCAAAGATCGACGGCTGCAAAGAGGGGTCAATCTCGATCAATGGATAGGAGACATTCGGCGAGCAGGAGTTGCTCACTCGATTGAAGGAAAAGGGATCGACGGAATGTTAAAAGTTCTCGGGAGTGAATGGCCCCGATGAGGATAGATACGAGATTGACGGCCTATGTGGATTCCCCCAAATTGAGCTGCACACATGGGTAATGTTGAGGCGTCAGCATGGAAGTCTTACAGATCAAAGACTTAGATTGCAGAGAAAAGATCTACGGCTCATGTTAAACGAAAACACACAGGAGTTACGCAATATAGAAAATTATAAAGGTGTCTACATGGAGTTGAAAAGGGTTTTGTCTTTTCCAGAGCTTCGAGATTGATGAACGCGCAGACTATGTGCAGAGTGCCAGCGCGGACAGATCGAAGAACGATGCTACGTGACAAGGTAGGATCCTTGATACTTCCTTAGTACTTTTGAAAATGGATAGACCAGAAGAGATAGAGATAGTAGAGGTAGGAGATAACAAAGAATCATGGGCTAGTGGTCGGAAGGAGGAAGAAAGCTTCGTAGATGAAGACGCATAAATATTTGATACTATCCTGTTGGGCGAAGTAGTTGAAGCGACTAGAGGTAAATTGAAAGTTCTTAAGGACCAAGGTAGAGATACCTGAGGTGTTTTTAAGTCATTTTTCCATCTTTTCGCTGTTAGCCAAACCCCCCATTGCCCCGAGTTTGTTGAGTGGTGTGTAGGAAATTTTTCCGCCACCGAAGGAGTCATCATGAATAGGTCCAGGTCCAAAGTCCTTTGCCCTGTTCAAGCCCTCGACATTTGTAAAGCCCTCCATGTCCCAAACGAGTTTGTCCATACGTCCCAAGCATACGAGGAAGAAAATATTGTGCAATTTTTTCGAGAATCTATAGTCGAAAGTAGGGAAGCCGCCTTGAAATCTTGTTCAAAACCTAACGCTGAAGTTATCACCTTGTCTTACCCCATTGATCTGAGACTGTTTGACGAAGAATCCCAGTGGTGCGTAACCCTAGCCAGTCAGTTCCTTGGTTTAGATACTAATGGCTACATCATGGAGCTGTTGTTGAATCTTCTGTTTGTCTTAGATACCTGTCTGGTCGAACCTGAACTCCCCGGAATGTTGTTTCAGTCTTGTTGTCTTAAGTTCGATGAGTTTCTAGCTGAGAACATTCGTTCCCAGTTAGCTAATTTCCACAGCATCAGAGTGTTCAGATTTCAGTCCTTATTGAAAGTGTTCTTGTCTTAGAATGAAGATAATTCACAAGCACTAGGGTTAGTAATCACTGATGACGTGACCAAGAATTACTGTGAATTCTTGAACCTCTTGATGGCAGAAGTATACAACCTCTTCTTACAAGAAAGATTGCCCAGGGCGTTTTCTGAGATGAAGAAAATGCTACAACTATCTCCCAATAAAAGGATAGGAGATTGGTTTCTGACCGAATTTGCAACAATTATAAGACTGTACGGTTTTGTACATCAATCGTATATCCTTCCCACCTTTTTGACAGTCAGGATTTTTTCATTGGAGTTGGTCAGGCAGAGGATCACTATTGAAGAACACATTTTGAGTTTTAGGAAAAGTTTAGGGATAAATTTTCCTTGGAAGGTGGGGCCATACACAATCAAAAGCAGAGCCGCCCTGCCACTGGTTGAAGATCTACTCAGGAACGTGGG
This sequence comes from Pseudotsuga menziesii, assembly GCA_001517045.1. Lineage (NCBI taxonomy): Eukaryota > Viridiplantae > Streptophyta > Pinopsida > Pinales > Pinaceae > Pseudotsuga > Pseudotsuga menziesii. The sequence continues at coordinate 492,631 of LPNX010931726.1, forward strand.
ATTCCTTTTGGGGCAGGCCATAAACTACGACCCACATCAGGTGATCTCCAAAAGGAGACAAGCCAATAAGAATAAGCCTTTTAAACACACGGAGGTAGCTTGACTTAGGGAAGCTGCAAATTGGGATGATTATCCTAATCACACCACAAAAGATATCAGCATGGAGTAGAACTATGTCTCATCCCTACTTGGGGAAAATTTTTCCCCTATGAACCTGTCCAACATAATCACTATGGCTGGAGATGTCTCGTCTTTAGTGAGTTTTTCAGAGAATACTAAGAATATGGACCATGCAGAACCTATGGATACTGATGATATAGACACAGCCATCACACCCAAAAAGCATAAAATGGAACTAGAAAAATAGATAGTGCAGGTAAGGACAAGGGTTATGAGAGGCCAGATGGGGATGAGAAGCGGAAAGGGCAAGCAAAAGCAAGGAGAACGCATAAAAGCTGGGTTATTGTTGCAAGAGTATGTATTTGATGGGAAAACCCCAAGCAAATATGCTTCTAAAGAAGATTTACTAAACACATACGGAGAGATGGCTGATAAAACCTTCGATGAGACAGTGAGGTTATGTGATGAAATAAGACAGTTACCTAGGCTTGGCGTAGCATTGAAGACTGTGAGGGATCATACTATAGACACCCTGAGCCTGGCCGTGTCAATGGGAAATAAAGTGTCAGAGATCAAGGTGAAACTGTGGCAGGTTCCTAAGCTGGAGCTTAGCCACTTTACAGATGGCTAAGCTGGAGTCTAGTAAAACTAAGACTCAAGATCTATTGAGGAGAGTAAGAGTTGAAAACAAGGCTTTGAAGGTCCAATTTCAAAAGTTGCAAGATGAATCAATCAAGGTGGATGGACAAGCAGATAAAGGAGCACTAGCTCAGAAGTTGCTGGAAGAGAAAGAAAGAGAAATTCAGGTGCTCAAGAAGAAGGTGAAAATCCCTTCTACCCAGCTCATTCAAACAACTGAGTTGACTGAATTTGAGAAGGAAAAAGAGGCTTTGAATACTGAGCTGACTGATTGCAAGGCCAAACTTTTGAAACTCTTGAAGAAAGAGAAACAATGGGAGAAATAAGCTAAGTTACTAAGGGAAAGCACATAGGATTTAAAGGTTAAGCTATCAGCCAAGGAAAAGGAGCTACAAGAGAAAGGAGTAGTAGAAATTCTAGCCACTTTTCCCAGTATGGAGACAGACACCACCTCTTTGTCTAATGCTATGTCGCAGGTAAAACTAAGGGATGTGGAGCTTACAGGGTTAAAGCAACAGAATAAGAATTTGGAAGATATGGCTTCAAAGAAAGAGGAAGAAAATAAGAAATTAACAGAAAGATGTCAGGAATTGCTAGAACAAAATGCCAAGTTAAGCAAGCAAGTGATAGGCCAAATGGCTTTGCAGGGGTGCTGGCATACGATCTGGGATAAAATCATCTCAGAAGCCGACAAGTTAAGACCTTATCTAAATTTCATCGCCGATCAAGAAGACGCCTTGGAAGTAGCCAAGAAAAATGTTACGAAAGCAAAAGGAGAATTGCACAAGAGATTTGTGGAGACAACTCGGAATGCTATTAATTTTCTAAGCAACTTATCAAAAGAATAGATCAGCAGGTATGATATCCTGAACAGAGTTGCGATCATTTCCGAAGCTAGAAAGGTAGTAAGAAAACATAGGATGCTAGACATGGTACAAGCCAAGATCGATATTATAGATCATTAAATCGAAGAGGTGATCAAGTTATTTAAACCATTGGTAAACATGGGGATTCCTTTCTTTTGGGAAGAAAAGGGACCCTTGTTGACTCAAGGAGAGTATCTGGAGAGGTTAATCCTTCGTAGGGTTGACCACATCAAGTTTGGGGATATGCAACATGTCCTGTTGGTCCCCATTGCGTTTGACAAATTGGCTGGGGCATTTGAATTATTAGCTGATTTTAAGGCCACTTGCGCTACAGTGCCTAATTTCTCATACACAGAGAATACATAGCTCAAAGTATTAGCACATGACATGGTTTTCGCCGTTTTTCTTGGTCCTGACACGTGGAAGTCAATTCAATTGTATGGGTGAAAACAATTTAGTACACAGCCTTGAAGCTAGCCAGGAATTGAGCATGAAGGGTTTTTCCTCAGAGAAATACCCATTAGTAGTCATCTCTCTCGGATTTTGCAGAGCTGTCATCAGCTGAGATACATAGGAAAAGGCTTTTAGCCTATTTTTCAAATAGTCTGTAATTATTTCTGTCTTATGTAAATCATGGTGTATATGCCACGTTCAAGTTTGTTAGGATTTGTTCTTTAGTTGTAACAAATTTTGGTTCGAATGTCGGTCTAGGAGGTCAGAGACATTATAAATATACCTCCTCACAGAAGGAGAAGAGGTTGGTTGTTTTTGAACTTATGATACTGTTGTACTTTCTTTTGAATTAATACAAGTTTCAAAGCTATATGCTGGATATATGCATTTGCAAGAATTCTTGTGTGTCTCTCAATTGCAGTCTGTAACTATCTTTCCTTTTATGTGCATGTTCTCCTTGTTATCTTTTACATTGTGTTGTTCTTCATATCGTAGACTTAGTGTATAATGGATGGGAATTCATAATTTTATGCTCCTACCATTGTCTCCGGTATCCACCAAATATTTCTCCCAAAGCTGGTGTGGAATTCATCCCTGTGGTGCTCTGCGCTAGTGGGCTGTCATCTTTCTGCTTATATCACCAGACCCCAAATATAACGACCGTAATTGAGGCACTATCTCGCTCCTGTGATCATTTTCCTGTGTAGATCACCTTGTATCCTTGATATCTTGACTCCATCTCCCAATGTATCTTTGTTTAGTCTACCGACCATCAACAAATTTGATATCCATTTTGTGACCATATAACTGGCCGTATTTTACATTTATGAGAGATCCCTCTCTGGAATTGGAGAAGCCAACTCCCTTTCCTAAAGTGGTTCTGCTATTGCTTGGGAACGATCCTCCACAACCTTTGGTAAATTTCCAGTGCTAATAGCACCTTTGTGAAATAGATAAATAATAAGTCTCCAACGATAGCCATAGAGTACACCTCTCAAGCTGATCCACTCATACGCCCTCAGTAAGAGCTAGGAAATGCGCCCTCAAGATGTGTAGATTGATGCACCTACACAAATTCCTCAACTGCTTTGGATGCCCTCGAATCCCTAAAAATAATAGTGAATACGCTGTAGTATTGAAGCTCTATGACATATTTGAATGATGTATCCTTTGAATTGGCTAGGACAGATAGATTTCACTGTCAAACCCAATGTTGGCTAATGAAAATTCGCCCTCAACCCTAAAGCAGCTCATCGAGCTCTTAAACCTGTTTCCAAAAGTGAATAATAACAATGCATACCTAGAGAACTCGATTTGCCTTCTTTTATTCTTTTTTTTGACTTGTGCATGTTGCATGCCACTTAACTTATCTATGCATGCAATTTTAATATGCATGTCGCATGCATTTTGAATTACGCTTTGAATGTCACACATGTCGCTTGATACTGCTTAAGTGGTCCTCTTTACTCTCTAATGAGTTAATATCAATGCTTATGGTGTGCTTTTGTCCTGTGTGGCATCAGTCAATTGTTAATTCCCTGTTTATTTGTACCTGCTCGAACCTATGGGAATTGGATAGGTTAGCGGGTTAATTCATGATGCTCAAGCAGAAGAGGACATTACAAGGGCACTGATTTGAGTTTGGCATTGGGTGAGAGAAGACAACAGAGGAGGTTGTAGATTCAGTGAAAGAGAAGAAAAGATGAGCGAGAAGAGGTAGAAGAGAAAGAGGCAACAACGAGCAAAGCTTAGTTGAAGAGGAAGAGGTTGTAGCTCTCAAAGAATAGGAAGCACAGTTCCATTCGTTAACTTGCTGGGTAGAGTCATGGTGTAGAGAGATTTCAGATAGCAGATTTGTAAGTGGAGATGTATGAGAAGGTTGAGCCTGTGTGCCTTTCCAAAATTGAATGTAAAGGCTGATTGCCTGTTTGTAGGTTGATTTTTTTGATTCATTGAATAAACAGTCCCTGTCGATGGGTCTGTTCCCTTTTGTTTTTTATAGTTTGTGGATGGATATTCTGGTGTGTTCTTAAATATATGCTGGTTGATTAGCAATGCTTACCATTTATATGGATTTTGTTCTCTCATAATGGGTGATTGCTATGTGTGATCTGCTGCAACATCCCTGTGTTATTGCTTCCCTGTTTTCTTTGTCACATAATGTTCCTCATCTCTACATCAAGTGGTATCAGAGCTGGCGAGTCCAGTGGAGCTGATTTTTGAGAAGGGGAGAAGATTTGGATGTGTGTGTAACAATTTCAGTGACGAGGACTGGTTGAGATTACATAATAGACCGTATGGCACCTACATGAGGTTTTTCTATGGAGTGGTCAAACCAAACAAACTAGAAATCAAAACGGGGATGTGGAAATCCTTGAAATGTTCAGAGAGATGTTGGGAAGGACTAATACCTTGGTAGGTGTCATGTCCCCATTCCAATAGGTCTATTAGTTGACAATGTTTCACCCACCTACTAGTTCCCTATGTTGGGGGAGGAGACATTAAATATTGCAATAAGGGAGCTATGGTGCCCAAGAGAACCTTAATTTATCATTTACACATTAGTTTGGGTCATACAAATAATAGATATGGATAAAATAAAGTGGCATTGCTTCATAAGGACATTTGGAGGTCCATGGGGGCCTTGGGTGGCTAGATTCCTCCTTACATGTCATGAATTAACCCCAAATTCAAAATTATGAGTGATGGAAGGTTCTTGGAAGGTGAAGAGTCATCAAATGTCATATCATAAATTGCTAGTAATTTTGCCCTTTTTTCCATCATGCCCAAATCGAGTAGCAGATGTCTATGGCTTGTCATAAAAGTATCAGAGAGTCAATTGAAGAGTCCTAAGACTCCCCACATCAGTCCCTACCAAATTCGAGACCCTCTTGAGCCATTCCAATCCCCTTGGGTCAAAACTAGTCAAGACAATTTTCCAAAATTCTGCCTTTGTTGGGAATTTTTGAATTGGGACATTACAAGTGGTATTAGAGAATGATCTTGGAACCCGATAGATCTCTTTCTTCATGTTTTTCTGATTATGACCTCCCTCCCTTAGAAACAGAGACTGGAGACCTTAACAGTGAAAAGGAAGGAAGTGGAGAGGTTAGTTCTTTTTACAAGAAGATTAAGGAAAAACTAGAGCTGAGAGCTATGGATGACAAAGAAAAAAACGAGGACCTTATGACATTCATTAAATCAGCTCTTGAAGGCATGACCAAACATTTTATGCAAGTATTCGAATTGTTGGCTAGCCAACTTGGGAGCAAGTCAACACCCGAGAGTAACAGTAGTACACCCCATGATGAGGGTGAGACCAATGGAGAAACCATTTTTTCGAAGATTGGACCTCATAACAGACCTCATGAGTTCAAAAATCAGAATGGACCTGCAATACCTAAGTTTTAAGAGTCCAAATAAGGCCCTTACACCACCTATGATGTTAGAGAAGCAACAAATGATTGACAACAATTAAGTGATGAATGTAGGGAAGTCCTACCTTTTGATCAGTTCATTAGAGCTTCTCTTCAGTTCAAGCAAGGAGGAAATGGGAATAGGGCATCCAATATTAACCATGAATTAAAATACACCATGGGAAAAGTAACCATTCCTTCCTTTGATGGTTTCTCACAAATGTCTGCTAGTGCTTGGTTGCAAAAATTAAGCGTATATTTCCAATTAAATCCTATGGTTGAAGAAGTTGCATTGAAAATGACCATTCTGCATCTTGAAGGGAAAGCTAGTGATTGGTGGTTCCATGGTCTTAGAACCTTGGGACATGATCAGATTTTCTCTTATGAGGGTTTCTCCAATTCATTGATGGAGAGATTTGAGAGGAAAGACCTTGAACTTCCTTTCAAAGAACTAGCACAATTGAAGCAAGTAGAAATTCCTGAAGCATATATGTTAGAATTTGAAAAGCTTTCAGTAATGGTTTCTGATGTATCTATGGATATGTTGGTTTTATTGTTTATTGAAGGATTGACAGAACCATTGAGAGGGCTAGTGAAATCCCACAAGCCAGCCACATTAAAGGATTCCATGAATTTGACAAGGGATTTGCAGAATGTGTTGCCAAGAACCAAATACCCTCCTAAGCCAAATTTCCCTTCCAAGTTCAAGGAAGGTAAGAAACCATGGAAAAATGACTCCTCTACCAAAGAAAGTAAAGGAGGACCAAGCAAAGAAGATCTTAGAAGAAATAAGCTATGTTTTACATGCCAACAACCTTGGGTCCTAGGACATAGACATGCCAAGGGGAAGGCACACTACATTGAAGTTTTTTCTGAAGATGATGAAGAGGAGGAGGAAGAGGCACAACTTGCAGCCCAAGAAGAAGGGTATCAAACAACAGAAGAATAACAACCCACTCTTGATACATGGAAAATTGTAGCACTTTCGGGTGTACCTAGATTCCACACTTTCAGGCTCAAGGGCAGCATAGAAGGCCTAAAGGTCACGGTTCTAGTGGATGGTGGAGCCACTCACAACTTCATAGATGCAACCTTGGTGGAGAGGAGAAAGTTACAAGCTGAAACTTTTGATGGTTTCGCAGTCATCATTCCAGGTAACAATTCTATGGACCGCACTAAATGGATTCCAAAGCTTCAAGTTACTCTAGGAAATCATACTATCACTCACAATTTTTATGTAGTGAATGTGGTTTTGGGAGTACAATGGATGTATTCTTTAGGGGAGCATACGATGAATTATCAAGTCCCTGAAATAAGGTTCAAAAATTCAGAAGGGATACCCATCTTGTTGAGGGAAATGCACACTTACCCAAATCAAGTGGTATCCTCTTACAATATGAGGACTATCTCGGGGCATGGAGATATAGAATGGGTTGCTGAATGTTTAATTACATCTCCTAAACCTCACTTGAACATTGCCAAACATCATAGGGAGATAGAGCAACTATTGAGTAAGTATGAGAAGGTTTTTGGAGACCTTCCCTCGAGAAGACCACCAGATAGAGGTGTTGAGCATATCATCAAGTTAGAGATAGGAACCCAACCTATCAAAATGCAGCCCTATAGGCACCCCAAAATGATCCGAGATGAGATTGAAGAGGCCATTAAAGAACTCTTGGAGTTGGGTCTCATAATGCCTAGTTCTAGTCCATTTGCTTCTTCAATTGTTATGGTAAAAGAGAAAGATGGAACCTTGAGAATGTGCATTGATTTCAGAGCTTTAAACAAGAAGACTGTGAAGAATAGATACCCCATACCAAGGATTGATGAGCTCATGGAGGAGCTCCATGGAACCAAGTTCTCAAAAATTGACCTTAGATCTGGTTATCATCAAATTCGAATGAGAGAAGAAGACATACCAAAGACTGCTTTCAGATTCCACTATGGTCACTTTGAGTTTGTTGCCATGCCCTTTGGCTTGACAAATGTATCTGCCACATTCCAATCATGCATGAACAACATCTTCCACAAACAACTTCAGCTCTTTTATCTTGGACACATCATTGGTCAAGATGGTGTGAAGGTGGATATAGAGAAAATAAGAGCCATTTTAGAGTGGCCTTGTCCCAAAAGTCTCATTGAATTGAGAGGATTCATTGGAATTTGCACCTACTATAGAAAGTTTGTGAAGGGGTTCTCCCAACTCACTTCACCTCTCATTGATTTCACAAAGAAAGATGCTTTCCAATGGCATGAAGGGGCTGAAAAAGCTTTCCAAAGAATGAATGATTTAATAAACAATTAACCTATTCTAGCCTTGCCTGATTTTTCTAAACCTTTCTTGTGATGCATCAGGAGAAGGCATTGGAGCAATCCTAAAACAAGGACAACACCCAATAGCTTTTGAGAGTAGAAAGCTATAACCACATGAGAGGCTTTACTCCATCTATGATAAAGAAATGTTGGTCATCATGCATGCTTTGATCAAGATTAGACAATACTTGGTGTGAAATAAATTTGCAGTCAAAACTGACCATAACAACTTAAGGTACTTCCTCACTCAAAAGGATTTAAATGAAAGGCAACAAAAGTGGGTGAGTAAGATTCAAGCATTTGACTTTGATATTGAATATGTGAGGGGGAAAAATAATGTGGTAGCTGATGCCTTATCTAGAAGACTTTCTATTTCTCTAATGGATGTAGCAGAAAATTGGAAAGCCACATTAGAAGTAGAGTATGCCAAAGATATATTTTCTTGTGAAGTTTTTGATGGGACTAACCATGATGATAGGTATAAGGTGTTGGAAGGAATCATCTACTACAAATGTAGAACCTATTTGGTCCCTAATTCAAGTTTGAAGGAGGAAATTAAAAAAAAGCTAATGATTTTCCTCTAGTAGGTCACCCCGGTTTCTTCAAAACATACCGAATGTTGAGGGAAAGATTTGCATGGAAAGGGTTGAAGGCCGATGTTCTGAAGTATGTTAATGAATGCCCCACATGCCAGCAAAATAAAGTGGAGCACACTCATCTAGCTGGTCTCTTACATCCCTTGCCAATTCCAGCACAAAAATAGGAGAACATTTCCATGGACTTCATCACTGGGTTGCCCAAAGTATTTGGTAAGGATTGCATATTTGTGGTGGTGGATAGACTCACTAAATTTGATCATTTCTTTGCTGTTACTACCACTTTCATTGCTGCACAAGTGGCTGATTTATTTTTTTTAAGAAGTTTTCAGATTGCATGGGCTTCCTAAGACCATTGCTAGTGACAGAGATAACAGATTTTTGAATACATTTTGGCAAGAACTCTTCAAAATGGTGGGAAAAAAATTGACACCTAGTACAAGCTATCATCCTCAAACTGATGTCCAAACAGATAGGGCGAATCAATGGCTGGAAGGGTATTTGAGGAACTATGCTAGTGGGAAGCAAAAAACATGGATAAAATGGTTGCATTTGGGTAAGTTTTGTTACAATACTACTTTCCATATGTCCATTGACATGTCTCCTTTTAAAGAACTTTATGGTTATGATTCACTTTTATTGACCACATTTTTGGTGATAGTAGAGCTCCAACGACTAAGAATTTGATTGAAGAAAGTTAAGAAATTTTGAAGGTTTTGAGAGATAACTTGCAGGTTGCTAAAAATCAGTAGAAACAATATGTAGATCAACATAGAATGGTGTACTATCCCAAGTGTTGATAGCTTCTCAATACTAAGAGGGGGNGAAGGATGCACCCAAACCTTGATTTATGCCTGCACCTACAGATAAGGATACACCAATAACCTGATTCTCCAGCCAGTACTAGAAGGAGGCTAAGACCTCTTAGAAGACATGTAGCCTGCTCTAGCACCACCCTGCCACCTTAATTTGATATTATTAAACTTTCTAGACCATCTTCAAACTCTGTGTTTGGCTTTCTTCACTTGGTCTACTAGCTTGGTGCTACACGGGTCTGGATTGCAGAGATTCACTTTGCATTCTCCCACTACTGGTCTTCTTCTTTAGATATTCATTATTCATCCACAGAGACACTAGAGACACATTTCCTTTTATTTCGATTCTTCATTAAATATTTCTTTCACTCCTTTTCAAACTGGTCATGCTTCTTCATTAAAGACAAACACACCTTTTCACTCTTCGTGTCTTTCCATCACACACATTACCTCTTTGTTTTAATTCTGTAAAATTCTCTTTAATCAATTTTGTCTTATTACACATTTTATTTAACTAATTGATTAAACCTTCTTTCATCTTCAGACCATCGGACTTTCTCTGATTCAGTTTACAGATTTTGTTTAATTAATTAACTCATCCACAGGCCCGTGGGCTTCATTTTTAATGCAAGTATGATCTTCCACCATGCCTCCAAGCTTCCTCATGCCTTCTGCGGACTTCTTTAAACCCTTTGTGGGTTCCCATACTTACTCCACCTGCAAGCTTCATCTTCTCTGTGAGCTTCTTGCGGATATTCTTCTTTACCATTTTTGGATGCGCCTCTTCACCATTGTGAATTTGCATAACAATAATTCTGATCTGGTTTAGCACAAACCTACATGTTGAACAATGAAATATCCTGTAGCCGTTGATCTTCATTCACCTTTGATTTCCACCGTTCGATATCGAGTTGTGACTTTCCGCATTTTGCTTCCCGCCTCAACCATTTTACATTGTTGATCTCCTTCAGGTTTCTTCGGACTATTGATATTTAAGACTGCGGATTTCCTGACTATGACATTTCTCAAAATGTCTTTTCGCACTTAGCTTTCCATATTTTCCTTTCCGCATTTCCTTTTCCGCACTACGGAATGCGGAAGTAGAAAACTCAATGTTTCCAAAAACAAGCTTATGCTCTTCCGCTTTTCGGACTTTCCTTTCCGCTCTTTTCTTTCTGGACTTTCCTTTCCACTCTTTTCTTCCGGACTTTTCTTTTCACACTTTCCTTTTTGCACTATGGAAGGCAAAAGTCGAAAACTCAACGTTTCCAAAAACGAGCTTATGCTCTTCCACTTTTCGGACTTTCCTTTCCACACTTTTTTTTCTGGACTTTTCTTTCCGCACAAGTTGTTCCGCATCGCGGAAGGTGGAAATCGGAAAACACAACTTTTCATGACTCCGACTTTTTGTTTTCCATGGTTCCACACTCGCACTGACCGTTCCACACTTGCACTGACCTTTCCGCACTGCAGAATGCGGAAGTTGGAAACTCAATTTTCTCGACTTATACTTTTTGCATTCCGCGGTTCCAAGTAAACTTTGTTCTACATTTATTGAACTAAAAGTACAATTGCTCACAGAAGCTATACTCTTCACTCCTCACTAATTCTTCTATCCTCTTCTTTTGTTTCTCTTCCTCCAATTAACTTGGACTTGGTGTTGATCATACTACTAACATAATTCTTGTAGTGATTCTTTGAGTAAGAACCTTTGATGATGAGTTCATAGACTGCCCCTATCACAGTGCTTCTCCTAAACACATTCCTTCTTCAAAGCTGATATCAAATCCAATTGTGGTAGCTGATACCATTTTGTCACCTCTACTCTTCTTGTTTTGGTGGAAACTTCAGAATATTCTTCTCTTCTTACCAAAATTCCTTAAGCCTGCGTATTTAGATCTTCATTACCCGCATAACCTTATTTAACATTTAGATACCAATCGAAATTTTTTGAGTTCAACTCCCTCCGAGTATATGATCCTCTCTAATGTTTTATTTCAGAGTTTCTCTTCTAGGTTATGTGGGACCTTTCTAGACCAAGCATCCATCTTCAGTTCCACCGCTATCAATAATTCCTTCTTCATCATCTTTATTTCTATCATAATGAATGTTAATCATATATGCAACATTATTAAAACCCTCATCATCTTGGAAAACCCTTTTGATATTTGAGATCTTGGTTTCTTCTATATCTTTGGAGTCTTCATTTCTTCTCCACATTTTCCATGAGGTACACTGCTTACTGATATTGTTTGTTTCTTGGATTCCTTACTTAGATATTTTCTCTTGATTCTACAACCAACAACCTTGTGACCAAATTTGTGACAGTAGTGAGTATAGCCATAGTTAACTTCCTTCACTTTTGAGGGATCTTTGACTTTTCGTCTTCAGAACTTCCATCCTCTTCCAACCCTTCCTTTGTTCTTGGATTTTTATTGAAGAATCCTTCCTTAGCTTACATTCTCTAGCCACATGTCCAAAATTATGACATGTATAACACTGAATCAGAAAGATTTGCCGGACCCTCCTTGTCCTTGGTCTTTTAAGTATCATTCCAGTTCTGTCATTATAATGAGATGAGGGTGCATGATTATTCTTAATTGGACTCTTTAGTACATTAGCACAAGCTCTTCTATTATCTCTTTATTGGTTAGTGAAGGAGGAACATTTTGACTTCCTTTCATTCTCATACCCTAAACCAGTTTTATCATTTGATGGTTTCTGGCTCCTCAAGATGTCATCTAAAATCATTGAATTGTTCTCAAACGTTTCTTTAATAGCTTCCTCATCAAGCTTATTCTTAAGAAAAGTAACTTCTTGTCTTAATCTCTCAGCCTCTTCCATACTAGCCATCATTTGTTGTCTTGCAATGTACAGTTCTTCTCGGATAGTCTTAACTTCCTCTTCATTTGACCTGCTCTTCTTGATACTTCGAAATTTTTTCTTCTAAAGGCTTGTTCTCCTTCCTGTTTTTTCTCAATTCTTCAAAGGCACTTATGAATTCTGTTTCGAAGTTCACCTCTCTTTCCACATTTGAATTATCTTCTGAAGTTTGAGTGATTGTCCCGATGAATATATTTTCTTCATCTTTAGTTATATCTTCAGTATCATACTTGCAAATACCAAGGTTTGTTTGTGCTATCTCTTTATTTGAATAAATATTTTCTAATTTGACCCAGAGTTTCTTGGCTGAGACACATGGTCCAATCTTCCTTTTGATACATTGAGATATTCCATCTGATATGGACTCTATTGCATCTACATTATTTTTCTTGGCTTTGTTTTGTGCTAGAGTCCTTATTCTCTTTGGTGGGATGTAATCAGTGATCACTGGATTCCATACATCAAGTTGCAATGCTTTCAGATAACTTTCCATTCTTGTTCTCCAAAATATGTATTCTTCTTTTCCAACTATTGGAGATCAATTTTATGTGTAAATATCTTGTTGTTGATCCATAGTGGTTTTTAATAGGATCTTCCTTCTAGTGGTTAAACTGTTAGTGAAGGACCCGACTCTGATACCAATTGTTGATAGCTGGTCAATACTGAGAGGGGGGGGTTGAATAATTATTGTTGACTTTTTACCATTTAAACCACTTATTAAACTTTAATCAAAACATTGAATCAACAAGATATACAGAACACAGATGATATCGTGGAACCCTAATAAGGTAAACCACCAACACGTTTCTATCATCTGCAAAACTTTGTTTTTACAATATACAATAGTTATTTGCAAGCACCCACTTGCTGGGGACCACAATCCCCAAGTTTCTCAACCACTACTGAAGGATGCACCCAGACCCTGATTTCTGCCTACACCTACAGACAATGATACACCAATACCCTGATTCTCCAGCCACTGCTGGAAGGAGCTTAAGACCTCCTAGTAGGCATGTAGCCTGCCATAACACCACCTTGCTACCCTAATTTGATATTATTAAACTTCCTAGACCATCTTCAAACTCCGACTCTGGATTTCTTCACTTGGTCTACTGTCTTGCTGCTACACGGGTCTGGATTGCAGAGATTCACTTTACATTCTCTAACTGCTGGTCTTCTTCTTTAGATATTCATTATTCACCCACAAAGACACCTGAGACACATTTTCTTTTATTTTGATTCTTCATTAAATATCTCTTTTGTGCCTTTTCAAACTGGTCGTGCTTCTTCATTAAATACAAACACACATTTTCACTCTTCGTGTCTTTCCATCAAACACATTACCTCTTTGTTTTAATTCTGTAAAATTCTCTTTAATCAATTTTGTCTTATTACACATTTTATTTAACTAATTGATTTAAACTTCTTTCATCTTCAGGACATTGAGCTTTCTCTGATTCTGTTTACAGATTTTATTTAATTAGTTAACTCATCCACAAGCCTGTGGGCTTCATTTTTAATGCAAGTATGATATTCCACCATGCCTCCAAGCTTCCTCATGCCTTCTGCGGTCTTCTTTAAACCCTCTGTGGGTTCCCTTCCTTACTCCACCTGCGGGCTTCATCTTCTCTGCGAGCTTCCTGCGTATATTCTTCTTTACCATTTTTGGACACACCTCTTCACCATTGCGAATCCGCACAATGGGAATGATGATCTGGTTTAGCACAAACCTACATGTTTAAAAGTGAAATCTCCTGTAGCCGTTGATCTTCACTCACCTCTAATTTCCACCGTCCGATCTCGAGTTGTGACTTTTCGCACTTTTTTTTCGCCTCAACCGTTCCGCATCGTTGATTTCCTTCGGGTTTCTTCGTGACCGTTGATCTTCAAGATTGCAAATTTCTTGACTATGACATTTCTCAAAATGTTTTTCCGTGCTTAGCTTTCCAGACTTTCTTTTCCGCATTTATTTTTTCACATTGCAGAATGCAGAAGTCAGAAACTCAACGTTTCCAAAAACAAGCTTATGCTCTTCCGCTTTCCAAACTTTCCTTTCCGGACTTTCCTTTCCACACTACGTAAGGTGGAAGTCGGAAACTCAATGTTTCCAAAAATGAGCTTCTGCTCTTCCACTTTCTGGACTTTTTTTTCTGCACAAGTCGTTTCGCACTACGGAAGGTGGAAATCGGAAAATACAACTTTTTATGACTCCGAATTTCTGTTTTCCATGGTTCTGCACCCACACTGACCTTTCGACACTGGCCTTTTTGCAGTACGGAATGCAGAAGTCGAAAACTCATTTTTCACGACTTTGACTTTTTGCACTCCACGGTTCCGCACCCGCACTTCCACTTCTGCATTGCGAAATGCGGAAGTCGAAAACTCAATGTTTCCAAAACTTCGACCTCACAGTTTTGGACCTGCACTACCGCTTTCTATTTGAACCATTGATTTGTTTTAGTGGATCATTTCTCAGTCGTTGGATCTTGTTTTTTTCTAGAACTTCTATCTTGTCCCCTTTTCTTGCAGATCTACTATCGACCATCTATCTCCGTGCGGACTGATACTTAGCCGTCCAATTTCGAATCTTTGTTGATCTACAATCTTTCCGCCTATCTTTTGCGTAACTGATCCTCTTCTGTCAGATCTTGTGCGGGAATTCTTCCTGACCATTAGATCTATGATTTCTTTGCTTTAACACTTAGCCAATTCTAACCTCAACATGTCAACTAACATTTGTATCCGTGTTTACAGGTTGATAATTCGTTCGTGTAAGAACCAAATGAAAATCTAATTCCATGGATGGATAACCAGTTCACCAGGGAGCAAGATCATGTCATATTTGATATCTTACTAACACACAAACATCTTCTGGAGGACATTTGAGAAAAGTCTTCCAACCTTTTGTTATGATACTTAGACAAATATCTTAGTATGATCCAATCTGCCTAAAACTTTGTTTTGGCAGGTCCATAACTTCTTCCTCAACTACTTCCAGGACAAACTAAGGACATGGTCAGGTAGAGAAAACACCTGTCTACAAGACCCCTATGTGCGGCGGGCATTTACTCTAACCCATGATTTAGGGCGGTAATTCTCTTTTACCCTCTTAGACCAGTTTTGACTATTAATCAATACTTAGCCAATTTCTTGATTTTCACCAATTGCCATATTTCTCCATAATGATGTCACATCATCTATTTTGTTATCATAGGCAATGTCTCTTACCAATTTGCTATCAATTATGTTATTCTATGTCATTATATATGCCATTACATCATTCATGCCATGCCATCACTACCTTTGTCTTTCCTTTGACTTATATTGAGTTCACCTTTTGTCTTTCCTTTATCTTTCACTGAGTTGACTCTGCCATCATGTCCTTTACTTATCCTTTATCTTTCATGAACTATTTTTTCATCAATGACAACTATAATCCATATTGCCAACAATATCCCCCTTTGGCATTGATGGCAACACCTAAACCTTCTCCCCCTTTGACAACAATGACAAAGGATAACCTATTATGCCCTTTGCTGTAACCAACTTGACATAGGATTTTCAGTTGTTCCCTATACATATATCAGAGGTCGAAGTGCAAACATACACATGCACACAAAGAATTTCAAATTAAAACTTATGGTGATTAGAAGCGACTGTATAAACACTCAATAATTTGTAGAGTAAAATTTGTTCTTCATTTATTGAACCAAAAGTACAATTGCTCATAGAACATGTACTCTTCACTCCTCACTAATTCTTCTATCCTCTTCTTTTGTTTCCCTTTCTCCAATTAACTTGGACTTGGTGCTGATCATACTACTAACATCCTTCTTGTAGTGATTCTTTGTGTAAGAACCTTGGATGATTAATTCATAGTCTCCCCCTATCACAATGCTTCTCCTAAACATGTTCCTTCTTCAAAGCTGATATCAAATCCAATTGTGGTAGCTGATACCAATTTGTCACCTCTACTCTTCTTGTTTTGGTGGCAATTTCAGAACATTCTTCTCTTCTTACCAAAATTCCTTAAGCCTGTTTATTTAGATCTTCATTACCTACAGAACCTTATTTAACATTTAGATACCAATCGAAATTTTCTGACTTTAACTCCCCCTGAGTATATGATCCTCTCTAATGCTTCATTTCAGGGTTTCTCTTCTAGGTTATGTGGGGCCTTTTTAGAACAAGCATCCATTTTCAGTTCCACCACTATCAAGAATTCCTTCTTCACCATCTTTATTTCTATTATAATGAATGTCAATAATATCTACAACATTATTAAAACCCTCATCATCTTGGAAACCCCTTTCAATATTTGAAATCTTGGTTTCTTCTAGATCTTTGGAGTCTTCCTTTCTTCTCCATATTTTACCATGAGGTACCTTGCTTACTGACCTTGTTAGTTTCTTGAATTCCTTACTTTTTTCTTGGATTTTTTCTTGGATTTTTATTGAAGAATTATTTGTTAGCTTACATTCTCTAGCCATATGTCCAAAATTATGACATGTATAACAATCGCCTGGACAGATTTGATGGACCCTGCTTGTCCTTGGTCTTTTAAGTAGCATTCCAGTTATGTCATTATAATGAAATGTGGGGCCAGGATTATTCTTAATTGGACTCTTTAGTACATTAGCACAACCTCTTCTATTATCTCTTTCTTGGTTAGTGAAGGAGGAACATTTTGACTTCCTTTCATTGTCATACCCTAAACTGGTTTTATCATTTGATGGTTTATGGCTCCTCAAGATGTCATCTAAAATCATTGAACTGTTCTCAAAATTTGTTTTAATAGCTTCTTGATCAAGCTTCTTCTTAAGCAAAGTAAATTCTTGTCTTAATCTCTTGGCCTCTTCCATGTGGTATTCCAACATCTTTATTTCTTTCTCGAAGTTAGCAACTTCCCTTTCTAGGCTCCCAACCTCTTCCATACTAGCCATCCTTTGTTGTCTTGCAATGTACAGTTCTTCTCGTAGAGTCTTGAATTCCTCTTCATTTGAGTTCTGCTCTTCTTAATACTTTTGATTTTTTTTTCCCAAAGACTTGTTCTCCCTCCTGTTTTTTCTCAATTCTTCAAAGGCACATCTGATTTCTGTTTCAAAGTTCACCTCTCTTTCCACATCTGAATTATCTTCTGAAGTTTGAGTTCTTCTCCCGATAAATAGATTTTTTTCATCTTCAGTTATATCTTCACTATCATACTTGTAAATAGCAAGGTTTGCTTGTGCTATCTCTTTATTTGAATAAAGCTTTTCTAATTTGACACAGAGTTCCTTGGCTGAGACACATGGTCCAATATTCCTTTTGATAGATTGAGATATTCCATCTGATATGGCCTCTATTGCATCTTTATTATTTTTCTTGGCTTTCTTTTGAGCTGGAGTCCTTATTTTCTTCGGTGGGATGTAATCACTGATCACTGCATTCCATCTATCAGGTTCAAATGCTTTCAGATAAATTTCCATTCTTGTTCTTCAAAATATGTATTCTTCTTTTCCAAGTATTGGAGATCCATTTTCTGTGTAAATATCTTCTTGTTGATCCATAGAGGTTTTTAATAGGATATTCCTTCCAATGGTTAAACTATTAATGAAGGATCTTGCTCTGATACCAATTGTTGATAGCTGGTCAATATTGAGAGGGGGGGTGAATCAGTGTTGTTGCGTTTTTACCATTTAAACCACTTATTAAACTTTAATCAAAACATTGAATCAATAATATACAAAATCATTAGAGGAAATTTGGGGTCTAAAATAGGCCTTATAAGAAAACGCGCCAACAATAAATTTTGTGAGTTGGAATTCCAGAACCAATAGAATTTCAATAAAATGAGTCAACCATAATGGTTGAATTAACATATTTGTCATAAAACAAAACTACTTTTTTTGTTCGTATTTTCGACATATCTCCTTGTGGTTTTACTCAAATTTCTAGCGGGAGAGCTCGTTGGATGCGGAATTTAATTCTGCATCCAATGAGCTCTTCCGCTAGAAATTTGAGTAAAAACACAAGAAGATATGTTGAAAATACGAACAAAAAAAGTATTTTTTTTTCATTCTTTCTCCAAAATTAATAAATATTATTTTATTATTTTAACTATTGTTTTATTATTTTAACTATTATTTTATTATTTTCCTTAGTAGGCCCATTTTAGACCTCAAATTTCTTCTAATGTACAGATTTTATCGTGGAACCCTTATAAAGTAAACCACCAACATGTTTCTATTATCTGCAAAACTTTGTTTTTACAATATCCAATAGTTATTTGCAAGAACCCACTTGCTGGAGACCACAATCCCCAAGTTTCTCAGCCACTACTGAAGGATGCACCCACACCCTGATTTCTGCCTTCACCTACAGGCAAGGATACATCAATACCTTGATTCTCCAACCACTACTGGAAGGAGGCTAAGACCTCCTAGCAGGTATGTAGCCTGCCCTAGCGCCACCTTGCCACCCTAATTTGATATTATTAAACTTCCTAGACCATCTTCAAACTCTATCTCTAGATTTCTTCACTTGGTCTATTGTCTTGCTGCTAAAGGGGTCTGGATTGTAGAGATTCACTTTGCATTCTCTGACTACTGCTCTTCTTCTTTAGATATTCATTATTCACCCACAGAGACACCAAGACACATTTCCTTTTATTTCGATTCTTCATTAAATATCTCTTTCATGCCTTTTCAAACTGGTCGTGCTTCTTCATTAAAGACAAACAAACATTTTCACTATTCGTGTCTTTCCATCAAACACATTACCTCTTTGTTTTAATTCTATAAAATTCTCTTTAATCAATTTTGTCTTATTATACATTTTATTTAATTATTTGATTAATACTTCTTTCATTTTCAGACCATTAGGATTTCTCTGATTCTGTTTATAGATTTTATTTAATTAATTAACTCATCCACAGGCTTGTGGGATTCATTTTTAATGCAAGTATGATCTTCCACCATGCCTCCAAGCTTCCTCATGCATTCTGTGGACTTCTTTAAACCCTCCGTGGGTTCCCTTCCTTACTCCACCTGTGGGCTTCATCTTCTCTGCGAGATTCCTGCGGATATTTTTCTTTACCATTTTTGGACGCTTCTCTTCACCATTGCGAATCCACACAACCGTAATTTTGATCTGGTTTAGCACAAAACTACATGTTGAACAGTGAAATCTCCTGTAGCAGTTGATCTTCATTCACCTCTAATTTCCATCGTCCAATCTGTTGTGACTTTCTGCACTTTGCTTTCCGCCTCAACCATTTCGCATCGTTGATCTCCTTTGAGTTTCTTCGTGATCGTTGGTTTTCAATAATGCGGATTTCCTGACTATGACATTTCTCAAAATGTCTTTCTGCACATAGCTTTCCATACTTTCCTTTTCGCATTTCCTTTTCTGCATTGTGGAATGTGGAAATCAGAAACTCAACGTTACCAAAAACAAGCTTATGCTCTTTCGCTTTCTAGACTTTTTGTTCCGCACTACGGAAGGTGGAAGGTGGAAGTCGGAAAGTCAACGTTTCCAAAAACAAGCTTATGCTCTTCCACTTTCTGGACTTTTCTTTCCGCACAAGTCGTTCCGCAATGCGAAAGGCGAAAATCAGAAAACACAAATATTCATGACTCCGACTATTTGTTTTCCGTGGTTCCGCACCTGCATTGACCTTTCTGCACTGTGGAATGCGGAAGTCAGAAACTCAATTTTCACGACTTCGACTTTTTGCACTCCACGATTCCACACCCGCACTTGCACTTCTGCACTGCAGAATGCGGAAGTCAGAAACTCAATGTTTCTAAAACTTCGACCTCGCGGTTCCGCACCCGCACTGCCGCTTTCTATATGAATCGTTGGTTTGTTTTAGGGGATCATCTCTCATCCATTTGGATCTTGTTGATGAAATTGTCATTGATGCCAACATGGTCTTGATGTCATTGATGTCACCACTTTGCTGAAGATGTTGAAGACCCAGCTAATGATGCAGAAGACCCTAGAGATGGTCTTGAAGTCCTGGTAGACGTTGAAGAATCCTGGTAGACGTTGAAGAAGCCCATGATGCTTGCCTGATGAAGATGTCCTTGGAACCTTGAAGGAATAGTGAAGGCAATCTGTATGATGTAGCATGATGATGTGGTAACATAATCATGCCACTGGATATGCAAGATAAGGCTGAGATGCAGCACAAAGTGGATGTGCTTGACTGAGCTAAAAAGCATGATAAGACAGTCTTTTGATCAGCAATATGATATTCATCTTTTGTTTACTTACTAAAGGGCTGACATCATCTACAACATGTTCAAATTTTCAGTGGGTTTCTTCTAGGCTATTCATCTCTGTTTCTCTTGGACTGCCATAGCCCTAAATAGGGCTTCCTTGACAACATAAATGTGTTTAAGCCCTAACAGGGGTTTCCTAGACATCAGATAAAGTCACTGTGTAAAATGACGTGGAAGTTTAGCAAGGGTCGGCTCCATTCAACATTAAAAAAATCAAATCTTTTAGAAGTCGGCTCAACTTAAAAAAAAAAATTAAAATATTTTTATTTGGCAGGTCAGCCCCAAAATAAGGTAAAAATTTAGTATAAATACCCCACACAAATCTTCTTTTTGGCCAAGAAAATTTCGGTGGGAAAGCTCTGTGGAAAGCCAGCCGCAGTTAAACTGAAGAATGTTTTTTTAGCAGCTCGTTTTTTGTGGAAATTTTTCGTGGGAGCAGTGTCTTGGGAAATCCGCAGGAGCAATGGAAATTCTTTTGGAGCAGCTCGTTTTTTTTTGTGTGGAAATTTTCTGTGGACAGCTCGCTGGCTGAGTCGTGGGAGCAGTAAAGTTTTTTTTTGTGGTTTTCTGTAGTGGTTTGAAGGAAAACGACTTCCGTCTTCAAAACCAGTTGAAGACCATGTGAGCTCATGGATCTTGACTACTCTTGCTTCCATATTCTGCGTGGTAAGTGTTTGAGTAAAACTTCTGTTGTCCGCCAATTGCACACCAGCAGCAGAAATTTTCCGAAAGCTATCTCCTCACTTGAGAAAGTGGGAGAGGTGTGACCTTGGGGGCAAGCACAGAGTTAGGTACTGTCACCTACTCCTAGCTCCTCCGTTTAGGCTAACTCCTAACGAAGCCAAGGGGGGTGGTCCCTAACAAAGAGTTTTCTATGGCTCAATGTTTAAGTTAATTTTTAGATGTTTCAGCTGCGGATGGGTGTTGTTTAGGAGTTATTGTGATTTAAGATGATTAATGTGATGAATTTAACACAAGACAAAGCAATCCATGTTGCTATCACCGGAATTGAAATAT
>LPNX010931726.1:514505-604505 GCA_001517045.1 Pseudotsuga menziesii
AAGATTTGCACAGTTGATTTACTTAGAATGGTAGACGATTTAAAACAGAGTAATCAACTTAATTAATGATCTAGAAGCGATGAATCAACAATTAGTGATCTAAGCATGAGATATAATCAATGATGAAAACAAGCACTAATCTAAGCATACACACAACACAAGCCTCCCCAAATGGGGGAGGATGAGAGTGGGGACTTAAAAACCCCACTCAAACACAATATTTTTTATTAAACTTTATACACAGTGCCTTAAGGATTTTAATCCTCGAAAGGACTTTTCAAATGAAAGCAAAATCACTCTACTTAATATTAGGACTTGTGTAAAAAAGGAGAGTAATTTTACTTTTACTTTTAACTTTTCTCAAAATTTTTCAAAAAAAAGGGAAGAGGAAGTTTGAAAGAGAGAGAAAGAGCAAAGTGAAAAGAGGGCTGAAACAAAGGAAGATGAGGGAAAGAAGGCAAGAAAACAAAAGGAGGATCAAAACCAAAGAAGGGTAAAAAAGGGGCAGCCAACTATGAAGCTAAAGGAAGACAAAAATTTAAGAAAACGGGACAACGAAAGAGAAAACAAATGGCTGTCATAAAAAATGAAAAACAGGACAGCGAACAAAAAGTGGACAAAAAGGCCACAAACAAGGTTGAAGAGGGCCCAAAAACTAGGGCAAAAAAGGGGCAAAAATGAAGGAAAACTAGGGCATGCTAGGGCTGTCCAAAAAGAAGAAAGAGGGCTGCAACGCTGAGTGAAAAGAGGGCAGCGAAGAGTAAAAGGAGGGCTGTCCACAAGGAGGAAAAAGAGGGCAGCGAAGAGGAAGGAGGAAAGGCGAGCCAAACAAGGCAAAGAAAAGGAAGCCAAATGATGGAAAGAAGTAAACTAGCGCTTTCTAAGTAACCGGTAACCAAAAGAATTTTAAAGGAGAATTTATGAAAGACTTTGAGATGGAACTTTGGAGGAAGATCTCCTTGTTTTTTCTTCTTGGAAAAAGCCAAACTCTCTGTAGGTCCTGAAAGTCAACAATGTTAGAAGGTTCTTATGATGATGGAGATGAGTTTGATGCAGCTAAGCTCACACCCTTCTCCAAATGGCGAGATCTGTAAAGACAATCCAACTTGATACCCAGTGAGATCAAACAATAAAATCTAGTATGCTAGGAATATGCAAATCAAGATCAATACTTCATATAACTAAATATTTGTACCCATCTAGATTATAATAAACTTTGCATAATAAACCAACTTGACAGCAGCAAATGGTAAATGTTATGTTCTAATAATATGCTTCTAAAGCTAGTTGTTTGATTCAACACATAAATAACAAATTGAAAGCATGGAAAGAGATCACCTCGTACAACACATCCACCAATGAAGAGACAATCCTGTAGACCTCAAAATTCGAAAAGCTTTATTCAATAATATAATGATTACAATTTTTTGCAGAGCTTCTATGCCCAAAATTCCATGCAAATAGAGCTGAAAGAGCCTCTTTTTAACAAATGAGAGAGTGCTAAAACCCTAAAACCAAAAAACCAACCCTAACTAGCTTAGCCACCTAACAAAGAGCCCAGACCTAAACTGGAGAACCGGGAGTGAGGGGAGGCCTCCACCCAGGCAAGGCGCCCCTACTCCAAACCTGTGCACTGAAAACAAGCCAAGGATGAGGCCACATGTGTGAGTCTGGATATAGGTAAGCTCATCCTTTAGGTATGGCAGAAGCCTGAGCTAGGTTTGGGAAGCCCACTGATGGTGTAAGCTTCAGTCTTTACCTCGATCAAATCATCGGACCAATGAGAGCTCTCCATCTCATCTTTAGCTGGAGATGACATGTCTGATAACTGATAATAAATTAATTGCTCTCTTAATGATGACTGAAGCTGAGTTATGATAACTCTAATCATCATAAGTGTTCCATGAGATGTCATTTAGCCTTTTATTTTATTAAATTTTGATTAATTTGGAGAGTTTTAGTTTTCTCCAAAATAATCATTTTTTTTAATAAAAATCATTTTTTAATAAAAATCATTTTTTACTCAAAACTGATTTTTTTGAGTAAAAAGGCATTATGTGTCCAATTGCTGATCTGAAAGTTGGTTCTGACTGGCTGGTTGATCAAGAATGATTTTTGGCTTAAGGTTAGAGCCTTCAATCACTGAATTCTGAGTCCGGATCACGAACGAGTTTTTTCCATTTAATTTATGGAAAAATTAACCCAAAAAACTTAGGAAAATTAATTAAAAATTAAAAAATAATTTTTCACTGTTCGAAAAAAGATTTTTTCGATTTTTTTTATGTGTCCAGATGACTTAGGACATGACCATGATCTATCTAAATAATGTCTAGTAGGCTTATAACACTTAGTTGGCTCGAATAACCCCCTAAGGCCCAGAATTCAACATCCGACATTCCAGCTTTGGAGGAAGCGGGAGAAAACCTCGTCAATTATACTCGGCTGAAGGCAAAGCATAATTGTCAGGGGCAAAAAACTCCCTGGAATACCTTATTTGAGATTCTACGTCTCAGGAGACCGAAGCACTCAAAAATATCCTACTAGCACATTTTATTACAAACCCCGCGGGGCCATGGTCAAAATTATTCAAATAAAAAAGTGACTAGCCAATATTGGCTAGACAAGCAGACGGATCAACTGATACACTGGAATTAGACTTTGAACAAGTCTGTCAACCGACGGCTCCTCAGGTAACCCAACTTATGGTACAAAAAGTTGGATAACAACTTCCATGGAGCTTCCTCTAGTATCGATATTGCATGCTGTCTCTCTCTTTTGACGTGAAGAATAAAATCTTTTTCTGCAAAATACAGAACTATCAAATTAGTGAGGAAACCGACATTACATAGCTTATGTATGGTTTAGACATTATATTGATCTCGTGGTTATGATAGTTGCGAAGAGAGCTAGCATGGACTGCCAACTGCTAGTTTTCTGTGTTTTCATTTTTGGATGATGTCTCCACTAGTGTTGAGAGTTGTGGTTAAGCGTTGGATCTATGGTTGAACACTAATAAGAGCTGTGTGTTTTAACTTGCAAGAGTTGTGAAGATGTTTCTACGTTGAGGTGAACTCAACAATTGGAGTTGCCTTTTTATCAGAATGTTGAAGAGTTTGTTGAATTATCTTAAATAGTTGAATTTCCTTCTCTATCCGCTGAAGGGGAAACTGCTCATTGAATGAAATATGTTGAATACTGTGCATTGAATGAAATCCCTTGCAAATATTGTACGAGATCACTTTAGTGTTGGAGTCTATTATAGGGAGAATGACGCATCATCATCATCTCCTTTAGTAGCACCTGCAAAATTCCATGAGTCTCCAGAAGCTAGAAGTTCGGTGAGAATTCCTATGGTGAGAACAATGAAGTGATAGAAACATCTCTCTTTTCGAAAAATTGTTGTTGCATATTGACTCACATCTATTGTTGCGTTAAAGTTGAAGACCTACATGAAGACTGAGAACCAGTAAGCTCCATTCTTCTCACACCCGCACATTGGGTTGCCTTGGAGCTGTTGAAACTGCTACATTTCTTGGAGTGTTGCTTTTTTGCAGATCTTTGAAAGCATGAGCAGATTGCTGAAGAGATGAGGTCAAGGTAAACATTTGATTGAAGCAGAAGTTATATATTTAATACATTGCACAGTTCAAGCTTGATCATTTGAGATGAAGAATTCAGGAGTCAGTTAAAATATTATCTTTGGTTTTTGAGAATGATAGGTTTGTTCTAAAACATTCTTACAACCATACAAGAATAGTCAACCAGTATTTAGAAACTGTCTTCAAGCTTATACTCAGATCTACAATTGTAATAGCAGCAGAACATGGACAGTTTGACAGCCCTAGAAGTTGACAATGATGCTTGAGTGACTTGTTTGCACAGTGAAGTATAATGATGCATATATGGTACAGTAATGCAAAATCTTAGCAGCGACAGGAGCACCTTGAATTGTTTGTATAAGAATTGATGTGACAGGTATGTAGTATATATATGTATAGTGAAGAATCCTGCGGTGTATAAACAATATGCTTCATATGCAATAAACATTTGTGATGTGCAATAATGATGGACAGAAGTCTGTACCAAGTGGCTAATTGTAGAGTGATGACATGAGCTATGTTGAGTACCCTATGATGTTCCAGACCTTCTTGGTAACATTGGAACCTTGATGACATATATATGCCTTGATGCTCTTTGCTTTGCTGATTAGTGCTACAACAGTAAAGAATGATGAGCAGAGATGTTGATGCAGAAATTGATCAAGTAGTTCTCAGAATGACCAGTAGAGATACATGAGCAGTAGACAGTGATGTTTTGGCAGTGGTTAGAGCAGATCCTTGTAAGCACATACTTGAACAACAGGTTTGATAGGTGGTTGACAATGAGCAGCAGAACTGATTGATGATTAGCAGCAGTTGATTGTATTGGAAAGTGAATTGAGGTGTTGTCGAGCAGACCTGAAGAACAGAGTTTGATGATCAGTGATAAGAGCTGTATGATGACGTGACAGTGAGCATCGTTGATGGTGAGCAGATGATCGACAGTATTGACCAGCAGATTACAGAGACAAGTGATTGTTGATGTAACAGTAGGCTTTGATTGTAAATGCAAGCTTGTCTTGCTTTTTGAGGTTAGGATACCTCAAACCCTTCTTAGCAGGGTCTAAGAAAACCAGGCAGGATCCTGGATGCAGAGTAGGTGCTCTCCATGTCAGTAGGTGCTGATATTGCCTAACGGTTGTAGCTGGACCAAAATAATACAAAAATATTACAAAATTATATTGTGTTGTGTTCTTTTGTGTTATGGTTCCTGATGATCTAAATGGTTATGCTATGTGAATGATGATATGAAAGATATTTATGATATGATTATGAGATAGATAGAATAATGGAATGATGAATTGGTAGTTAAGTGCGACAGGTCAAGAAAAGTTGTAAAAGTTACTTTACACTAATTCACCCCCCCCTCTCAGTGTCTACAGATCTCACTTTTTTCCGAAACTTCTATCATGTCCGCTTTTCTTGAGGATCTACTATTGACCGTCGATCTTCTTGGAGTCTGATTCTCAACCGTCCAATTTCGAATCTTTGTTGATCTACAACCTTTTCTCTTATCTTATGCGGAACTGATCCTCTTCCGTCATATCTTGTGCAGGAATGCTTCCTGACCGTCATATCTATGTCATCACTACCTTTGTCTTTCCTTTGACTTATACTGAGTTCACCTTTTGTCTTTCACAGAGTTGATTCTGCCATCATGACCTTTGCTTATCCTTTGTCTTTCATGAACTATTTTGTCATCAATGACAACTATAATCCATATTGCCAACAATATCCCCCTTTGGAATTGATGGCAACACCTAAACCTTCTCCCCCTTTGACAACGATGACAAGGGATAACCTATTATGCCCTTTGTTGTAAGGAACATGACATAGGATTTTTAGTTGTTCCCTGTACGTATATCAAAGATCGAAGTGCAAACATACACATGCACACAAATAATTTCAAATTCAAACTTCTGGTGATTAGAAGCGAAGGTATAAACACTCAATAACTTTCAGAGTAAACTCTATTCTTCATTTACTGAACTAGAAGTACAATTGCTTACAGAAGGTATACTCTTCACTCCTCGGTAATTCTTCTATCATCTTCTTTTGTTTCTCTTCCTCCAATTAACTTGGACTTGGTGCTGATCATACTACTAACATACTTCTTGTAGTGATTATTTGAGTAAGAACCTTGGATGATGAGTTCATAGACTCCCCCTATCATAGTGCTTCTCCTAAACACATTCCTTCTTCAAAGCTTATATCAAATCCAATTGTGGTAGCTGATACCAATTTGTCACCTCTACTCTTCTTGTTTTGGTGGCAACTTCAGAACATTCTTCTCTTCTTACCAAAATTCCTTAGGCCTGTGTATTTAGATCTTCATTACCTGCAGAACCTTATTTAACAATTAGATACCAATCAAAATTTTCTGCCTTCAATTCCCCTTGAGTAGATGATCCTCTCTAATGTTTTATTTCAGGGTTTCTCTTCTAGGTTATGTGGGGCCTTTTTAGAACAAGCATCCATCTTCAGTTCCACCGCTACCAGTAATTTCTTCTTCATCATCTTTATTTCTATCATAATGAATTTCAATCATATCTACAACATTATTAAAACCCTCATCATCTTGGAAAACCCTTTTGATATTGGAAATCTTGGTTTCTTCTATATCTTTGGAGTCTTCCTTTCTTCTCCACATTTTCCCATGAGGTACCCTACTTACTGACCCTGTTTGTTTCATTTATTCCTTAGATATTTTCTCTTGATTCTACAACCAAGAACCTTGTGACCAAATTTGTGACAGTAGTGACAATAGCCATAGAAACTTCCTTCACTTTTGAGGGATCTTTGACTTTTCTGCTTCACAAATTCCATCCCCTTCGAACTCTTCCTTAGTTCTTGAATTTTTATTGAAGAATTCTTCCTTAGCTTACATTCTCTAGCCATATGTCCAAAATTATGACATGTATAACAATGACCTGGCAAGATTTGCTGGACCCTGCTTTTCCTTGGTCTTTTAAGTATTATTCCAGTTCTGTCATTATAATGAGATGAGGGGGCATGTTTATACTTAATTGGACTGTTTAGTACATTAGCACAACCTCTTCTATTATCTCTTTCTTGGTTAGTAAAGGAGGAACATTTTGACTTCCTTTCATTGTCATACCCTAAACCAATTTTATCATTTGATGGTTTCTGGCTCCTCAAGATGTCATCTAAAATCATTGAACTGTTCTCAAAATTTGTTTTAATAGCTTCCTCATTAAGCTTCTTCTTAAGCAAAGTAACTTCTTGTCTTAATCTCTCGGCCTCTTCCATGTGGTCTTCCAGCATATTTATTTCTTTCTTGAAGTTAGCAACTTCCCTTTTTAGGCTCTCAACCTATTGCATACTAAGCATCATCTATTGTCTTGCAATGTACATTTCTTCTCGGAGAGTCTTGACTTCCTCTTCATTTGACTTCTGTTCTTCTTGATACTTTGAAATTTTTTCTTCCAAAGACTTGTTCTCCTTCCTGCTTTTTCTCAATTCTTTAAAGGCACTTATGAATTTTGTTTCAAAGTTCACCTCTCTTTCGACTTTTGAATTATCTTCTGAAGTTCGAGTTATTGTCCCGATGAATAGATTTTCTTCATTTTTAGTAATATATTCACTATCATACTTGCAAATACAAAGGTTTGTTTATGCTATCTCTTTATTTGAATTAAGTTTTTTTAATTTGACCCAGAGTTCCTTGGCTGAAACACATGGTTCACTCTTCGTTTTGATAGATTGAGATATTCCATCTGATATGGCCTGTATTACATCTACATTTTTTTTCTTGGATTTCTTTTGAGATGGAGTACTTATTCTCTTTGGTGGGATGTAATCAGTGATCATTGCATTCCATACATTAGGTTCCAATGATTTCAGATAACTTTCCATTCTTGTTCTACAAAATATGTATTCTTCTTTTCCAAGTATTGGAGATTCATTTTCTGTGTAAATCTCTTCTTGTTGATCCATATTGGTTTTTAATAGGATTTTCCTTCCAGTGGTTAAACTACTAGTGAAGGATCCTGCTCTGATACCAATTGTTGATAGCTGGTCAATACTGAGGAGGGGGGGGTGAATCAGTACTGTTGACTTTTTACCATTTAAACCACTTATTAAACTTTAATCAAAACATTGAATCAACAAGATATACAGAACACAGATTTTATCGTGGAACCCTAATAACGTAAACCACGAACACGTTTCTATTATTTGCAAAACTTTGTTTTTACAATATACAATAGTTATTTGCAAGCACCCACTTGCTGGAGACCACAAAACCAAAAGTTTATTAGCCACTACTAAAGGATGAAACCACAACCTGATTTCTTCCTGCACCTAAAAACAAGGATACACCAATACCATGATTCTCCAACCACTACTGAAAGGAGGCTAAGACCTCCTAGTAGGGATGTAGCTTGCCCTAGCACCACCCTGCTACCCTAATTTGATATTATTAAACTTCCTAGACCATCTTCAAACTCTGACTTTGGCTTTCTTCACTTGATCTACTGTCTTGCTGCTACACGGGTTTGGATTGCAAAGATTCACTCTGCCTTCTTTGACTACTGGTCTTCTTCTTTAGATATTCATTATTCACCCACAAAGACACCAGAGACACATTTCCTTTTATTTCGATTCTTCATTAAATATCTCTTTTGTGCCTTTTCAAACTGGTCGTGCTTCTTCATTAAAGACAAACACACATTTTCACTCTTCGTGTCTTTCCATCAAACACATTACCTCTCTGTTTTAATTCAGTAAAATTCTCTTTACTCAATTTTGTCTTATTACACATTTTATTTAACTAATTGATTAAACCTTCTTTCATCATCAGGACATCGATCTTTCTCTGATTCTGTTTACAGATTTTATTGAATTAATTAACTTATCCACAGGCCTGCGGGCTTCATTTTTAATGCAAGTATGATCTTCCACCATGCCTCCAAGCTTCCTCATGCCTTTTGCGGTCTTCTTTAAATCCTCTATGGGTTCCCTTCCTTATTCCACCTGCGGGCTTCATCTTCTTTGCGAGCTTCCTACGTATTTTATTCTTTACCATTTTTGGACGCACCTCTTCACCATTGCGAATCCACACAATGGGAACGCTGATCTGGTTTAGCACAAACCTACATGTTTAAAATTGAAATCTGCTGTAGCCATTGATCTTCATTCACCTCTAATTTCCACCGTCCGATCTCGAGTTAAGAGTTTCCGCACTTTTTTCCTGCCTCAACCGTTCCGCGTCGTTGATCTCCTTCGGGTTTCTTCGTGACCATTGATTTTCAAGACTGTGAATTTCCTGACTATGACATTTATCAAAATGTATTTCCGTGCTTAGCTTTTCAAACTTTCTTTTCCGCATTTGTTTTTTCGCACTGCGGAATGCGGAAGTCGGAAACTCAACGTTTCCAAAAACAAGCTTATGCTCTTCCGCTTTCCAAACTTTCCTTTCCGCACTACGGAAGGCGGAAGTCGGAAACTCAATGTTTCCAAAAATGAGCTTATGCTCTTCCACTTTCCGGACTTTTCTTTCTGCACAAGTCGTTCCGCACTGCGGAAAGCGGAAATCGGAAAATACAACTTTTCATGACTCCGAATTTTTGTTTTCCGTGGTTCCACACCTGCACTGACCTTTCCACACTGGCCTTTCTTGCAGTCTGATTCTCAGCCGTCCAATTTCGAATCTTTGTTGATCTACAACCTTTTCTCCTATCTTGTGCGGAATTGATACTCTTTCGTCATATCTTGTGCGGGAATGATTCCTGACCGTCGGATCTATGTCATCACTACCTTTGTCTTTCCTTTGACTTATACTGAGTTCACCTTTTGTCTTTCCTTTGTCTTTCACAGAGTTGATTTTGCCATCATGACCTTTGCTTATCCTTTGTCTTTCATGAACTATTTTGTCATCAATGACAACTATAATCCATATTGCGAACAATATCCCCCTTTGGAATTGATGGCAACACCTAAACCTTCACCCCCTTTGACCATGATGACAAAGGATAACCTATTATGCCCTTTGCTGTAATGAACTTGACATAGGATTTTCAGTTGTTCCCTGTATGTATATCAAAGCTCGAAGTGAAAACATACACATGCACACAAAGAATTTCAAATTCAAACTTCTGGTGATTAGAAGCGAAGGTATAAACACTCAATAACTTGCAGAGTAAACTCTGTTCTTCATTTACTGAACTAGAAGTACAATTGCTCATAGAAGCTGTACTCTTCACTCCTCACTAATTCTTCTATCCTCTTCTTTTGTTTCTCTTTCTCCAATTAACTTGGACTTGGTGCTGATCATACTAATAACATACTTCTTGTAGTGATTCTTTGAGTAAGAACCTTGGATGATGAGTTCATATACTCCCCCTATCACAATGCTTCTCCTAAACACATTCCTTCTTCAAAGCTTATATCGAATCCAATTGTTGTAGCTGATACCAATTTGTCACCTCTACTCTTCTTGTTTTGGTGGCAACTTCAGAACATTCTTCTCTTCTTACCAAAATTCCTTAAGCCTGTGTATTTAGATCTTCATTACCTGCAGAACCTTATTTAACATTTGGATACCAATCGAAATTTTCTGACTTCAATTCCCCTTGAGTAGATGATCCTCTCTAATGTTTTATTTCAGGGTTTCTCTTCTAGGTTATGTGGGACCTTTTTAAAACAAGCATCCATCTTCAGTTCCACCGCTATCAGTAATTTCTTCTTCATCATCTTTATTTCTATCATAATGAATTTCAATCATATCTACAACATTATTAAAACCCTCATCATCTTGGAAAACCCTTTTGATATTGGAAATCTTGGTTTCTTCTATATCTTTGGAGTCTTCCTTTCTTCTCCACATTTTTCAATGAGGTACCCTGCTTACTGACCTTGTTTGTTTCTTGTATTCCTTAGATATTTTCTCTTGATTCTGCAACCAACAACCTTGTGACCAAATTTGTGACAGTAGTGACAATAGCCATAGAAACTTCCTTCACTTTTGAGGGATCTTTGACTTTTTTGCTTCAAAAATTTCATCCCCTTTGAACTCTTCCTTTGTTCTTGGATTTTTATTGAAGAATTCTTCCTTAGCTTACATTCTCTAGCCATATGTCCAAAATTATGACATGTATAACAATGACCCGGAAAGATTTGCTGGACCCTGCTTTTCCTTAGTCTTTTAAGTATTATTCCAGTTCTGTCATTATAATGAGAAGAGGGGGCATGTTTATTCTTAATTCGACTATTTAGTACATTAGCACAACCTCTTCTATTATCTCTTTCTTGGTTAGTGAAGGAGGAACATTTTGACTTCCTTTCATTGTCATACCCTAAACCAATTTTATCATTTGATGGTTTCTGGCTCCTCTAGATTGCATCTAAAATCATTGAACTGTTCTCAAAATTTGTTTTAATAGATTCCTCATCAAGCTTCTTCTTAAGCAAAGTAGCTTCTTGTCTTAATCTCTCGGTCTCTTCCATGTGGTCTTCCAGCATATTTATTTCTTTCTTGAAGTTAACAACTTCCCTTTTTAGGCTCTCAACCTGTTCCATACTAACCATCATTTATTGTCTTGCAATGTACATTTCTTCTAGGAGAATCTTGGCTTCCTCTTCATTTGACTTCTACTCTTCTTGATTCTTTGAAATTTTTTCTTCCAAAGACTTGTTATCCCTCCATCTTTTTCTCAATTCTTTAAAGGAACTTATGAATTCTGTTTCGAAGTTCACCTCTCTTTCCACATTTGAATTATCTTCTGAAGTTCGAGTTATTGTCCCGATGAATAGATTTTCTTCATCTTCAGTTATATATTCACTATCATACTTGCAAATACAAAGGTTTGTTTATGCTATCTCTTTATTTGAATTAAGTTTTTTTTTAATTTGACCTAGAGTTCCTTGGCTGAGGCACATGGTCCAATCTCTGTTTTGATAGTTTGAGATATTCCATTTGATATGGCCTCTATTGCATCTACATTTTTTTTCTTGGATTTCTTTTGAGCTAGAGTACTTATTCTCTTCGGTGGGATGTAATCAATGATCACTGCATTCCATACATTAGGTTCCAATGATTTCAGATAACTTTCCATTCTTGTTCTCCAAAATATGTATTCTTCTTTTCCAAGTATTGGAGATCCATTTTCTATGTAAATCTCTTCTTGTTGATCCATAGTGGTTTTTAATAGGATTTTCCTTCCAGTTGTTAAACTGCTAGTGAAGGATCCTGCTCTGATACCAATTGTTGATAGCTGGTCAATACTGAGAGGTGGGGTGAGTAAGTATTGTTGACTTTTTACCATTTAAACCACTCATTAAACTTTAATCAAAAGATTGAATCAACAAGATATACAGAACAAAGATTTTATCGTGGAACCCTAATAAAGTAAACCACAAACACGTTTCTATTATCTGCACAACTTTGTTTTTACAATATACAATAGTTATTTGCAAGCACCCATTTGCTGGAGACCACACAACCAAAAGTTTATTAGCCACTACTAAAGGATGCAACCACAAACTGATTTTTGCCTACACCTACAGACAAGGATACACCAATACCATGATTCTCCAACCACTACTGGAAGGAGGCTAAGACCTCCTAGCAGGCATGTAGCCTGCCCTAGCACCACCCTGCTACTCTAATTTGATATTATTAAACCTCCTAGACCATCTTCAAACTCTGACTCTAGCTTTCTTCACTTGGTCTACTCTCTTGCTACTACACGGGTCTGGATTGCAGAGATTCACTTTGCCTTCTTTGACTACTGGTCTTTTTCTTTAGATATTCATTATTCACCCACAAAGACACTCGAGACACATTTCCTTTTATTTCAATTCTTCATTAAATATCTCTTTCGTGCCTTTTCAAGCTGGTCATGCTTCTTCATTAAAGACAAACACACATTTTCACTCTTCTTGTCTTTCCATCAAACACATTACCTCTCTGTTTTAATTCTGTAAAATTCTCTTTAATCAATTTTGTCTTATTACACATTTTATTTAACTAATTGATTAACCCTTCTTTCATCTTCAGGACATCGAGCTTTCTCTGATTCTGTTTATAGATTTTATTGAATTAATTAACTCATCCACAGGCCTATGGACTTCATTTTTAATGCAAGTATGATATTCCACCATGCCTCCAAGCTTCCTCATGCCTTTTGCGGTCTTCTTTAAACCCTCTGTGGGTTCCCTTCCTTACTCCACCTGCGGGCTTCATCTTCTCTGCGACCTTCCTGCGTATATTCTTCTTTACCATTTTTAGACGCACCTCTTCACCATTGCGAATCCACACAATGGGAATGCTGATCTGGTTTAGCACAAACCTACATGTTTGAAAGTGAAATCTCCTGTGCCGTTGATCTTCATTCACCTCTAATTTCCATCATCTGATCTCGAGTTGTGACTTTCCGCACTTTTTTTCTGCCTCAACCGTTCTCCATCGTTGATCTCCTTCGGGTTTCTTCGTGATCATTGATCTTCAAGACTGCAAATTTCCTGACTATGACATTTCTCAAAATGTATTTTCGTGCTTCGCTTTCCAAACTTTCTTTTCCGCATTTGTTTTTTCGCACTGCAGAATGCGGAAGTCGAAAACTCAACGTTTCCAAAAACAAGCTTATGGTCTTTTGCTTTCCAAACTTTCCTTTCCGGACATTCCTTTCTGCACTACGAAAGGTGGAAGTCGGAAACTTAATGTTTCCAAAAACGAGCTTATGCTCTTCCACTTTCCGGACTTTCCTTTCTGGACTTTTCTTTCCGCACAAGTCGTTCCGCACTGCGGAAGGCGGAAATCGAAAAATACAACTTTTCATGACTCCGAATTTTTGTTTTCTGTGGTTCTGCACCCACACTGAACTTTCCACATTGGCCTTTTCACACTACGGAATGCAGAAGTCGAAAACTCATTTTTCACGACTTTGACTTTTTGCACTCCACGGTTCCACACCCGCACTTCCACTTCTGCACTGCGAAATGTGGAAGTTGAAAACTCAATGTTTCCAAAAATTCGGCCTCGCAGTTCCGCACCCCCACTACCGCTTTCTATCTGAACCAGTGATTTGTTTTAGTGGATCATTTCTCAGCCTTTGGATCTTGGTTTTTTCTGGAACTTCTATCTTGTCCCATTTTCTTCCAGATCTACTATCGACCATCTATCTTCTTGCGGACTGATTCTTAATCGTCCAATTTCGAATCTTTGTTGATCTACAATCTTTCCGCCTATCTTATGCGGAACTGATCCTCTTCCATCAGATCTTGTGCGAGAATTCTTCTTGACCGTTAGATCTATGATTTCTTTGCTTTAACACTTAGCCAATTCTAATCTCAACACGCAAACTAACAGTTGTATTAGTGTTTACAGGTTGATAATTCGCTCGTGTAAGAACCAAATGAAAATCTAATTCCATGGATGGATAACTGGTTCACCAGGGACCAGGATCATGTCATATTTTTTATCTTACTGACACACAGACATCTTCTGGAGGACATTTGAGAATAGTCTTCCAACCTTTTGTTATGATACTTAGACAAATTTCTTAGTATGATCCAATCTGCCTAAAAATTTGTTTTGGCAGGTCCATAACTTCTTCCTCAGCTACTTCCAAGACAAACTAAGGACATGGTCAGGTAGAGAAAACACCTGTCTACAAGACCCCTATGTGTTGCGGGCATTTACTCTAACCCATGATTTAGGGCGGTAATTCTCTTTTACCCTCTCAAACCAGTTTTGACTATTTATCAATACTTGGTCAATTTCCTGATTTTCACCAATTGCCATATTTCTCCATAATGATGTCACATCATCTATTTTGTCATCATAGGCAATGTCTCTTACCAATTTGCTATCAATTATGTTATTCTATGTCATTATATCTGCCATTACATCATTCATGCCATGCCATCACTACCTTTGTCTTTCCTTTGACTTATATTGAGTTCACCTTTTGTCTTTCCTTTGTCTTTCACGGAGTTCACTCTGTCATCATGTCCTTTGCTTATCCTTTATCTTTCATGAACTATTTTGTCATCAATGACAACTATAATCCATATTGCCAACAATATCCCCCTTTGGCATTGATGGCAACACCTAAACCTTCTCCCCCTTTGACAACAATGACAAAGGATAACCTATTATGCCATTTGCTGTAACCAACTTGACATAGGATTTTTAGTTGTTCCCTATACGTATATTAGAGCTCGAAGT
The DNA here is from genome assembly GCA_001517045.1 of Pseudotsuga menziesii. NCBI lineage: Eukaryota > Viridiplantae > Streptophyta > Pinopsida > Pinales > Pinaceae > Pseudotsuga > Pseudotsuga menziesii. Next base: position 529,296 of record LPNX010931726.1, read on the forward strand.
GCAAACATACACATGCACACAAATAATTTCAAATTAAAACTTCTAGTGATTAGAAGCGTCGGTATAAACACTCAATAACTTGCAGAGTAAACTTTGTTCTTCATTTATTGAACCAAAAGTACAATTGCTCATAGAACCTGTACTCTTTACTCCTCACTAATTCTTCTATCCTCTTCTTTTGTTTCCCTTTCTCCAATTAACTTGGACTTGGTGCTGATCATACTACTAACATCCTTCTTGTAGTGATTTTTTGTGTAAGAACCTTGGATGATGAATGCATAGTCTCCCCCTATCACAATGCTTCTCCTAAACACATTCCTTCTTCAAAGCTGATATCAAATCCAATTGTGGTAGCTGATACCAATTTGTCACCTCTACTCTTCTTGTTTTGGTGGCAACTTCAGAACATTATTCTCTTCTTACCAAAATTCCTTAATCCTGTGTATTTAGATCTTCATTACCTGCAGAACCTTATTTAACATTTAGATGCCAATCAAAATTTTCTGACTTTAACTCCCCCTGAGTATTTGATCCTCTCTAATGCTTTATTTCAGGGTTTCTCTTCTAGGTTATGTGGGGCCTTTTTAGAACAAGCATCCATCTTCAGTTCCACCACTATCAATAATTCCTTCTTCATCATCTTTATTTCTATTATAATGAATGTCAATAATATCTACAACATTATTAAAACCCTCATCATCTTGGAAAACCCTTTCAATATTTGAAATCTTGGTTTCTTCTATGTCTTTGGAGTCTTCCTTTCTTCTCCATATTTTTCCATGAGGTACCTTGCTTACTGACCTTGTTAGTTTCTTGAATTCCTTAGATCTTTTCTCTTGATTCTGCAACCGACAACCTTGTGACCAAATTTGTGACAGTAGTGACAATAGCCATAGAAATTTCCTTCACTTTTGAGGGATTTTTGACTTTTCTGCTTCACAGCTTCCATCGTCTTCCAACCCTTCCTTTTTTCTTGGATTTTTATTGAAGAATTCTCCGTTAGCTTACATTCTCTAGCCATATGTCCAAAATTATGACATGTATAACAATGGCCTGGAGAGATTTGCTGGACCCTGCTTGTCCTTAGTCTTTTAAGTATCATTCTAGTTCTGTTATTATAATGAGATGTGGGGGCATGATTATTCTTAATTGGACTCTTTAGTACATTAGCACAACCGCTTATTTTATCTCTTTCTCGGTTAGTGAAGGAGGAACATTTTGATTTCCTTTCATTGTCAAACCCTAAACTGGTTTTATCATTTGATGGTTTCTGGCTCCTCAAGATGTCATCTAATATCATTGAACTGTTCTCAAAATTTGTTTTAGTAGCTTCTTGATCAAGCTTCTTCTCAAGAAAAGTAAATTCTTGTCTTAATCTCTTGGCCTCTTCTATGTGGTATTCCAACATCTTTATTTCTTTCTCGAAGTTAGCAACTTCCCTTTCTAGGCTCTTAGCCTCTTCCATACTAGCAATCATTTGCTGTTTTGCAATGTACAGTTCTTCTCGTAGAGTCTTGAATTCCTCTTCATTTGAGTTATGCTCTTCTTGATACTTTGAATTTTTTTTCCCAAAGACTTGTTCTCCCTCCTGTTTTTTCTCAATTCTTCAAAGGCACATCTGATTTTTGTTTCGAAGTTCACCTCTCTTTCCACATCTGAATTATCTTCTAAAGTTTGAGTTATTGTCCCGATAAATAGATTTTTTTCATCTTCAGTTATATCTTCACTATCATACTTGTAAATAGCAAGGTTTGCTTGTGCTATCTCTTTATTTGAATAAAGCTTTTCTAATTTGACACAGAGTTCCTTGGCTGAGACACATGGTCCAATCTTCCTTTTGATAGATTGAGACATTCCATTTGATATGACCTCTATTGCATCTGTATTATTTTTCTTGGATTTCTTTTGAGCTGGAGTCCTTATTCTCTTTGGTGGGATGTAATCATTGATCATTGCATTCCATATATCAGGTTCCAATGCTTTCAGATAACTTTCCATTCTTGTTCTTAAAAATATGTATTCTTCTTTTCCAAGTATCGGAGATCCATTTTCTGTGTAAATATCTTCTTGTGGATCCATAGTGGTTTTTAATAGGATATTCCTTCCAGTGGTTAAACTGTTAGTGAAGGATCTTGCTCTGATATCAATTGTTGATAGCTGCTCAATACTGAGAGGGGGGGTGAATCAGTATTGTTGCGTTTTTACCATTTAAACCACTTATTAAACTTTAATCAAAACATTGAATCAATAAGATATAAAAAATACAGATTTTATCGTGGAACCCTTATAAAGTAAACCACCAACATGTTTCTATTATCTGCAAAACTTTGTTTTTACAATATCCAATAGTTATTTGCAAGCGCCCACTTGCTGGAGACCACAATCGCCAAGTTTCTCAGCCACTACTGAAGGATGCACCCATACCCTGATTTCTTCCTTCACCTATAGACAAGGATATACCAATACCCTGGTTCTCCAACCACTACTGGAAGGAGGCTAAGACCTCCTAGCAGGTTTGTAGCCTACCCTAGCACCACCCTGCCACCCTAATTTGATATTATTAAACTTCCTAGACCATCTTCGAACTCTATCTTTGGATTTCTTTACTTGGTCTACTGTCTTGCTGCTAAACAGGTCTGGATTGTAGAGATTCACTTTGCATTCTCTGACTACTGCTCTTCTGCTTTAGATATTCATTATTCACCCACAGAGACACCGAGACACATTTCCTTTTATTTCGATTCTTCATTAAATATCTCTTTCATGCCTTTTCAAACTGGTCATGCTTCTTCATTAAAGACAAACACACCTTTTCACTCTTCATGTCTTTCTATCAAACACATTACCTCTCTGTTTTAATTCTGTAAAATTCTCTTTAATCGATTTTGTATTATTATACATTTTATTTAACTATTTGATTAAACCTTCTTTCATCTTCAGACCATTAGGATTTCTCTGATTTTGTTTATAGATTTTATTTAATTAATTCACTCATCCACAGGCCTGTGGGATTCATTTTTAATGCAAGTATGATCTTCCACCATGCCTCCAAGCTTCCTCATGCATTCTGTGGACTTCTTTAAATCCTCTGTGGGTTCCCTTCCTTACTCCACCTGTGGGCTTCATCTTCTCTGCGAGATTCTTGCGGATATTTTTCTTTACCATTTTTGGACGCACCTCTTCACCATTGCGAATCCACACAACCGGAATTCTGATCTGGTTTAGCACAAAACTACATGTTGAACAGTGAAATCTCTTGTAGCAGTTGATCTTCATTCACGTCTAATTTCAATCGTCCGATCTCGAGTTGTGACTCTCCGCATTTTGCTTTCCGCCTCAACCGTTCCGCACCGTTGATCTCCTTCGAGTTTCTTCGTGACCGTTGGTTTTCAATAATGCGGATTTCCTGACTATGAATTTTCTCAAAATGTCTTTTTGCACTTAGCTTTCTATTCTTTCCTTTCTGCATTTCCTTTTCCGCACTGCGGAATGTAGAAATTAGAAACTCAACGTTTCCAAAAACAAGTTTATGCTCTTCCGCTTTCCGGACTTTCCTTTCCGCACTACGGAAGGTGGAAGGTGGAAGTCGGAAAGTCAACGTTTCCAAAAACGAGCTTATGCTCTTCCACTTTCTGGACTTTTCTTTCCGCACAAGTCGTTCCACACTGCGAAAGGCGCAAATCAGAAAACGCAAATATTCATGGCTCCGACTATTTGTTTTCCGTGGTTCTGCACTCGCATTGACCTTTCTGCACTGCAGAATGCGGAAGTCAGAAACTCAATTTTCACGACTTCAACTTTTTGCACTCCACGGTTCCACACCCACATTTCCACTTCCGCACTGCGGAATGCAGAAGTCAAAAACTCAATGTTTCCAAAACTTCAACCTCGCGGTTCCGCACCCGCACTACCGCTTTCTATATGAACCGTTGATTTTGATTTAGGGGATCATTTCTCAGCCATTTGGATCTACTATCGACCATCGATTTTCTTGCAGTTTGATTCTCAGCTATCCAATTTCGAATATTTGTTGATCTACAACATTTTCTCCTATCTTATGTAGAACTGATACTCTTCCATCATATCTTGTGCGGGAATGCTTCCTGACCATCGAATCTATGTCATCACTACCTCTGTCTTTCCTTTGAATTATACTGAGTTCACCTTTTGTCTTTCCTTTGTATTTCACAGAGTTGATTTTGCCATCATGACCTTTGCTTATCCTTTGTCTTTCATGAACTATTTTGTCATCAATGACAACTTTAATCCATATTGCCAACAATATCCCCCTTTGGAATTGATGGCAACACCTAAACCTTCCCCACCTTTGACAACGATGACAAAGGATAACCTATTATGCCGTTTGCCGTAATGAACTTGACATAGGATTTTCAGTTGTTCCTGTATGTATATCAAAGCTCGAAATGAAAACATACACATGCACACAAAGAATTTCAAATTCAAACTTCTGGTGATTAGAAGCGAAGGTATAAACACTCAATAACTTGTAGAGTAAACTCCGTTCTTCATTTACTGAACTAGAAGTACAATTGCTCACAGAAGCTGTACTTTTCACTCCTCACTAATTATTCTATCCTCTTCTTTTGTTTCTCTTTCTCCAATTAACTTGGCCTTGGTGCTGATCATACTACTAACATACTTCTTGTAGTGATTCTTTGAGTAAGAACCTTGGATGATGAGTTCATAGACTCCCCCTATCACGATGCTTCTCCTAAACACATTCCTTCTTCAAATCTTATATCAAATCCAATTGTGGTAGTTGATACCAATTTGTCACCTCTACTCTTCTTGTTTTGGTGGCAACTTTAGAACATTCTTCTCTTCTTACCAAAATTCCTTAAGCCTGTGTATTTAGATATTCATTACTTGCAGAACCTTAATTAACATTTAGATACCAATCTAAATTTTCTGACTTAAATTCCGCTTGAGTAGATGATCCTCTCTAATGTTTTATTTCAGGGTTTCTCTTCTAGGTTATGTGGGACCTTTTTAGAACAAGCATCCATCTTCAGTTCCATCGCTATCAGTAATTTCTTCTTCATCATCTTTATTTCTATCATAATGAATTTCAATCATATCTACAACATTATTAAAACCCTCATCATCTTGGAAAACCCTTTTGATATTGGAAATCTTGGTTTCTCCTATATCTTTGGAGTCTTCATTTCTTCTCCACATTTTTCCATGAGGTACCTTGCTTACTGACCCTGTTTGTTTCTTGTATTCCTTAGATATTTTCTCTTGATTCTGCAACCAAGAACCTTGTGACCAAATTTGTGACAGTAGTGACAATAGCCATAGAAACTTCCTTCACTTTTGAGGGATCTTTGACTTTTCTGCTTCACAAATTCCATCCCCTTCAAACTCTTCCTTTGTTCTTGGATTTTTATTAAAGAATTATTCCTTAGCTTACATTCTCTAGCCATATGAAGTTCTCCCTCCTGCTTTTTCTCAATTCTTTAAAGGCACTTGTGAATTCTGTTTCGAAGTTCACCTCTCTTTCCACATTTGAATTATCTTCTGAAGTTCGAGTTATTGTCTCGATGAATAGATTTTCTTCATATTCAGTTATATATTCACTATCATACTTGCAAATAGAAAGGTTTGTTTATGCTATCTCTTTATTTGAATTAAGTTTTTTTAATTTGACCCAGAGTTCCTTGGCTGAGACACATGGTCCAATCTTCGTTTTGATAGATTGAGATATTCCATCTGATATGGCCTCTATTGCATCTACATTTTTTTTTCTTGGATTACTTTTGAGCTGGAGTACTCATTCTCTTTGGTGGGATGTAATCAGTGATCACTGCATTCCATACATTAGGTTCCAATGATTTTAGATGACTTTCCATTCTTGTTCTCCAAAATATGTATTCTTCTTTTCCAAGTATTGGAGATCCATTTTCTGTGTAAATCTCTTCTTGTTGATCCATAGTGGTTTTTAATAGGATTTTCCTTCCGGTTTTTAAAATGCTAGTGAAGGATCCTACAAGATGATACCAATTGTTGATAGCTGGTCAATACTGAGAGGGGGGGGGGTGAATCAATCTTGTTGACTTTTTACCGTTTAAACCAATTATTAAACTTTAATCAAAACATTGAATCAACAAGATATACAGAACACAGATTTTATCGTGGAACCCTAATAAAGTAAACCACGAACACGTTTCTATTATTTGCAAAACTTTGTTTTTACAATATACAATAGTTATTTGCAAGCACCCACTTGCTGGAGACCACAAAACCAAAAGTTTATTAGCCACTACTAAAGGATGCAACCACAACCTGATTTCTACCTGCACCTACAAACACGGATACACCAATACCATGATTCTCCAACCACTACTGGAAGGAGGCTAAGACCTCCTAGTAGGCATGTAGCCTGCCTTAGCACCACTTTGCTACCCTAATTTGATATTACTAAACTTCCTAGACCATATTCAAACTCTGTCTATGGCTTTCTTCACTTGGTCTACTATCTTGCTGTTACAGGTGTCTGGATTGCAGAGATTCACTTTGCCTTGTTTGACTACTGGTATTCTTCTTTAGATATTCATTATTCACCCACAGAGACACCTGAGACACATTTCCTTTTATTTTGATTCTACATTAAAGATCTCTTTCACGCCTTTTCAAAGTGGTCGTGCATCTTCATTAAAGACAAACACAGCTTTTCACTCTTCATGTCTTTCCATCAAACACATTACCTCTCTGTTTTAATTATGTAAAATTCTCTTTAATCAATTTTGTCTTATTACACATTTTATTTAACTAATTGATTAAACCTTCCTTCATTTTCAGACCATCGATCTTGCTCTGATTCTATTTACAGATTTTATTTAATTAATTAACTCATCCACAGGCCTGTGGGCTTCATTTTTAATGCAATTATGATCTTCTACCATGCCTCCAAGCTTCCTCATTCCTTCTTTAGAATTCTTTAAACCCTCTGTGGGTTCCCTTCCTTACTCCACCTATGGGTTTCATCTTCTCTGCGAGCTTCCTACGGATATTCTTCTTTACCATATTTTGACACACCTCTTCACCATTGCGAATCCGCACAACATGAATTCTGATATGGTTTAGCACAAACCTACACGTTGAACAGTGAAATCTCCTGTAGCCGATGATCTTCATGCAACTCTAATTTCCACCATTCGATCTTGAGTTGTGACTTTCGACACTTTGCTTTCCGCCTCAACCATTCCACACTGTTGATCTCCTTCAGGTTTCTTCGTGATCGTTGATCTTCAAGACTGCGGTGAAAGTTTTTGAATGAACCCCAACCCGTATTCAAGCCTTTTGACTTCTCTGCATGGTTTAATGCCCAACCCTTCAATGCACAATTTTAAAGCAAAATTTGACTTGACTGAAACACATAAGAATCTTTTTTTTCCCAAAATTAAAGAATTCAGAAATTTTCTTTTTCTCCAAAAATATTAAACTCAAAAAATTTCTGGAAAACAAACATACATGAAATTGACACACTTGTTTTTAACCAATGGTCCAGGGTAAAACCCGTAAGGGAAAACCTGTTTCTAAGTGAGAGAGATTTATTATTTTTCATTGGTAAAGTACAAAAAAAATCAACAGTACTTATCATATTTATGTCTTGAAATTTGAACACACTCCTGAATTTTTCAACCTCGAAAGTCATGCCAAGGGTTGCCTCGAAATTCGTGCCAATTCTTCCTATACAGACATAATTAATTTTTGTAGCTTTCTCCTCGAAAAATGTGCCTCTAACTTGCTGTATGAACAACAATAAATTTCTGTACTTGCTCCTCAATTTTTTTGCCAAATCCATACTGTTCGGATTCCTTGAACCTATGACAGACCGTGCCTCGAAATTCGTGTTGTTGTACCTTGGAACCTGTGACAGACCGTACCCTCAAAAATCATGCCAAACTTCCTTGTAATCTGTGCCAGACCATACTATTGTACAGTTCTTCTCGAATTATGTGCACTCTCTTGGGCTCCACCATGAACTGACTGAGAGTGTTCAGTGCAAAACTCATATTTGGTCTGGTGTTGACCAAATACATCAACGAACGAATCAATTGATGATACAAAGTAGGCTCCACCAACTCTCCCTCTGAAGCATGAAGCTTCTCCTAGTTGGTAATCATGGGTGTAGACTAGGCCTGCAATCAGTGATCTGAAATATCTTCATAACATCTGCAACATATTTTCCTTGCCCCAGGAAAACATGTCCATCCTCCTGCCAAACCTCCATCCCCAAATAGTAATGCATCAGTCCAAGGTCCATCATCTCGAACTATGAAGCAAGATCCTTCTTGCAAGCATCGATCATGTGCTCTCCTCCACTAATGAACAAGTCATTAACATATAATAGAAGAATAAGTGGAACACCACCAACCACAATGTAGTATAGGTTGGGATCCACTTCACTCTTCTGAAACCCAATCGAAAGCAAGTAAGAATCGATCCTAGAATACCATGCCTGAGGGGCCTGCTTCAGACCATACAAGACCTTTTTCATCCTGCAAACATGAGAATCTCTCTCATACACCTTATCCTGTAGAAAACCATTGAGAAAAGCGGTTTTCACATCCTTTTGATGGATCTTCCAATCCACCTCTGCCACGACGAAATCACTACCTTGATCGAAGAAAATATGACCAATGGTGCAAATGTCTCATCATAGTCAACTCCCTCGACCTGTGAGAAACCACGTGAAACAAAACGAGCTTTGAACTTCTCAATACTGCCATCTGCAACATGATTTATCTTGTAAAGCCACTTGGAAGTCATAAATGACTTCCCCTCGGGTCTCGGAACCACTTCCCACACCCCATTCTTCATGATGGAGTTGTACTCCTCCATATTGGCATCTCTCCAAACCTAGTGTGCAGAAGGCTCCTCATAAGTATCAGGAACGGTGTCACGCAAGCTAGTCACCTGTGTCATATAGCTGAAAAATATCTCAGGTGCCCTGCTCTCTCTGACCTCCCTCTTGGGTGGTCCAACTGACTCCTCTGCTTCCTTCATAAACTCCTTAGGCCAACTTGGATTTCTCTTCCTGGAGGAAGCATCCTGTCTCAGACTCTCCTCTACCTACTCATCAGACACTTGTCTTCTTGAAGAAGTACCAACAACCTGAGAACCTGTCCTTGGTGAACCTGAACCTATACCACTAGAACCTGAATCACCTGAAGATGTCACCTTTGATCCTATGACCTGTGACCTAGTCACACCTAAAACCGGTGACCCTATAATCTGACTCGATGAATTCTGAACAGTCACCTGTGGAGTATTTTGCTAATCCTCCATCTCGGAATCTAGAGACCTCCTGAAGGCTTTCTCATCCTTAAACTTCACCTCCCTTCTCACCACAACTTTCCTCTGTGTAGGAAGGTATATGCGAAAAACCTTCGATGTCTCGTCATAACCAACAAAAATACCCCACTCACTTGTGGCCTCCAACTTTGTCCTCTTCTTAGAAGGGACATGAGAGTATGTAAGGAAACCAAAATTCCAAAAGTGACCTATCTCAGGCACTTTACCTGTAAACATCTCGTCAGGAGTTTTGCACCCCAATGCACGGTGCAGACTCCTATTCAGAACATAAACAATAGTACTATAGGCCTCTACCCATAGAAATAAAGGAATACTCTGATCATGCAACATGGCTCTAGCTGCACCCAGTATCGAACAATTTTTCCTTTCATCCACTCTATTCTGTTGTGGAGTGTAAAAAATTGTCATTTGCCTCTTGATCCCCTCTTGCCGACAATACTCATCAAATGCATGTGAATTATACTCACCCCCATTGTTTGACCGAAGTACCTTGATCTTCTTTCCTGTCTGGTTCTGTACAAGAGCTTTGAACTCTTGGAACCGAAGCAAGACTTCATCTGATCTCTTGCTTCTAAGGAAATAGATCCAGGTCTTTCTGGAATAGTCATCGATGAATGTGACATAATACTCGTATCTTGTCAAAGAGGTAGATGACATGGGACCATACTAATCTGAATGTATCAACTGAAGCACTCCCTAAGATTTGGAATCATTGCTCGAAAAAGTAGTCTTGGATTACTTTTCAAAAGCACACCCTCTACACATACCACTCGACTCTGTGCTGAACTCAGGAATACCTATCGTCATATCTCTCAGCATCCTCAAAGATGGATGGCGAAGATGGGCCATCCTCCTGTACCATAGCTCACAGAAATCACTGCTGCTCTGAGTGTGTGACAATGCATGATGTGGTTCGACGAGAAGCTTGTAAATTTTCTCACATCTGACTCCAATCACCCGTGAATCAGATGGACCTACTGACTTCGGAAAGATGTGAAATTTCCCATCAAGGACATATACACCGAAGCCTCTGTCCTCAATCACAGAAACTGAAATAAGGTTCTTCTTGAGCCCAGGGACATACAACACATCCCTCAGATACATAGGATACATGGACTGCTTGTCAAAACGAACAGTCCCACGCCCAATTACTCTCACCACTGCGTCATCTCGCATTACACCCTCCATCTCCAAGTCTGACTTTGACATCTCTGAAAACATATCACAATCACCTGTCATGTGACTCGAAGCTCCACTATCAATGTACCAAGTGGAGGAAGTAGTGGAGGCACTCAACGAATTCCCAACAATCATGGAATGCTCCATGTCATCCTGAAAGTCCCTGCTGGTGATAGAAGATGCTCTCTCAACACTAACACCTGCAAAGAGAGAAAAGTCTCTCTCAAATATCGCTACAAACTCATCAATCTCTGCTGAAGCTGTTGTTTGTTGTTTCTTCTTCTTCTTGTTCGGACGCTGTCCAACATAGTGTCCCATCTTCTGAAATACAAAGCATTTCACTTTGCTCATGTCCTTCTTCTCCCCATCATGCTGTTTGGCCCCATCCTTTCAAACCTTCTTGAACTTCTTCTTCTTATTTCCCTTCGCTGCTAAAGCAACATACTCCTCATCATCTCTATGATGTGATGAACTTCCCTGTAAGTAACATCTCCGTGTCTCCTCTTGTGTGAGATCATCCCACAATCGATCCCATGTGGGAATGTTCTCCCTACCAATGATAGTCTGCACAAACACAGTCCACTACTGAGTCACACCAATTAGTGCTGTATGCACCATCTTAGCACTCTCTATCAGCTCACCTACAGCTGCAATCTCATCTCTTACCTGCGTGATCTTGGTAAGATATGATGCCATGCCTTCCCCTTTACTCATGTGCACACTCTTCAACTTCTCTCTCAACACCATATTCCTGTTTTCGTTGGAACTTTGATAAAGATTTGTCAAAGCTATTCACATCTGAAATGCATGGTATTTTGTTGCAATGCGAGGGATCACATGATCCTTCACAACATCAAGAATGATTCTTCTTGCCTTCACATCCCTCTTCATGAAAGCTGCCTTATCTATTGCGTCAGCAGGTACCACGGGATTTGCTCTTGTACTATGAACTATATCCCATAGTTCATTTTCTTCAAGTATCAAACTAATCCTAGCCTTCTAGGGGATAAAATTTGCAGCCCCCTCTAATCTATCTTCCACTCCAAGACCAAAAACAATGACCACAACCTATAACTTCAAGCAAGTTGTCGAAGACTTCTTTTTTTCAAACCCCAGACCAGATTTCTGATTGTTTAAAATTCTGAATCTTTAATGTGCTCTAATACCATGAAAGTTTTTGAAAGAACCTCAACCCGGTTTCAATCCTTTTGGCTTCGTTGCATGGTTTAATGCCCAACCCTTCAATGCACAAATTTTAAACAAAATTTGACTTGACTGAAACACATAAGATTATTTTTTTCCCAAAATTAAAGAAATTAGAAATTTTTTTTTTCACCAAAAATTTTAAACTCAGAAAATTTCAGGCAAACAAACACACATGAAATTGACACACTTGTTTTTGACCAATGGTCAAGGACAATACCCCTAAGGGAAAGCATGTTTCTGAGTGAGAGGGATTTATTATTTTTCTTCAGTAAAGTATAGAAAATAAATCAATAGTACTTATCAGATTTCTGTCTCGAAATTTGAACCCACTGCTGATTTTTTCCACCTCGAAAATCATGCCAAAGTATGCCTCAAAATTCGTGCCAATTCTTTCTATACGTACAAAATTAATTTATGTAGCTTTCTCCTCGAAAAACATGCCTCTAACCTGCTATACGAACAATAATAAATTTCTGTACCTGCTCCTCGAGTTTTGTGCCAAATCTGTACTGTACAGATTCCTCAAAATTTGACAACTGTACCTCGAAATTCGTGCTGTTGTACCTTGAAACATGTGACATACCATACCCTTGAAAATCGTGCCATACTGCCTAGAAATATGTGCCAGACCGTATTGTTGTATGATTCTTCTCGAATTCTGTACACTTCTCGATTTGTGTGCAGCTCCTTGATTTATGTGCCTGGTCCTCGATTTTGAGTGCTGGAAATTTTATTCTCTCCCCTGGTTATGAATTCTCTTCAAAACCCTCACTTTTCCTTTTTCTCTCTCTCCAATAATATCTTCTGAAGAATGATCACAATGAATGAACTTTTTCCTTGCCCTAGTCTTTTTTGTTCATGGTAACTTCCCTGTCATTCTAATGGCCATGATTAGATCAGATGAAGGGTTCACATTAAATACTCCATTAAATATTAATTAAATGGCATTTAGTGCACCTCATGTCATTTAATAAAGTTAGAACAACCCCCCATTCAATTAATTTCTCACTTAACTTTATTTTAAATGTGAACTTAGGAAAACCCACAACTTAACCTTTTATTAAAGTCACTTTAAAATTATAAAGTGTTTCTCACTTCATTAAATGCAAAAGACTAAGAGTCACAACTTTTAAGTGTCCTTGTCCACCCCAAGGAAAATATAGGTGGACAAACATTTCCTAGGTAACTTTTCAATATGCATATTTCTTGACTATGACATTTCTCAAAATGTCTTTCCACACTTAGCTTTCTGGACTTTCCTTCCCACATTTCCTTTTCCGCACTAGGGAATGCGGAAGTCGGAAACTCAACGTTTCCAAAAACAAGCTTGTGGTCTTCCACTTTTCGGACTTTCCTTTCCGCACTACAGAAGGCAGAAGTCGAAAACTCAATGTTTCCAAAAACGAGCTTATGCTCTTCCACTTTTCGAACTTTCCTTTCCGCACTTTTCTTTTCGGACTTTTATTTCCTCACAAGTCGTTCCGCACCGCGGAAGGCGGAAATCGGAAAACACAACTTTTCATGACTTCGACTTTTTGTTTTTTGTGGTTCCGCACCTGCACTGACTTTTCTGCACTGCAAGATGTGGAAATCAAAAACTCAATTGTCATGACTTTGACTTTTTGCACTCCACGGTTCCGCACCCACACTTCCACTTCCGCACTGCGGAATGCAGAAGTCGGAAACTCAATTTTTCCAAAACTTCGACCTCATAGTTCTGCACCCGCACTACTGCTTTCTATTTGAACCGTTGATTTGTTTTAGCGGATCATTTCTCAGCTATTGGATCTCGGTTTTTTTCGGAACTTCTGTCTTGTCCGCTTTTCTTGCGGATCTACTATTGACCGTTGATCTTCTTGCAGACTGATTCTCAGTCGTTTGATTTCGAATATTTGTTGGTCTACAACCTTTTCGCCTATCTTATGTGGAACTGATCCTCTTCCATCATATCTTGTGCGGGAATGCTTCCTAACCATCGGATCTATGATTTCTTTGCTTTAATACTTAGCCAATTCTAATCTCAACATGCAGAATAACATTTATTTTAGTTTTGACAGGTTGATAATTCGCTCGTGTAACAACCAAATGATAATCTAATTCCATGGATGGATAGCCAGTTCACCAAGGAGCAGGATCATGTCATATTTTAGATCTTACTGACACACACATCTTCTAGAGGAAATTTGAGAATAGTCTTCCAAAATTTTGTTATGACACTTGGACAAATTTCTTAGTCTGATCTAATCTTCCTAAAACACTATTTTGGAAGGTCCATAACTTCTTCCTCGGCTACTTCCAGGACAAACTGAGGACATGGTCAAGTAGAGAAAACACATGTCTACAAGACCCCTATGTGTTGCGGGAATTCACCGAGGACAAATTTCTTAGTCTGATCTAATCTTCCTAAAACACTATTTTGGAAGGTCCATAACTTCTTCCTCGGCTACTTCCAGGACAAACTGAGGACATGGTCAAGTAGAGAAAACACATGTCTACAAGACCCCTATGTGTTGTGGGAATTCACTCTAACCCATGATTTAGGGCGGTCATTCTCTTAGACCCTCTTAGACCAATTTTGACTATCCATACTTAGTCAATTTCTTGATTTTCACCAATTGCCATATTTCTCCACGATGATGTCACATCATCCGTTTTGTCATCATAGGAAATGTCTCTTACCAATTTTCTATCAATTATGTTATTCTATGTCATCATATCTTCCATTACATTCTTCATGCCATGTCATCACTACCTTTGTCTTTCCTTTGACTTACACTGAGTTCACCTTTTGTCTTTCCTTTGTCTTTCACTAAGTTCAGTTTGCCATCATTTCCTTTGCTTATTCTTTGTCATTCATGAACTAGTTTTTCATCAGTGACAACTATAATCCATATCTGCAACACCAAACTGATATTCTACTATTTTTGCTGCTATTTTGTTTTCTCATACACTTAATATTGTGCAAAAATACTGAATAAAACGTGCATGCAAGGTGTCAAGCTAAATGGCCCTAAAATATAGCTAAATTGGAGAGATTATAGGGCAAAGAATTTCAGGAGAAATATATACACATACCATTGATAAATAAGCTGATAGTACTCCAGAGATATGATGCATGCAATATGTGCCGAAATATAGTGCTACTCTCCCCCGTTTGACACCCAGCTACAAGTTTGCACTCTTCTAGAAGATATTGACGTTTTTGGAGGAGCTTCCCGTTTCTGTTGGAACTTTGTCGGGAGGATGGTCTATACCCGCCAAAGATACTGGATGTCACATGTAGAGGTTTTTCCTTCACTAAGGCACCTAGAGAATTGATCTAGCTCTCTGGTGCCTACATCCCCTTCACCCACGTTTCTGCTACTAGCTGCTCCAGGTGTGCAAACAGGAAGTTGATATTCACCCAATGTCGGGTAATGAGCTTGCTGAGAAATATAAAGATGACATGTGGAGGAACAATTGAGGTTTAGGGTCCCAACGAATTCTTCTAGGGGTTTCCAGCTATTCCCCAGCTGCAAAACATGAACTTGCAAATAAATCTTCTATGTGCTGGATCGCTAAATACAGATGACTATGATGAATGCTGATGATAGACCTAGATGGCCTACCCTGAAAGTGATTAGGGAAGATAGATTTCATTGCCGAAACCCTTGTTACCTGGAGAGCTCCGTCTTCAACCCCAACTGTTGCTGCTGCACTTGTTGTTGCTACTCCAAAACCCAAAATCAACAATAATAATCATAGATGTCTTCCTTGGTCCAATAATCCTTCTTAAATAGATTATCATGTACTTTTAGGGTAGCATGCCACTTTTAGGGTTTACGCGCCACTTTTGCATGCATGCAATTCTAATTTCATGTTGACTTTAAATCTAAAGAAATAAGACTTTCTTTTCCATACTGATGAATTAGTATTGAATGAATTCTTTGTTATGTTCAAGTTTCACATGTCCTCAGTCAATTACCTTTTATTCAGTACCCGCTCGAACCTATGGGAATTAAGTAGGTTAGCAAGTGTTTTGGTGCTTAATTAAAAAAGGATGCTTGTCCTCAAGCAACTACAAACTAGGATGCTGCAATACATGTTCTCCCTTCCATGTGGCCTCCTCCATAGGTAATTCTTTCAATTTTACCAAGTACTCTCGAAGAATCACCCTGTTTTGGATTTTCCTTTCTCGAACCTGTAGGATTCTCTCTAGAATCAATACCAAAATCTTTTCATCATTTAAGGGAGGCAACTCGATGGATGGAGCAATGTGTTGCCCTACTATTTTCTTGAGGTTGGATACATGAAATAAATTGTGAATTTTTCTTTCCTATGGAAGTTCTAGTTCATAAGCCACCTGTCCAACCTTCTTAACTACTTTGTAAGGACCATAAAAGAGAGGTTTTATATTTTCTGCCCCTTTTTTCTTGAGTGAAGATTACATGTCAAGTTGTAGACATAAATATTCTAGATATCCTACCTCAAAACTATGCTCAAACCTATGTCAGTTTGCATATAGATTCTGCTGATTCTGAGCTGCCTATAGATTCTCTTTTAGGACCTTAAGAATATCTTGACTGTTCTATACCCAATATTTTGTCTTTAGTGCTCTGTTGTCCCCAAAAGCTAAATTTGCAATGTTCAGTCCCTCATAGCCATATAGAGCCTTGAAAGGGGTCATCTTAATAGACATATTGTGGGTAGTATTATAGCAGTATTCCCCTAGGTATAGCCATTTAATCAATGTCCTCTTTTGTCATGCTACATAATTTCTCAGATATCCCTCAATCAATTTGTTGAAAATATCTGTCTGCCTATCTCTTTGAGGATGATAAATTGTGCTATTAGCAAGTTCTGTCCCCAATAATTTGAACAACTGCTTCCAGAAAGCACCAGTGAGTTTACTATCACGATCCCTGACAATGGTTTTGGTTAGCCCATGGAGTCTGAAAACCTCTCTGAAAAACAAGTCAGCTACCTATGATGCTGAATAGTCAGAAGAAATAGCAAAGAAGTGAGCAAATTTGGTCAACCGATATACTACCACATATAAGCAATCTTGTCCCTGTACCTTGGGTAAACTAGTAATGAATTCCATCGAGATGCTTTCCCATTTATGCTCCTGTATCGGTAATGGCTGAAGTAACCCCGTCGGATGAGTGTGTTCGATATTATTTTGGTGGCAGATACTGCATTCCCGAACATGTTGTATTATATCCTCCTTGAGGCCTTTCCATGAGAACCTCTCTTTGATATGTCTGTAAGTTTTCAAGAACCCCTGATGCCCTGATAACGGTGAATCATGTGATTCTTGTATAATCTTTCTCTTTAAAGCTAACTCTGGAACGAGGTATGTTCTACTCTTGTACTAAATGATGTCGTCAATTACCCTGTACCTGTTATCATGTATCTGTCCATCTAATAATTCACAAGCAAATTTATTTTTGGAATATTCTACCAAGAGAAGAGACCTCCAATTAGTAGATATACTCATGAGTGATAATGAGGCGGTTCACCTTGATAAAACATCAATTACCACATTGTTCTTTCCCTTAACATATTCTATTTCAAAGTCATATGCTTGTACCTTGCTGACCCATTTTTGTTGACGCTCGTTCAACTCTTTCTGCTCCAAGAAGTATTTGAGGCTATTGTGATCTATCTCATATGCATCATTATTCAGTTTATACAGGATTTTATGACCCTCTCCCAAACAACTACAAAATCACTAATTCGACCCTTGGAGAAATGTCACCAAATCTTCTCCAAATGCAATTAAACTGAGTAAGATGACTTTAAATTCGTAAGTGTTGAACATGAAACTTGTAATACTCATAAATGACAGTCCATTCATCTTAAATATATCAGAGAGGCATTCTCCCATTCGAAATAATCAACATTACCATGGAATACAACAATATAGTGGGGAATCACCATTGTTTGCTCATTAATATTCACTTTTACATACAACCCTTTGGTATTTCGACTTGATACTTTCCGAGGATGAAGAACATGGAATATTAAACTTATTACAATCATAAATGTACCATGAGAATGTTGGAGACATTTACCCACCACGCACACTTAATTTGGTCAATTTGACCTTGTTAAACCACTATCCGAAGTTTTATTGACTTAATCGGCATCAGATGAGCACACTATGACATCAACATGACTCACACCCATGCCTACCTTCGGTCAAGGAGGCCAAATAAGCCTTCTCCTTCATTCGGGGAGGCTAACTGAAGCACTTCGAGGGTGATCTGAGTGTCATAAATGCACCTAATTGCTAACTAATGGTTACAATCAGTTAAGCTGAGTGGTGAAGGCGCGCCCATTCATTATATTGATTATTTTATTAATTTTTAATGAACTAGAGTCAACAGGGGCGCCTCCAACCACCTCTGATGGCCAGTTTGACTTCAATTAATCTCATCGGGGTTCATTGGTGTTAATGATGCGCTACCACTTGTTGATTGGCATGTAGTGACATGTGTCTGAGCTACTTTCAGTTAGACTCAGTCATTCATTGCACTTCGACTTTATTTAGGACTCAGTTGAGTCAATCAGAACTTGATCAGTTGGTTAACTTGTGTTTATTGTGGCTTACAATCAATTAAGCTACACCCATTCATTCAATTCGAATGACTTCCTTGGGAATTCGAATTGCCTTGGCATTCATGCATCTTGCATGATCATTGTATTGTATTACTCATTTTTTATTGAATATACAGAGCTGCTACTCCATTTTGCAGCACCGTTATGCCATTTTCATGCTTAATTGTCTGAAATATCTTATGAGACTGTTTTTAGTCCCTAGATTACTATGATAGATTAATATGGTATCAGAGCTCATAGCGGGACGAAGCTCAGATCTCTCAAAAACATGGTTTTTGAAAGATCTTGCGTGAAAAATTGAGCAAAAGCTCAAAATTCTAGCACTGCACCAGAAGCCAAGCCTTACCACTTAATACCCCAAGTAAAGAAATTGTTGATCAAGCTTTCTTGATCAATTATGCTGGGTGTGATGAAAACCTAAAATGTGCAGGCTATCCGACCTTACGGTGCCCCTTTTGTTGTGATTTATAGGTTTTAACAGGTGAAAGCATTTGCTACAGCAGTTTGAGATGGCTTCTTCCGTCGAACTCTTGACTCCGTTCAATTTCCACTCATGGAAAAGAGACATGGAGATCCAGCTACGTGCTAGAGGACTCTACCGGGTCACTATGGACACTGAAGAAGAGCCTACTCATGTGATAGACAAAGCCAGATTTTTGAACAAGCAAGATGAAGCATTCAGAATCTTGTGCCTCTCTATTTCCCGGGATCTTCTTTTTCATCTCTCGGGATTGAAGACTCCAAAGGAAATTGGGACAAATTGGACACCCTATATGGAAAACATGATGATTTGAGAGTTTACCAGCTTGAAAACGAGTTGATGTCTCTCCAACCTTCCAATTTCGAGACCTTAAATGATTTTTTCACAAAGTTCAAGAATATTGTCTTACTGTTGAAGCAATGTAAGGTGGAGAAGGAGGATGATCGGTTCATCATCGTCATTCTCTCCAAATTTGGAGCTGATTATTTGGTGTTTGTTTCTATATTCCGTGCGGGGAATCTCACAACCCATGGATGGAAGATGCCTTCACTCAATGCCTTCATTGAGTCCATAACAAGTGAACATGATAAGATTTTCCAGATGTGGATCATCAGATCCTCTCGTGATCAATCCCTCTATGTCTCGGAGCCCAAAGATATGAAGGGTAAAGGAAAGCAACAGAAGAACCAAAAAACCAAATTCGAAGCTCCTAAGCCTAAAGTTCAAAACCAGCAGCATGAAGAGCCTTCCAGATCGAAGAAGAAGAAAAACAAAGGGCATCATAGAAAGGAAAAAGTCAAGTGTTCATATTGCAGTAAGGGCGTCCACCCTGAGCATGCTTGCATGAAAAAGAAACTTGATGAAGCTACTTCTCTTCTTTAGAAAAATCACATCAATCTTCCGGAAAGGTTTTGGAGGAGAGATCAAGAATATCGGGAACCACAACATGAAAGAGGTCATGCCCTCATGGCAAGCACTTCAAAGTCTAAAGCACTCTTGATAGATTCTGGAGCTTCGAACCACATGATGGCTGAAAGAGACTCTTTCTCATATTTGGAGACCGGCAAATCCATTTCCATCCACATGGGAGATGACTCCACAATCACATCGGAAGGTCAAGGTACTGTAAATATTGAGCATGGTTATTTTTCCAATGTTTTGTATGTACCTTTTCTTGCATCAAACCTCCTAAGTCATTACCAAATGACGCATACGAGAGTGCCCAAGAGAGTCTCCTTTAGCTTAGATGATGTAGAGATCACAGAACTTGCATCCGGAAAACTCATAGCAAAAGACCTTGCAAACCATCATGCAAAAGCCTACGAGTTATCCCATTTTGTGGCGGATGCAAAGCCCATCGCATTGCTGACTCATGGAAATGAGGTTAGCAGACTATGGCATGAGAGGTTCGGCCATATGAACTTTAAATACTTGCAACAATTATAGAATAATTCTATGGTTGAAGGCTTCCCGGTCATCAAAGCTACCACTGGAATTTGCAAGGGCTGTGTTGTTGGAAAGCACCGTGAGCATAAGTTTGATTGGGGGAAGGCAAGTCCAGCATCATGCATTCTGGGGATGATACATTTTAATATCAGCGGTCCCATTCCTATCACATCCATGAATGGATCAAGGTATGTTCTCACTTTCATTGATGAATTTTCCAGATACACATGGGTCTTTTTTATCAAAAAGAAGTTGGAAGTCTTGGAAAAATTCACTGAATTGAAGGCTTTGATTGAGAATGCATCTGGAAAAAATATTAAGATTTTGAGATTTGATAATGGTGAGGAGTATGTCAGTAATGAGTTACTGCATATTTAAGGCTGCTCCATTCCCTTTCCTTTCAGGGATCAGCCTTGAAGAAGGAAAAAACACACCTCCCATGGACTGCACTATTTATCGACAATTGGTTGGTAGCTTGTTGTACTTGACTCATTGTCGGCCTGATATATGTTATGCCGTGAATGTTGTGTCAAGATACATGCAGCAGCCCCATGATCTTCATTGGAAGCAAGTCAAGAGGATCCTCCAGTATATTAAGGGAACTAGGACCTACGACATTCACTATGCTGCAAACTCCGAGCTAGAGTTGGTTGGTTACACAGATTCCGATTGGCGGGTGATTCTATTGATCGGAAGTCTACTTACAGATATGTATTCATTTTTGGTGGTGGCCCCATTTGCTGGTCTAGAAAAAATCAGGTCGCCATTGCATTGTCTTCAACAGAGGCTGAGTATTGAGGAGCGGTGAATGCTTGCATCCAAGCTGTTTGGTCGCAAGGCATTCTTTCAGAGTTTGATCTTGGTAGTAATTTTTCCACTGTCCCCTTTTGTGATAATCAAAGTGCTATTAAGATATCCATAGATCCTGTTACCAGGAAGAGGACCAAGCATGTAGAGATACATATGCACTATATCAGGGAATTAGTGCATGACAAGATCGCCATTCTGCAATACTGCCCGACTGATGAGCAGATTGCAGACATATTCACCAAGATATTTTCAGAAAAGAAGTATACTTACCTCCGTTCACTGTTGGGGGTGAGTTCATTAGGGTGATCATACTACTTTTAGTGTTCAACTTGAGGGGGGGTTTTTCCCACTGGGTTTTCCCTCTTTTTCTCACTTAGATTTACTTTTTAGCATTGTTTGAGTTACATTATTGTACAGGGTGACCTATGGCCTTTGTTGTTGGGACCCTAGCATTTCATGCACTTTATGTTTCTACTCCTCATAGTATAGCTTAAGGGGAGGTGTTGGAGACATTTACCCACCATGCACACTTAATTTGGTCAATCTGACCTTGTTAAACTACTATCCTAAGTTTTATTGACTTAATCAGCATCAGATGAGCACACTATGACATCAACATGAGCACACCCACGCCTAATCCTTCTCCTTCATTTGGGGAGGCTAACTAGAGCACTCTGGGGGTGATCTGAGTGTCATAAATACACCTAATTTCTAACTGATGGTTACAATCAATTAAGCTGAGTGGTGAAGGTGCCTCAATTCATTATATTGATTATTTTATTAATATTTAATGAACTGGAGTCAATAGGGGTGCCTCCAACCACCTCTGATGGCCAGTTTGACTTCAATTAACCTCATCGGGGTTCATTGGAGGTAATGATGCACTACCACTTGTTTATTTGCATGCAATGACATGTGTCTGAGCTACTTTCAGTTAGACTCAGTCATTCATTGCACTCCGACTTCAGTTAGGACTCAGTTGAGTCAATCGACACTTGATTAGCTGGTTAACTAGTGTGTTTAATGTGGCTTATAGTCAGTTAAGCTACACCCATTCATTCAATTCGAATGACCTCCTTTGGAATTCGAATTGTCTTGGCATTCATACATCTTACATGATCATTTTATTGTATTACTCATTCTTTATTGAATATACAGAGCTGCTACTGCATTTTGTAGCACCATTATGCCATTTTCATGCTTAATTGTATGAAATCTCTTATGAGACTGTGTTTTTGGTCCTTAGATTACTGTGACAGATTAATAGAGAATCTCAAAATCATCAGCATTCAATGGCATACATCAATATAGTGGGGAAATGGTCATTGTTTGCTCATTAATAATCACTTTTACATTCAACCATTTGGTATTTCGACCTGAGAATTTCTGAATATGGATAACAGAGCATATTAAACTTATTACAATAAGAAATGTATCAGGAGAAGCTCTTCCAAAGAGTACAATATCTTACCCAAAGCGCAATCCCTCCATGAGCAAGAATATGCAATAAAAATCGGAAATGGTTGAGAGAGAGTGCTATACTAGAAGGAGCCACGAGCTGACCTGTAGCTTACACCTCCAAATACAAACTCCATTAAATCTCCATGAAATACCTCAGTGGCCTCTCCAAAAACCAACTTGGATGAGAATCCACCAACTTGGATGAGAATCTTTCACCCTCGAAATTGGCTAAGGAAATAAACTAGTCATCTACTAGCTCTCTCAATTCACAAATGCAAATTTCTCAAATGATCAAAAGCTGCTCTGTTGGTTGATCTTTGTATTTTATAAAAATACTTAGCCTTCTAAGGTTACCAATCCATCCACAAGCTCAAGCCAATTCGAATTAGGGTGTGTGCTCAAGATTTTCCATGTGTCCTCCCTTTCCTAGCCTTCCATCTCCCCCCAATTTGAGTAGGAACCCATTGAACTTTCCCAACTCACATGAGCGCCCTCTTGGATGCTCTATTTCGACCTGACATGTTAGATATGTTAGATGTCAGCCTTCAGATCTGATTTGTGTCATAGGTGTCATATAATCTTCATCATTGTTGTCATAGAGCTAGGGAATCTAGTCCAAGTGTCTCACTAGCTCCAAAATGACTCTTCCTCTCCCATGTAAGTTACATTTCCTTTCAAATTCGACCTATGATGCATATGGACAATTGTATTAGCCTTCTAACTCATCTAAGAACATTTAGGCTTCCCATGGATTCCAAATTGCAAGAGGAGGATGCCACATGGCATAGAAAATTTAGCTTGTGTGGGTCCCACATCCTCCATGCATCTTCATGATCAATTGCCACTTTTATTTTTTCTTGTATTTATTTATTTAGCTCATTTATTAAATATTTATGCAATTCTAATGTTCAAACATCATTTATTGTCTCCCTTATTCCAAATCCCAAAGCTTCCACCCCCAACCTAGGAAACTAGTAATTTTCCTTCTTGACAATTATTTGACCCTTCAATTTGACAAACTCTCATGAATATCGCAATTGTGATTAGGCCATTGTGACCCAATGCAAAATTTTGGACATGACAAATCCTCACTTCCCAATATTGCTTGTCCTCAAGCAATTTCAAACATGGGTTTTGAAGAACCTGCTTTCTGTACGCTTCTTTGAAGTTGCAACTTTGTTGCCCAACTTTGAGTCTTTGAGATTCCATGAAGATTTTTGAGAGGAACCACCATGTTTGATGCTAGACTACTCTGATTAAAATCACTTTATTAAGTGGTGAATCCATCTCCCATACTGCTTGTTTCCCAAAAAATTTGTAATCAACGAGACTAAAAATTATCCCAGGGTCCCATTGCTTGTATTGCACTCCAACAATTAAGAGTGCTCTCCAACCCATACCATTAGGAAAGAGAGTTTTGGGATCCCATTTTCTTGTATGCATTCTTACAAACATCATGATTACATAATATATATCATCAAAGTACATAAAAACATAATAAAAATGTACATCAAGGAGGTGCCTCATCAAAAAATCATGAAAGTGCTTATACCTCCAAGTAAGTAGACCACCATTTTCCAAGTGCATACAAGCCTCAAGTGACCAATCAAATCTGATCCAATTGTTGATGTATTTGTAACTTCAGAATGTATTCGCTTGTATATTTCATATATTGTATTTCATTGATCCCCGATGTTCCTACCGGGAGAATCATTAATGTAATCAAGTCATGTAAAGTCACAAAAGGTTAACCCTCCTTGTTGATCAGGGGGAAAAGTCCCCGCAGTTGTGGGGCACTAGGGTTATTAGACTCTCCTAGAGAAGTCGGCCTTGGTAAGTGATTGTCAAGTCGAAAACTAGTATAAATAGAGAGTGAGACTCTCTATTTCAAACACACACTCACTCAACTGTAGTGCATGAGTGAGAGAAGGGGAGCTCGCACAAGTGAGAGAGAGAACAACTGTCGGAGATCTTCTTTGTGTTTTCGGGTTTTACTTTTGCCATTGGTGCTCATTCTATCTCTGAGGAAGTTGTGGGGTTTTCTCCTTTATGGTTTCCCTGAGGAAAATTCTTTGTGTCTCTTGTCTCTTGTCTCTTGTGATTATTGCTGTGCATGTTATTCTCTCAGATAAGATCCTAGATCATATTGATTAAATGATAAAAATCTAACATGGTATCAGAGTTAGCCTGAGAAAAAGACACTATGCAGCTGCAGAAGCTAGTGATTCTTACTTTTTGGGTCTCTCTCTACAGATCATCAGCAAAATGAGGCTAGGATAACTCTCCATTGAAGGGCGCATCTTTCTGTCGAAGCAAAATTTGATTCTGGGCATTTTCAGTCACATCTGCGGGAAAATAGGGCTTTTTACACAAGATGAATTTTTGAGTGAGCCTAGCATATGATTTCTCTTCTCATCAAAATCAAAGTTTAGATACCAAGGTCGAAGTTTTTGGTTGAGTAAAACTTCAAGAAAGTCAAACCCTAGTTTTATCCTGGGCCTGAAAAACCCTAAAATACTAAAATTGGTAGTTTTGGTACATTCACTATATATCGAGATTGAAGAAGGCTTAGGAGCTGCAAATTTCACAAGCTGAAGATACAATCCTGATGTACCATGTGTAAAAATTTCATCCTCAGATTGTCTATATTCTAGGAGATATGATTCCTCCAAATTAGGGATCCAACCTCTCCCAGGATTCATCCCTACACATGACACCTACAGAGAATTGCTATATATCGGGCTACGAAGGTCCAAATGATCACCTTATACCACATGTGTCTTCCCTAAAGAAACATAAAGAGATGTTTGATTCCTTGACCAATCTATTTGAAGGGAAGAACATAAATCAAAAGATGACTTTGAGAAACCAGTTGAAGAATGTAAAGATCCAGAATGCAGAGACCATACAGTCATACTTTACAAGGGTCTCTAAAATCAAGGAACAACTTGAAGTAGTGGATGAAGAAGTAGAGAATGAAGAAATTTTGATAACCACCTTGAATGGCCTCCCAGGATCATGGGATTCATTCATTCAAGGAATGTGTGCCAGAAGGAAGTGATTACCTTTAGCAGACTTTGGGAAGAGTGCACACAAGAAGAAGCTCGACTCATAATAAGAGAAGAGAAGATGGGAGCAACTAAAGATTAGGTGCTCACGATTCAAATAAGATTCCTCAAGCGATGAGGAATATGAAGAACTCAATTCTTGAAGAACATCTTATCCATCTTAGCATTTGGATAAGGAATGATGCTTTTATGAATGAAGAAGATGATGAAGTTGAAAGAAGGAGTCTACCCACAAAACAAATCAAGATAAGTATTCAATTGTCATTTCATGATATTGTTTTGTTATGCATTTGTTTATATTCAATTGATGTGTTATGCATGATAGAATGTTTGCACTAATGAAATTATACTACTAATATGCATGTGATGGGTAAGTAGCTCATGGTGCTATACAACTCTCAATTTCTATCTATCTAGAATGAAACCTCTTTGCTAACATATTGGATTAGTGCACAATCTCAATGATGTCATGGTAGAGATGGAAGGCATCTAGAAAGTTTCCGTGAGATATGGATGAATGTTGTATTGGCTAAAATAGTTGTATGATTATATATTTATGCATAAGTATTTTCCATTATGAATATGCCTTATGAAATGTTTCTAACCATACAACTAATGCATTTGACTTTTAGGAAAGATCGCATACAATGACCTACAAGAAAAGAAGAATGAGACTTGTTTCGAAGAACAAGTGACGACATTTCTAGAAATAATCCAAGATGAAGAATAATATGACGATACTTTCAAAGAAAGAAATAGGTCTCAGACACGATGCAGTTATGTGACAATGTTGAGCGACATCACTGATGCAGAACCTTCTAGCTATGAAGAAATAGCCAAGAAGAAAGGGAAGGAGTGTACCAGTTCAAGAAGAATGATGTCCAGGATGCGGTATCGAGACCTGAAGGGGAGTCTGTAATATCTTCCATATGGATCTACAAGTTCCATCATGTAGTATATGGAAACATCGTGGGATACAAGGCAATATTTGTAGCATGAGGCTTCTCATGGAAAGAAGGCATAGACTACGAAGAGACATTTGCAGCCACTAGAAGTTAAGACACATGACATGCAGACTCATGTGTGCAAATTAAAGAAGGCCTTGTACAAGCTTAGAAGACACCCATGGGATAAAACATACATGAGGAGCTTGAAGATCACCTAGAGTGATGAAGATCTTAACCTTTGCTACAAGGTTGAAGATGAAAGCCTATAGAGGATGACAAGCTCACAAATGGGTGTGAGAAGAACTTTTGAAGAGGTTCAAGATAAAGGATCTTGGTATCCAGTGACCCTAGATGGAGACATAGAATATTAGTATCAGAGGAAGCTACTTGTCACTCCAGTACATAATGTTTCAATACATAGAGTACGAAAGGAAGAGGGAGAATGATGCTCCACTTAAGAGGGAGTGACTATAGAAGATCCTAAGGTTCGACATGATACGATGGGATGGACAACTTACTGATGGCTCTAGGATTTACTGAGAGTAAAGAGGATTCCAACCTTTAGTTCAAGGTTGAAGGAAAAAGACCAATGATGCTCCTATTATATGTGGATGAATTGTTCCTGATAGAAAAGAGGAACTCATTAAAGTTGCAAGAAGGAGACTTGCTGCCAAGTTCGAGATGAAGGACTTGGATATGATGCACTACTTTCTAGGCATGGAGGTGTGGCAGAATGCAAATGAAATCTCCCTGGAACAAGTAGTGGAGATCCTGAAGAGGTTCGAAATGATGGAATGCAAGGCCATGGCCACACCTATGGCATAGAACCTAAAGTTATTAAGTGTTGCTTCATCAGAATCGATTGATGCTACAATTTATCGTCAGATGATTGGGTCCCTTATGTACCTGACAAATACGTGACCAAATATTTGCTTTGCTATGAACACATTGAGCCAGTTCCTGAAAGATCTGAGACATGTTCACCTGATGGTTTCAAAGCATGCAGTGAGGTACATGAAGGGTACAGTTGATTATGGGATCAAGTATGAGGCGAATTAGAATATTAACCTGGAGGGTTATGTGGATTTGGATTGGGCATGTAGTGTCATTGATAGGAAGAGCACTTTGGGGTGCTACGTCAGTATGGGATCAAATGTGACCTCTTGGTTTAGCAGGATGCAGTCTTGCATGGCACTGAGTATAGCCGAGACAAAATATGTTGCCACTTGCTCGACTATTTGTGAGGTAGTATGTTTCTTTTGAAGGATACTATTTGATTTGATTGATTTGACTTGCATTTTTGTATGATGCAGAGAGGAGTAGTGAAGCTCCAGTATGTGATCCAGATTGAGATCTCTCGAAAGAGGGAGTTCTAGCATAGACGGTGAGACAAGTTGTCTGAGCATAAAATCCTGGTGAAGCTTGTAGGTTGCTCAAACGTAAACGGTCCTGTAGGTTTTCCTCATATGTAACCAGTCCTAGCGAAGCTCGCAGGTTATCCTTGGATGTAATCACCCTTGATGTGATTCTATGCTAGAAATGGCCAGAGTGAATTTTGAGTACTTTAGAGAGAAGCTTGGTGTTCTCCACATCGAGGTTCCTTCCAAGGGGAAGTGATGAGTCCATGAGCCTTTCTGACATGTGGGTAGGATTGGTTTCTCCCATGGTCAGATGTAAGTGCTGTGCCTTTCTAACATGGTGGTAGGATTGGTTCCTCCCATGGTCAGATGTAAGTGCCGTGCCTTTCTAACATGGTGGTAGGATTGGTTCCTCCCATGGTCAGATGTAAGTGCAGAGCCTTTCCTCGGATGATAGATGGTGTGTCTTATTATTGCCGGTGGATGTAAGTGCAGGGCCTTTTCCCGGATGATAGATGGTGTGTCCTCTCATGCTGGTGGATGCAAGTGTTGGGCCTTTCCCTGGATGGTAGATGGTGTGTCCTACCATGCCAGTGGATGTAAGTGCTAGGAATTTTCTCAGATGATAGATGGTGTGTCCTACCATGCTGATGGATGTAAGTGCTGGGCCTTTCCTTGGATGGTAGATGGTGTGTCCTACCATGCCGATGGATGTGAGTGCTGGGCGTGCCTTTCTGACATGGATGTTGGATGTGTTCCTCCCATGGTCAGATATAAGTGTTGGGCAGGCCTTTCTGACATGGTTGCTGGATGTGTTCCTCCCATGGTCAGATATAAGTTCTGAAGAATATGAAGACCTACATGGAGGCTAGGCCTACAACTAGCATGAAAAAGCGTTGGCTCCATAGAACTTCCTGTGACGAGTAGAATTGAGAAATAGCACCATTTGATCGAGATAGCGGAAGCAGTGATGATGATCATCCAATGATATTCCAACTATGATCCAACTTTGATGATGATCCAGTGATGAAGACTTGTGCTGATGAATTATGTCTAGAGAATACCTTCCTAGTTAAGAGGGAGTGTTGATGTATTTGTAACTTCAGAATGTATTCACTTGTATATTTCATATATTGTATTTTATTGATCCTCGATGTTCCTATAGGGAGAATCATTAATGTAATCAAGTCATGTAAAGTCATAGAGGTTAACCCTCCTTGTTGATCAGGGGGCAAAGTCCCCGCAGTTGTGGGGAACTAGGGTTATTAGACTCTCCTAAAGAAGTTGACCCTAGTAAGTGATTTTCAAGTTGGAAACTAGTATAAATAGAGAGTGAGACTCTCTATTTCAAACACACACTCACTCAACTGTAGTGCATGAGTGAGATAAGGGGAGCTCACACAACTGAGAGAGAGAACAGCGGTCAGAGATCATCTTTCTGTTTTCAGGTTTTACTTTTTCCATTGGTGCTCATTCTATCTCTGAGGAAGTTGTGGGGTTTACTCCTTTATGGTTTCCCCGAGGAAAATTCTGTGTCTCTCGTCTCTTGTGATTATTGTTGTGCATGTTATTCTCTCAGATAAGATCCTAGATCATATTGATTAAATGATAAAAATATAACACCAATGACATAGGTGAGGATCCCATGTCCTATAATGCTGCTCCGAGAGGATGTGATATGCATCAAAATATTCAGCCATGTATTCTTTCATCCAAGAAGTGAATGAAGAATCTCCACTAAAATATGAACCAAATAATGAACAAAAAAACTAGGAGACTTCAAATGACTCAAAGAAGTCTCACCCATACATCCATGAATGAGAGAATCATAAAGATATAACAAAGTATGTGTCTGGCAAACAAATTTTCTCTAATCATAAATCTATTCACCCCAGTGTTAGATGAAGTTCCTCCAACATCAAATAAACCAAGTGTTGAGCCAGAGAAACCATGAGTCTTCAAGTGACTCAAATTCATATCATCTATGCATCCATGTAAATGTGCAACATCATAAAGTAACAAAGGATGCTGCTGCAAATGTGAATAAGAATGTGCTCCAACCATGTCATCATAAAAATTAAATCTAGGAGTTCCATACTTCTTATGTGGTACCATAAAAAATAACCCTTTCACCCATACTTCATTGAGACTAATGCTGCAAAACATGAAATTGTAGGATGTAGGAGAATGAAATAACTCACCCAAATGATAAAAAAGTGCAGAAGTTTCATCATGGGAAGGATCCATATGGGTAGTATCATGCAACTATTTCAAAAGTGTGAAACCTTTGTCATAGTTTGGTTCCAATGTAGAGGAATCATGCTCTTCTATAAAAATTTCATAACCTTCATCAAGAGACAATTCAAGTTCTTCTTCCACCAGATCAAGTGTTTGGATCTCTTCAAGATCATCTTCAAACACATCAAGCACAATCAAATTTCCACATTTCTCATGATCCACGAGAATCTTCCAAACAATCTACCATTTGACAATCTGAAACATAGGAGGAAAAACAAGTATATTGCAACTTTTCAAGAAGTTGCTCATGTTGAATTGTGAGCTTATGATTATCCTCATTATTCTTCAAGTATGCATCATGTAATAATTGATTAAGCTCAAACAAGTGGTTTCTATAAAAAAACAAAGACATAAAATTACCTTTGACGTGGCACATTGTTATTTGAATCTTCTCCATGTCTTCAAGGAAGGATGTTTCCTACAATGAAGTAGCTCTCCAACAAGAATTTGACACTAATTCTTGAGTGTCATGGAGTATTCTAATGGACTCTTATCTTATTTTCATTCAAATTTAAAGACCCTTCAAGAAAATGAGGCTATTGCAAATGAACCTCCTCATCTTCTTCCTTCTTGCTTGGACCAACTTCATGAAGCTCAAGTGGTGATCGGGAAGTTGATCTTGTTTCTTCTTCAACTGCTACAAGGTCTTCATTTTCATGTTTAATGGAAGTTTGGCTTGTAGCAACACTTTCAAAAGTGATCTCTATGTCACCAACATAGAGGTGTGAGCAGCCATCAGTAGGTACTACTTCATAGTTCAAGAATCCATTAATAGATGCTCTTTGTTCCATTTCCAAGGTAGGATGTGTTTCAAAATGATCTTCAATATTTTCAATAGAAACTTATTCATACTCAGGTGATGTCTCTTCATTGTTTTCAGAGTCATGTGGGAGTGACTTTCGATCCTCATAATGTAATTCTTTTTCTGTTTCACCACCCACAAAACTTGGTGGCTCCTTGGTCTCCTCCTTACTTGTGCATTGTTGATTATTCCTTAATGAATTCACATTTGAATTATTTTTCCTAAATTCATTCAACCAATCATAAAAGTCTTCAAAATCAATGGTATTATGTGTCTCTCCATGATAGAAACTTCTACTACCCCCTTTTGCCAGCTTACCCCTAAGTTGGATAGCCATCAATTCGAATCCTTTCATAAGATGTTGGGTCATGTTCTTGGTTATTTCATCAAAGAGAGGTTTCATTATTTTTATATGCTCCTCACCATCATATGAGGTTCCCTTTTAATCCCTAGTCATAGTTTCCTTAAAAAAATGCCTTCTTCTTCTACTTTTTCCCCCTCTTCTACAGAAGCACTTTTGGTTTCAATATATAATGGTGGTACCTGAATTCTTGTCCTCATAAATATCATACCACATCATGTGCTAAGATCATGCTCTGATACCACTGTAATGTCACTTTTTTGAATTTGATCAAAATGACCTATTTTGCACTTTTTTCCTTATTTCAATCTTTGACTAGTTTTGATGTCTAGGTCTCCAAATTGAACCAAATGCTCCAAAATATTATGAGGTGTATGAATGATACTAATATTCGAATATGATTTTAAAGGATGATTTATTACCCTCCAATTACTTCTACAAACTTGTTTAATATTCTATCCAAAGTAGGAGTCTTTACTAGCAAATTGGGGTTCTAATTCCCCCTGGGTAAATGCTGAAAATGGCTTCTCAAATGCTCCCAAACCCACTCGAATTTCTGAAAAGAGGCAGAGGATGTTTAAGGGAAATTGTTAAGGTCTCATATGCATCATTATTCAGTTTATATAGACTTTTATGACCCTCTCCCAAACAACTACAAAATCACTAATTTGACCCTTAGGGAAATGGCTCCAAATATTCTCTGAATGTAATTAAACTGAGTAAGATGACTTTAAATGCTTAAGTGCTGAACATGAAACTTGTAATAATCATAAATTAAACTCCATTCATCATAAATATATTAGAGATACATTCTCCCATTCGAAATAATCAACATTACCATGGTATACAACAATATAGTGGGGAAATGGTCGTTGTTTGCTCATTAATATTCACTTTTACATACAACCCTTTGGTATTTTGATTTGATACTTTCTGAGGATGAATACCTATGCATGTTAAAATTATTACAATCAGAAATGTACCATGAGAATATCGAAATCATGAACATTCAATGGTATACATCAATATATTGGGGAAATTGTCATTGTTTGCTCATTAATAATCACTTTTACATTCAACCATTTGATATTTAGAGCTGAGAATTTATGAATATGGAGAACATAGAATATTACACTTATTACAATCATAAATGGATCAGGATAATATCTCTCAAAGAGTACAATAGCTTACCCAAAGCGCAATCCCTCCATGAGCAAGAATATTCAATAAAAATTGGAAATGGTTGAGAGAGAGTTCTGCATTAGAAGGAACCACGAGCTGACCTATAGCTTACACATGAAAATACAAACTCCATTAAATCTCCATTAAATACCTGAGTTGCGTCTCCAAACACCAACTTGGATGAGAATCTTTCACCCTCGAAATTGGCTAAGACAAGAAACTAGTCATCCACTAGCTCTCTCAATTCACAAATGCAAATTTATCAAATGATCAAAAGCTCCTCTCTTGGTTGATCCCTATATTTTATAAACATACTTAGCCTTATAAGGTTACCAATCCATCCACAAACTCAAGCTAATTTGAATTAGGGTGTGTGCTCAAGATTTTCCATGTGTCCTCCATTTCATAGCCTTCCATCTTCCCCCAATTTGAGTAAGAACCCATTGAGCTTCCCCAACTCACATGAGCGCCCTATTGGATGATCTATTTCGATATGACATGTCAGATATGTCATATGTCAGCCTTCAGATCTGATTTGTGTCATAGGTGTCATAACATCTTCATCATTGTTGTCATAGAGCTAGGGAATCTAGTCCAAGTGTCTCACTAGCTCCAAAATGACTCTTTCTCTCCCATGTAAGTTACAATTCCTTCCAAATTCGACCTATGATGCATATGGCCAAGTGTATTAGCCTTATAACTCATCCAAGAACATTTAGGCTTCCCATGGATTTGAAATTGCAAGAGGAGGATGCCATGTGGCAGAGAAAATCTAGCTTGTGTGGGTCCCACATCCTCCATGTGTCTTCATGATCTATTTCCACTTTGATTTTCCCTTGTATTTATTTATTTAGATCATTTTTTAAATATTTATTCCATTCTAATGTTCAAACATCATTTATTGTCCCCCTTATTCCAAATCCCAAAGATTCCACCCCCAACCTAGGAAACTAGTAATTTTCCTTCTTGACAATTATTTGACCCTTAACATCAATTTGACAAACTCTCATGAATATGGAAATTGTGATTAGGCCATTGTGATCCAATGAAAAATTTGGGACATTACACTTTTCCATGCTGTCCCGGGAATTCCATTTCCATGGCCCTGTAATCTGTAGTATATTTACCTATTGAGTAAAGCCATTGAACCCCTAATACTATATTTGTATCAGCTAAATTCACCACATAAAATGTGTCTGTCATATTGTAACTCCCTAGTGTGAAATTTAGTTTGGGAATCCAATGGTTTCATTTTATGCTATTATTACCTGCTACTGCTTCCCTGAATCCTTCAAATTTCTCTTTCTGAATACCTCGCTTGGCCGCCCATGTTGCATCAATGAAGTTTCGGGTTACCCCACTATAAATTAATAATCCTACCCTGTGGCCCTGTACTATTCCCCTAACCCTGAGAGTATGAAACCTGGGTACTCCGGATAACGTAGCAATGACTGCCCCTGATGTCTCTTCCTGAAGTGACTCCTCCTCTACTGCCATCAATTTTGTTGTTGTTTCCTGCTTGGATTCCTCCCCTTCACTGTATGAATATACTTCTATATAGTGGGCCTTTGCTTTCCTCGTGCACTTGTGGCCTAGAACCCATGGTTCCTGACAAGTGAAACACAATATTTTCCTTCTCAAATATTTCTTCATGTCATCATCCAACCAAGTTTTCTTTATCCATTCTGATTGAAAAGGTTTTTTGTTTTTGTATTTTATTGAGAAGTTTGTTTTACTCAAAAACCTGTTCTTAGGGACTGATTCTTGTAGATATATGGTTCTATTGATTGCATTCTGTAGAGTGGATGTCTTGTAGGCTTTCACCCACCCATGTAAAGGTTCTGTCAAAGCCTCTGAAAATAACATAATCAGTCTGCTCTCGGACACATCTCTTACCATAAGAGCCACTCTCTGAAACTTTGAGATGAAGGCCTCGATAATAACTGTCTATTTGATTTGCGCTAACTCTCTAAAATGTATCTCTGGGTCTGTTTTGTCAAACCGCTCCATGAGATTCTAGGTGAAACCAATGTAGGAACTGATGGTGTTGTGACCCAACGTCACTAACCCATGGTACCACCACTCATGAGCCTCTCCATCTAGATGTAAGGTAGCCAATTTAATGGCATCTAACTCTATCATAAGGTTGAGTTAGAAGTAAGTATCCAACTTTTGGACCCATATTCTCGGTGATCACCCGTGAGTCCCTTCAAAATTAGGGATGGTCAATCTGCCCAAGGTTTTCTGCAATTCATAATTATGGGTAAACCCTCTGTTAAAATTCCTTGGTCGATTCTGACTTTTTATATTGCAGAAGTCTGAAAATGACATAGCTACGTGGAACTCATCTCCCAAATCTCTGTACTCCTGTAAATAAGCCCCAAATGGTTCACTAGCTTCTGCTGGCATGACTGGTCCTGCTATTGCATTCTCCGGGAAGTGAGGCATAGTATGTATGATGGATGGTTTGTTAGATATATGAGGTGTGTTTTTCATATTAGTGTATGCATGTTTCCCTGTACTACTGGTAGATCCTCTATCTACTGGTGAAAGAGGTATACCACTATGACCCATTTCTGGCTTGAGAGCCAATCTGTTTATGGCATACACTACTTCTTTCTGCCCTTTGGTTAGGTCATTCAATGCACTCACCAAGTTACAAAATTCCAACGTGTCTTCCTCTTTTCCCATTCCTTTTCCTCTGTCAGATTGTATACCTATTGGGTCCATGTCTGAATTGGTATCCTCAAACTGAATATCTTCAAATTCATGCTCCTCCTTGTATCTACTCTTCCTTCTCCTATAAGTTACAAAAATATTTTTTTTTCTGGATTCATTTACTTTCCATGTTAAAGCCAACAAATGGCAAGGAACATGCTTTGATACCACTATAATATCCCAAACTGATATTCTACTGTTCTTGCTAGTATGTTGTTTTCTCATACACTCAAGATTGTGCAAAAATACTGAATAAAACGTGCATGCAAGGTGTTGTGCCAAATGGCCCTAAAATATAGCTAAACTGGAGAGATTATAGGGAAAAGACTTTCAGGAGAAAGATATAAACATACCACTAATAAATAAGCTGATAGTACTCCATAGATATGATGCATGCAAGGTTTGCCTAAATATAGTGCTACTCTCCTCGGTTTGACGCCTAACTACAAGTGTGCACTCTTCTGGAAGATATTGGTGTTTTTGGAGGAGGAGGTGTCCGTTTCTGCCAAACCTTTGTCGAGAGGATGGTTTATACCCGCCGAAGATAATGGATGTCACATGCAGAGGTTTTGCATTCACTAAAGCACCTAGCGAATCGATCTAGCTCTCTGGTGCCTGCGTCCCCTTCACCCACGTTTTTGCTGCTAGCTGCTCCAGGTGGGCAAACAAGAAGTTGATAATCACCCAATGCCGGGTAGTGGTCCTACCAAGAAATATAAAGATGACACACGGAGGAAGAAATGAGCTCTAGGGTCCTAATGAATTCTTTCGGGGGTTTCCAGCTATTCCCCAGCTCCAAAACATGAACCTTCAAATAAATCTTCTATGTGTGTTGGATCACTGAATACAGAGGAATATGGTGAATACTGATGATAGACCTATATGGCATACCTTGAAAGTGATTAGGGAAGATAGATTTCACTGCCGAAACCCTTGTTAGCTGAAGACTTCCGTCTTCGACCCCAACTGTTGCTGCTACTCCAAAACCCAAAATCAACAATAATAATCATATATGTCTTCTTTGGTCCAATAACCCTTCTTAAATAGCTTAGCATGTACTTTTAGGGTTTGCATGCCACTTTTAGGGTTTACACGTCACTTTTGCATGCATGCAATTCTAATTTCACGTTGACTTTAACCCTAAATAAATAAGGCTTTCTTTACCATACTAATGAATTAATACTGAATGAATGCTCTGTTATGTTCTAAGTATCACATGTTCTCACTCAATTCCCTTTTATGCAGTACTCGCTCGAACCTATGGGAATTAAGTAGGTTAGCGGGTGTTTTGGTGCTTAATTAGAAGAGGACATTACAAATGGAGAGACAATTCCAAGTGAATGACTTAGTGTATTTGAGGTCGCAGCCCTACAAACAAACCACCATAAAAGGTAAATGTTCAAAAAAAGCTCAAACCAATATTTTATGGTCCCTACAAGGTGATTCAAAATGTTGGAGAAGTGGCTTATCAATTGGAGCTTCCCATGCGAAGAAAAATTCCTAATGTATTTCATGTTTATTGTCTAAAGAAGGTTATAGGGCAGAACATTTCAGTTTCAGATACTTTACCACATTTGGATGATGAAGGACAACTTGTTCTCATTCCAAACAAAATCTTGAGAGGAAGGGAGAAAAGACTACGAAGCATAACAATACAAGAATATTTGGTACAATGGAAGGATTTACTTAGTGAGGAGGCCACTTGGGAAGATGAGAAAATTTTGCAGCATCCAAACTTGGAAATGCTTGAGGACAAGCAATATTGGGTGAAGAGGACTGCCATGTCCCCATTCCAATAAGTCTACTGGTTGACACCGTTTCACCCACCTACTAGTTCCCTAGGTTGGGGGAGGAGGCATTAAATATTGCAATAAGGGAGCTATGGGACCCAAGATAACCTTAAGTTATCATTTACACATTAATTTTGGTCATACAAATAATAAATATGGATAAAATAAAGTGGTATTGCTTCATAAGGACATTTGGAGGTCCATGGGGACCTTGGGTGGCTAGATTCCTCCTTACACATGTCAGACTTAACCAAAAATTCAAAATTATGATGAGTGATGGAAGGTTCTTGGAAGGTGAAGAGTCATCAAATGACATATCATGAGCCCAAGGATTCGAATGGGTGAGGAGTAACTCCCCATAGAAGAGGAAGAGTCTAGGAAGAAACTAGGTGCCATGTGGAGCTAGATTCCATGCGCTTTATGACAACAATGATGGAAGATTATATGCAAAGTCAAAACTGATTGTAGACCTATTATAACCTAACTTGTCACAGCTAATAATAGCCTCCAAGAGGGCACATTTGGGACTAGGTGGCAGCCATTTTAATTCAGTGGAAGATGAAGGGTTGAGGAGAAGGCCAAGTGGCATGGAGGTTGCTAAACATTAAGGATGAGGTGGAGGACGCCAATGGGAATGAATTTGACCTTGGAGGACCTTAGGAGGGTTATAAAACTATGTCATGAGGAATGGAAATGACTTTTGGTCATTTGTGAATTTGCCTTTGGCATTTGGAGAGCCTTAGCTTTTCCTTTGCACGATGAGTGCACACTTACCCTGCTAGTGAGACAATTTCGAGAGAGTGAGATTCTCATCCAAGTTGGCCATGGAAGAGGCCATTCAGACCTCTCATTTGGATCTTCATGGAGTGTTTTTGTTGTAGATATGCATTAGAGGAAATTTTGGTTCTAAAATGGGCCTTATAAGAATACACACCAACAATAAATTCTTGTGAGTTGGAATTCGAGAACCAATAGAATTTCAATAAAATGAGTCAACAATAATGGTTGAATTGACAATATTTGTCATAAAAAACTACTTTTTTTGTTCGTATTTCGATATATATCCCTGGTTTTTTACTCAAATTTCGAGCGGGGGAGCTCGTTGGATGCATAATTAAATTTTGCATCCAATGAGCTCTCTTGCTCGAAATTTGAGTAAAAACACAAGGCGATATGTCAAAAATACGAACAAAAAAAGTATTTTTTTTCTTTCTTCCTCCAAAATTAATAAATATTTTATTATTATTTTAACTATTATTTTCCTTAGGAGGCCCATTTTAGATCTCAAAATTCCTCTAATGAGGCTGTTGTTGTTCGTGACCTATCTCTCCTCCCATTCTCTCAATTTCCACCTCCATATTTCCATGTTTTTCTATAAAGGCGCACTTGTGTGAATGGTGGTTGCACCCCATTGAGTTCAGTGGATGCTCAAGCATGGGTGAATGATTTATGACTTTGTAATATGTCTCTCATATTCTATGTAAGTCGAAATCAAAAGAAATACATATGCAAATGTCCACATTTCCAAGCTTTCTTGTGACTAGTTTCCATGTGA
This sequence comes from Pseudotsuga menziesii, assembly GCA_001517045.1. Classification (NCBI taxonomy): domain Eukaryota; kingdom Viridiplantae; phylum Streptophyta; class Pinopsida; order Pinales; family Pinaceae; genus Pseudotsuga; species Pseudotsuga menziesii. The sequence goes on from LPNX010931726.1 coordinate 567,903, forward strand.
TGATTTTCCCTTTCAGTGGAGATTGTATATCTGATGTGTATTGCAACTTGGATCAATGCTATATGTTTTTAATGAGCTATTGAAATGTTTTCAATCGTATATATTCATCTTGCTATGTTTTGAACCATTATATGCACCATTTATGAGTCGAAGTTTAGCTTTTATGTGTAATTTCCCTTAAGCAAATATCATTGAAATTATGCATTCGAATATGAAGCTTTAATCCTCTGTTGCAGAACTCTTAACCATATGAAATGATAGTAAATGAAATCTAATCACAGTCCCCATACTATGTTATGAAAGTTGGGATGGTTTCATAGGAGTTGGAGAGCCATTTCTTTCCACACCCTAGGGGGACAATTGCATCATAAATTGCTAGTAATTTTGCCCTTATTGCCATCATGCCCAAATCGATTTGCATATGTCTATGAACTGTCATAAAACTATCAGAGAGTCAATTGAAGAGTCCTAAGACTCCCCACATCAGTGCCTACCAAATTCGAGACCCTCTTGAGCCATTCGAATTCCCCTAGGTCAAAACTAGTCAAGACAAGTTTTCCAAAATTTTGCCTTTGTTGGGAATTTTCGAATTGAGACATTACAGTAGGTGCCTAACAAAGTGAAAAAACACAATAATTGCATTCAAAGGAGTGGAAGTTATAATGGTATCAAGGAAGATGACAATGAGGTCAGTGAGGATGAAGAAGTTTCAACACATACAATTGAGAACCTCGAGGACACAATAATAAAGGACATTAGCATAATAAGAAATAGAGGAAGAATGGATACTAGTATCTATTCAGTGAGCCTGAACCTTGAATAACTGATTGATTGAATCTTTGAATTTGAAGGAAGCTTGGATTTAAGGAGAGTAAAATTTGTATGTACAAACTTGAGGGGACATGCTTCCACATGGTGGGACAACTTATAACCGATTAGACACCAAAGAGGTAAGGATAAGCTTAAGCATTGGGATAAGATGGTGTACCCAAGTTAAAAACTAAAATTTTTCCCACATATTTCTCTTTCAACATGTTAAGAAAATTATAGAACTCGACATAAAATGAAATCTCAGTGAAATACTAAACTGAGGAGTTTTACAGGATGTGCATTAGATTAAGACAAGTAAAATAAATCGATGAAGTTTTGCATAGGTATGTGAATGGACTAAGATATGCCATTCAAGATGAACTTACCATGGAAAAATTTCATTCTATTTGGATTTAAAGGCCAAAGAGAAATTGTCTAAAGGCAGTGAGTATCTAGAGAGAAGGGAACATGAGGAAGAGGAAAGACAACCATTGGTGGAGAATGTGATAGCACACATGGCATTAGAGGAAATTTCAACCTAAAATGGGCCTTTTAACTTTTATTCAAATTCCATGTCATCATGTGTTAGCCAATGAAATTGCTTTAAATTTGAAATACCGTATAGGTCTTAAACACTTTTTTAATATAAATTTGGGGATAGGTATCATAAAAAAAACTACTTTTTTTGTTTGTATTTTTGACATATCTCCTTGTGTTTTTACTCAAATTTCGATCGGGAGAGCTCGTTGGATGCGGAATTAAATTCTGCATCCAACGAGTACCCACTCGGCATACATCATCATTCCGTTTTTTTAGGTATTTCTTGTTTTTTGGGTAGCGGGGTCCATCAAAAGTATTCCGAGTGGGTACTCGTTGGATGCAGAATTTAATTCCGCATCCAACGAGCTCTCCTGATCGAAATTTGAGTAAAAACACAGGGATATATGTCGACAATACAAACAAAAAAGTAGTTTTTTTCTTTTCTTCCTCCAAAATTAATAAATATTATTTTATTATTTTAACTATTATTTTATTAGTTCATTTTAGGAGGCCCATTTTGAGTTGAAATTTCCTCTAATGAGTAGGTCCAAATCCTACCCAACAATAAGTTATAGTCGAAAGGAGTGTCTATGACCTCTACTTCAACTGAAATCATTTTCCTTGCCAATTCTATTTTAAAAGAAGGAAAGATACCATGTGGACAGAAAGACCTTCTGTCAAAAGAGGTCAGCAAGGTGTTCGACAAGACCAACTCAGGGGATCCCTGAGCTTTCCAACAAGAAACAACCATCACACATGTGGATGCACCTTCATCATTAAATTTTCGTCCAATGGTTTCTTTTCCATGGAATACTTCAATTTGAAAGGCGACGTGGTTAGGAAGACGTGGTTTGACATTAGATAAGTCAAACTTGGCCATCAGGCCTACAACATCTAAACTTCATATAGCTTCTAGAAGTACATTATGCTATGGAGGACAACTTTGTAACACTTCTAAGGCGGACATAGCACAAGGATTCTGGGCCAAGTCCTCCACAACCGAGTATTTGGGAGCATCCCTTGCATTAGGGTTGTGAAATGTCTTCTTGAATACACCTTTTGGAATCTTCGACATAGGGTCAACCAATTTTTGAATAGAAAGTGGGGTTGGTGTTGGAGCTTCGACAAGTTGTTTATCTTTCTGCAATGTCTCAGGCTCATAGTTTTTGGCTCTGGTTTGCAATAAAGCATGGGATGAAACCATATTAATGTATGATTGATCAACATAGGGAGTAGTTGGGAGCGACCCTTGCATTAGGGTTGTGAAAAGTCTTCTTGAAGACACATTTTGGTATCTTTGACATAGGGTCAGCCGATTTTTGAATAGAAAGTGGGGCTGGTGTTGGAGCTTCGGCAGGTTGTTTATCTTTCTGCAATATCTCAGGCTCGTAGTTTTTGGATCTAGTTTGAAATATGGGATCAAACCATATTAATGTATGATCAACAAAGGAAGCATTTTGAGTGCCCCTCGAGTTCTTAGGATCACTTAAAGTTGCATTTTGTCCCTGCGGGAAAGGGCCCTTGAGGACGACATGTTTTTGCTTCAACAAATTCTGAGCTCGCTCCATAACGGACATTGATAAGTTAAGTGATCTTCCTGACAAATCTTGCAAGGAAAATTCACTTTCTTTTTCTCTCCCCCTCCCCCCCTAGCATTATTTGTGGGTTTTGGTTTGTTTTGATTTCCCTCTCCCTTCTTTCCTTTGTTTTTCTTCCTACTGGACTGATCAATGCCTTTTTTACTGGATTGTTCTTGAGGGGACGGGGTAGCAACATTAGCTTCTCCTACTGCGGATTTCTTGATAGATAACTCATGTATTTTTTTATCAAGAGACTCCACAGTAGGTGACTCAACTGAACCAAAAATTCCATCAGCATGTGGTCAAGAATTAGGTTTTCCAAATCCAATGTTAGACCTCGGTGCATTAAGTATAATTTCATAGAGGATCCCAGACTGAGTATAGGTCAAATCAAGTTGCTAGGCCCTAAGGATGGATTCCTCTTCAGTTGTCACTTTCGAAGTTGAAAAGTATTTTGAAATATATGGAAATAGGGATTTCAAAAACCATTCCAACAAAAATTTAGGAGGAATACTGGCTTTAATTAACCTCTTTCATCTTCTCCACTCCTGAATGTGATCAGAAATATGTGTGGCCTTATTTTGTCAAAAAGTCAAAAAAAGTTCTGTACCAGCATCACACCAAACATGAAGTTGAAAGTGGTTAAGAAAAACCATGGCTAGATCAAGGAAACTGTCGTAAGTAGCAAATGGAAGTTCAATGTACCATTTGGATACTACATTAGTTAAGGTCCTTTGAAAAAGCCTCAATCAAATCAAATAATCGTTCAGCGAGTTCTAGGAGCACCATAGATGGAAAGTAGTGACATTGTCAGTAGGATCCTCTCTTGTTTTCCCTTCAAATTTCAGAATATCTGAAGGTATTTTAATGGGAACTAGTGGCCAAGTTGGGTCATGGCGCACAGGGTGAAAAAAAGAAGTTGAGGCCTAGCTGGATTTTGATATGGAGGAACTTAGTGCGAGGACGTTTCTGCACTTATGTTTCTATGAGGTTTGTTGGGGTTGCCCCTAGCCACTTCCTCTGAAGTGACAATGTCTGAAAATGATTCCACCCAGAAGTCAAGGGATTACGAACCTGAGGCGCACTATATTGGGTCTGGCAGCTTCCAACCGAGATGGGTTTCATAGACACAGGAGAAATAGTTCTTCCATCAAAGAGTGAAAAATTAGAACTTTTGATTGGTTCGGTCGAAACCTGTCCAGAAGTTTGAAAGATAAATTTTGAAAAGGGATTACGACTTCCCGAAGATACACTTGAATAAGTAGGTACAAGACCCAAAAAAGGAGATGATGTAGGGATGTTCCCCCCATACCAAGGATACCCTTGCATAAAGGAAGTGGAACTACTAGGGTTGTTCTGAAAGTTATGAAATAGAGGAGAGGATGTGAAGGGTACATTGGGTATCCCAATGACTACTACATTAGATGAACTAGTGGTTGGAGTCATGGGTACTAGCGGACTAATGACTCTAGTACTCAGTGAAACAGAAGTTGAAGAGATAAAATTAATGACACCACTGGTGGAACATGTGTTCTAGATATATGTGTACTAACATGTGGAGGAGATACTCCACTGACTAACATAGCATAGGTGGGGGTATAGATATCCCCTAATCCTTCTCTCGAACTTGACATCACGAGACCTAGAGGGACACCAAACCTAGGTTGACTGAATTGTTGAATTTTTACAAGGACACGATCTCCTAAATTGGTGAGAGGTGAGTTATACTTCCTTGCAAAATCTTCGACTTGCAAATATTCTATCTCTACCGACAGAGGATTAGTTTGAATATATCTTAGCTCAGGTTCTCTTGGATTTTTATTAATACCAGTTGATTCAAATGAACCACTTGTGTTAATTCTCTGCCATAGAGGTGGCGGTGGGGGCTCCACAGTTGTAAGTGGGGGAAGGATTTTCAACCTTCTCAATGTATGAAGAGGTTGATCCTTCATAGATAGAGATATTGCTTACACAAACCTAGAGGTAGACCTATAAACACAAGAAAACCAAATAGAACACCGCTAGAAAATTTCCTAAGTGTCAAACTAGACAGATAAAGCTACCTTCCAAAGGAAAGTTTGGGACGATGAGGGCCCAAAAAAAACCAGTGAAGGGTCAAAGAATAGTTACTTGCGGTATCGATACAATTTTTTCTGGGGAAAGCATTTAAATCACCAACCGCTTTTCCAAATTGTTGCACAGGTTTTCCTCCCACATCTATCCTAGGTACAGTGGAAATATCCTTCCACCGTCACCTATGTAAGAATCCCAGGTCAAGACACTAAGGATACCAAATCTACAATGAAGGTTCGACAAAACAGTCGTTAGTCCAACTGGTGTGCACGGGCATGGTAAAAAATCTAGAAATCCAAACATCATTGGCACCACGCGGGGATAAGGGTGGTACTGAGTGAATCCCTGAACGCACAACAGTTCTAGTGTATGCTAAACTGAGTGTTAGAGGGGTATTCTGCAACCCAATTTTGCATGACCTCGTGCTTGACTCTTGTGTTAGAGGAGCTTTCTGGTTCACTTCCTTGTAAAAATTGATTTCCTAAGTGAACAACCACTATGTCTGATTTTAACTGGTTTTGGATAGTTAAAAATAATCCTAAAATCCAAAACCTTAGCCTAAACTAGCGAGTGTCGTACCTAAAAAGAAAATTTTACTAATCAATTTTAAGTTATAAGCATTGTTTTTAAGGTTGTTGTTTACTTAGGATAATGATCGTGAAACTTATGGTGTTTTGACTCAACAATAAAGTGAAAATGAATGATGTAAAATGTTTGATTTTGAATTTTCCACTTACGTTTTTCTTTTTGCAAAACTAATGAAAGCTACTTAATTAACTTTGGAAATATAATTATTTTTTCTTTTCTTTTTTGAAAATTGAAAGAACAATACATATGCAACTACATAAGCTTGATATGCATCTAATGGATTTGTTTTTTTATTTTTCTTTTCAAAAATGAAATGAAAAATGTACAATTATACATAAATGTAAGTTTTAACCATGAAAATTTGTAAAAACAAGACTCAAACCCAATATCTCATAAAAACAAACCTCCAAGACCATGGGAAGTTTGACAATACCCTACTTGGGCAAACTACCAGAACCCTATAAGACAAGGTTGTTCAAAGCTTGAAAAAGAAGCAATTAATTTAACTTACAAATCAACCATACTATGAGGGGGACCAAACATCATCAGACAATGAAATAGATAGGTCCTACCAACTCTTAGTTCAAGCAAAACCAAACAGGGATACCTAGCAAGTCTTCTACAAATATTCAAACCTAAATACTGAAGGAGGCTCACAAATTAAGCAAACAGAGACTTAAAACAAGTCATAGACCAATGCAAACTCTTGGTGAAGCCTATAAGAATCCATACATTTAAAAAGAAGACTTAGAGAGACTGAACCAGAGCTTTCAAACATCTATATGCAGGAAATATACGATTGTGCAGTGAGCAGTCCACGTATCATATGCGACTGTATAGTGTAAAACCCACGTATTTTTCGAGAATACGTGATTGCAAGTACTGATTACCCATTGATTCTTCACAAATTTTCAAAAAAGAGAAAATGTGACTTAGGAATCTAGGAATTCAAAATGGACTAACTAATACTACTTATGTAAGCCACACAAAGGACTAGAATGGACAAACTGGAAGAAAACTTACAACAAAGAGACCCCAAAACAAAAGAACATCCCCAACAAAGTCACAAATTTTGTTGCTAGGGAATTTATCCTATGGCTAGGGTCTAAGGCTACCAACATACTAAGGGTTCTATTGACAGACAAAATGAGATTATATAAGCAAATATTAAAGAAAAATATTAATGCAAGAGAGGATGCACCTTATTTTGAAGGTTGATCCTAGTTTGATCTTCACTCCAAATGCTATTTTTATCCAAAGCATTAATACCTGCAACAAAGAAATAACCTTCCTCAAAGCAACATCAACTATTATAAAATATGAAATATGAACATATATAATGACTGCAACTTAAATCCAAATCACAATCTATATCATTTCCATAAACAATTAAAACATGCATTACAATAGAGATGGAAGGAAATTTTTTTTTTTATTCATGAAGTGTTTGGAACAATTACATATACCTGCACCTGCTCAAGATTCCTTGAAACCTATACATGCGACCTCTTTCTTCTCTTCTCCAAAAGGAATCCTCCAGCGTAACTTTTCCTCCAAAAGGCCCCCCTCTCCTCTAGCCCCTCTCATTTTTTTATAGTTCATTAGGAGGAGTTATGAGGTTAGGGTGGTTAGGGGAGTTGGGGTAGTTTCCAAATAGACCCCAAATGCCTCATGATTAGTGTACTTTTTATTTTTAACGAGTTTTAATGGAATACGTTGGTGGCAAGAGAGAAACTTGCGTATGGTACACAGGTTTCCGAGAGGAAAACCACGTATTCAATGTTTGGGATCAATACATGGGTTGCAGGTGAGAAACTCGTGTATGATACACAGGTTGTCAAGAGGAAAGTCACGCATTTAAGTTAAACTCATAACCCAAAATTGTTCACATTGGAGTAAAAAGTACGTGTTTAGGGTCCATACCTCTTATAATGTTAAGGCTCTTCTATCCATTAAGTCCTTTTGTGTGATGTTGGATTTTGTGTCATCACTCGAACGAAGAAGTGTTATTTCAAGGTATAACAGGGCATGACAGAGCTTAGTTTTGTGCAGTAAGCTAATCCTACATAGATCTTGAATTGTTGAGCAAAATGTTTCATCCATGACATCAATCTTCGTTTGACTAGAAGACTGAATCGAAGGCACATCAAACTTCAACACATTGAAAGAGAGGGTGTTGAATATTCTTGAAGAGCATGATATTGATTCATTCATGACCACTGTGGTAGAGGATACTGCCACCAATGAAGGGTGAATCAACTTCAAGAAGAATCAAGCAATTTCCAAGCATATCATCTTTGATTCAGTTAAGAAAAATCTCATGTCCATGATCATTTCGTTGAACACCGCAAGGGAGTGATTTGATACATTCACCAAACTTTTCAAGAAGAAGGCCTCAAATCAAGAAGAGGGGCACATCCATATTATGAGACATTATACAAGATTGATATAGAAATATATAGGACTGATATAAACTTATATAGAACTGATATAAGGATCCATAATTTGTTTCATGAGATATAAGATATAGTGTTGCATGATTGTTCATTAGTTATGAACACAAGACTGCATAAACCTTGATGAATACAAGGATGGAATTTTTATATGAATATGGGGCTGCATTAATATTCAAAAGTACTGATATGGGATTTATATATGACTGATATAAGACTAATATAAAGATGAAAATGAGTGCATGATATTAGTATGAGTTATGTTAATACAATCAATTAATATTTGTACATAAATGTGTAAATTCTTATCATTATGTAATCATGTGGATAAAATTCATGAGTATGAGATGGTTCTAACCATTAGAATATTTTGTCTTGTAGGAAAAATTCATATGAAATGACCTACAAGTAAATAATTACATGAATATGGAGTCATTCTGATGGTTGATCCTGAAAGAGAGCATATCAGGAGGTTCTTATGTTTCTTAGGAAGAATACAGAATATAAACCCTAATTCTATTCTCATAAATGTAAAGACTCTTGAAGGTAATGTATTTATCCTAGTTATATTCATTTGATAACTTTCAGTGAAATTGCTTATGGGAAATTTGCATAACTACCTTGATTTTGACATATGAAAGGTAGAGTTAAAGCTTCAGATCAGGATGTGATATATAGAGACCATATAATTTTTTTTTTTGTTCCCCAACAATATTAACAACCAGATAAATCCCTTCATACAATTCTTGTATACAACTGATTCAGTATGGGATTCAAATACATGAAAACTAGTGAATTAGTAGCATGGAATTGCAATAGTTTCACATATGGATTTCTTGGATTTCGACCCACAGAGAATAGGGACATGAAATTACAGAGTAACACATCATAAATTTTTTTCACAACAGCATCAAACTCATAGAACATCCCTCATACAAATCTGATATAAAACTACTTCAAGATCGAAGCCAAATCCATGAAAACTAGTTATACAAGAGCATGGGAATGCGAGCCTTTCACACTGGAGTTTATTGAATTTTGAGATACATAGAATATGGTCATGAAATTATAGAGTTATAAATAATTTATGTATTCCCCATAATCACCAAACTTATATAAAATTCCTCATACAAATCTGATATAGAACTCTTTCCAAAATGGAAGCCAAATACAAGAAAACTAGTCATTCAAGAGCATGGGAATGCAAGCCTTTCACATATGGATTTCTGATATTTCGACTTACAGAGAATATGTATATAAGAGTAAATAGAAATACATCATCTATCAATTCTTGGGCCTCAAATATCCCCAGGAAAGTGCAAGCACCACTCCAACAAGTGCTCCATCAACATGAGAGTGTGGGAGAATGGAGAAGAAGGAATGAGAGAATAGGAAGATATATGATAATTAGACTGTATGGAACTTAAGCATGAAACTAAAAATCCTTCATTAAGTTCTAATGAGAGGCATGAATGGAATATCCATCAACCAACTTGGAAAGGAATCCAACTCCCTCGAAATTGGTTCACAATCAGGGAGAGTGAACACTCACCATGCAATGGACAAGAAAAAGCTCTCAAAAATTCCAAAGGAAAATTAACAAATGATAAAAATAAATTCTAATTCCTCATTACATCATTTTATTAACTTCATGAGGCATCCTAAGGTCTAATTTCCCTCCCTGGGATTCCTTCAACTCATCTTAGTGGTTTAGTAACTCTCATGACACTTGTCTTCCTCTTCATGTTCCAATTCTTTCCCCAATTCAAATGGTGTCCTATAACTCCCAAATTCGACCTCTTTGTGGATATGTTTATCCCTATCATGTCATGTTTGTCATATGTTTGCAATTAGGTCTGAATTTTTCATACTTTTCATAGAATCTTTCATCATTTGTTGTCATAGAGTGGATGGAATCTCCTTCCAAGTGAAACACCTTGTCTTCTAGTCTCTTCCTCTTCCATGGGAGTTACTCTCCTTTACCTATTCAAATTCCTTGTCTCATTATATGATATTTTACACCACATCACCCTCCAATAATGTTACATTTCCCACGTGTTCGAATTTGGATGAAGATCGTGCCAAGTGTGTGGGGAGTCTTGTCATCCAAAGGCTCCACAAGCTTCCAAGTGTTTTCATGAATCCATTCCACCTTATTTTATTATAATTTATCATTTATGTGACCCATTTAAATGTTAATATGGTAAAATAAAGTCTGTTTGGGTCCCATAGCCCATTATTACAAAATTTATGTCTCCATCTCAACGTAGGGAACTGGTAGGTTGGTGGAACATTATTTGCAAGTAGTTTTATTTGGAAATTATTTAATTGGGGACATGAAATCAGGGATGATTTTAAGGAACCATACTTTTTTAAAAGTGTATAAATGTTGGCGAATATTACCAATTCTTAAAACACCAATATAAAATTATTGGCGACAATTTTCAAAAAATATTTTAATTTCCAAGGATTTTATATCATTTATATAATAATTTGGCGATTTTTAGGGTGAAAAAATTTTACCCCATCAAAATTGGGTGAAATAGGGCTTCAAAAAATGCAAAATGGCTAATCTTTTTTGGGAGAAAAACATGGAAAAATAGCCCATTGGGCTAAATTTCGACCCTAAAATGATCCCTGCATGAAATTCCTCCCCACTCTATTTTTTGTCCTCAAGCAATTTCAAACATGGATTTCAAATAACCTTCTTTCCTTACAAAACTTTGCTTCAAACCTTAGCCGCAATTTGAGTTGTGGAACTCATGTACTACAATTGTGTGTTTCCCAAAGTAAAAATATGTGGATCTTTGAATATTGATATATACTGTGACATCACCACTAAAACCAAAAGGATTAATAAAATCCATCAAAAAAAAAATCACCAATAATCTTTACCTCCATATTTTGAAAACCTTTTATGAACTTTCAACCCTTTTTGTTTATGTATAATTCTTTGAAGTTGGTACTGAGTTTCCAAACTTGAATTTCCAAGATTCCAAGAAAGTTTTAAAGAGTAACCACCATGCTTGTTGCTTCTCTACTCTGATTACAGATATCACCTTCTCAAGTGGTGACTCAATATCCCCTACTGCTTGTTGCCCCAAAAATTGAAACTAAGCAATACCCGAATCTCGTTGCTTGTATTGCACCCTTCCAAACATCATGAGTACAAAATATAGATCAATAAAGTACGTAAATGCATCATACAATTGTACATCAAGAAGGTACCTCATCAAAGGATCATGGCAGTGCTTTCACATCCAAGTAAGTAGATCATCATGCAGCCCATACACACAAGCATCAAGTATTATATAAAATCTGCTCCAACGACATAGGTGAGGATCCCATGTCCTATAATGCTGCTCCAAAATAATGTAAGATGCATCAAAATAATAATTAACCACGTGTTCTTTCATCCAATAAGTGAATGAACAACCTTCACCAAAATCTGAACCAAATAAGGAGCAAAGAAAACATGAAGACTTCAAGTGGCCCAAAGAAGTCTCATCAATACACCCATGAATATGTATATCATCAAAATGTAACAAAGGATGTTGCTGCAAATGTAAAGAAGATGGCACTTTATTCATGTCATAGTCAATAGGAGATATAGGAGTCCCATACTCCTCATGTGGCACCATCAAAAATAAAACTTTCACCCATACTTCATTAGGATGAATGTTGCAAAATATGGAAGTGTAGGATGTAGGAGAAAGAACCAACTCACCCAAATGATTAGAACATTTTCATGTAGGAAAAAGAAAATAAAATTTTCATAATGTGAAGGATTTATAGGGGTAGAAACATGCACCTCCCTAAAAACTGAAAAAGTTCCTCATAGGTTGGTTCCAAGGTAGTGGAATCATGCACTCCTGCAAAAAGTGTGCAACCATTTTCAAGAGGCAACTCAAGTTCCTCTTGAACTATAATAAGTGATTGGATCTCATCAATATCATCTTCCAACACATCAAGAACCCACAATTTTCCATGTTTCTCATGATCCCTCATGTCATGATAATCGTCCAAGCAATCCACCATATGACAATTTGAAACACAGGAGGAAGAACAAGTATCTTGCAACCTCTCAAGAAGTTGCACATTTTGAACCTTGAGCTCATGAATATCCTCATTATTATTCAAGTATGATTCATGTAACCATACATAAAGCTAAACCAATTTGTTTCTATAAAAAAGAAAAGACATGAAATTACCTTCAATGTTGCACATTGCTCTTTGAATCTTATCCATGTATTCAAGGAAGGATGGCTCTTGGTCCATGTCCACGTTAGAATGTGTCTCGAAATGATATTCAATAGTTTCATGGTACTCTTCTTCATTATCATGTAATGTTTCGTCATATTTTTCAAATTCAATTGGGAGTGAATTTCGATCCTCTTGATGTAATACTTTTTCTACTTCACCACCCACATAACTTGGTTGCTCCTTAGTCTCCTCCATACTTGTGGATTGTTGATTTTTCCTTAATGAGTTCAAATCTTCCGTATTGAGCCTAAATCCATACAACCAATCATCAAAGTCTTAAAAAATAATGGTATTATGTGGCTCTCCATGATGGGAACTAATACTTGATGAATATGATTGTCATTGATGCGAATAAATTAATGACAAAGGTTGAAACGATGAGATGGAGAACACACATGATGACATGGCTTGACAATGTGGAAGATGCATAAGTACAAGTCTCGGCAATTACTGCAATCCCATGTTGATGTTATTGATTATTGGCCAAGAAAGGTGCATAAGGTGCAAGTAGAGTTTATGAAGAGCTTTCACATTATGGTCCTCTTGTGGAAGAAATTTTCCTCACGCAAGAGTTATGAACCAATCTCATGCTTTCAGTCATGATATTGTCTTACGAAGAAGTGTGGGTGTTTTTCATCCTCGTTTCCATGATGGTTTGACTCTCTTTGCCACTATGGGTGCTCAAGGACCATATTGTAAGCATGGAGTGAATTTAAAACTGCTCTCACTAATCGTCTTAGTTTTACTTTGGTCCACATGCAAAATGATAACCGGTTCTCTTCTTCTTGTTTGAGCTCAAACAAACCCACTCTTTGAAACATGGGGATTTAGTATGATTTACATATATAAGATAAATCGACTGGTTGAAATTATGAAGTGTAACAAGACATAATGAAAACATCTCTCTGAAATCGCATATTTGGTTTATTGAATCCTTCCGGGCATGAAAACCGTGAGCATGAGTTTACGGACTAGCTACCACACTCCTTCAGACTATTAGTCCAGATCACAAATGGATGTGCATGTGAATTGAGTTTGCATCCATCAAAATGCGTGGAAGGTGTCTTACTGTGTAAGGAAGAAACGGAAATACCAAAGCGTTGAATGAGTGTTGTGATGGGTTCTTTAATCAACTCACATGAAGTAGAAATTGTGTGACAATCTTCCATGCCATGATGGTGAAACCACAGAGAAAGTCCTCGCAGATGAATGTATGGGTGTTGAGAGATGCGTGAAGGGAATTTGGACCAATAAATGAAGTCGACTCACTCAAAAAATAAATAAATGTATATGTCGGCTCAGTAAACTACATTATGAAAATGTGTATAAATACCTCACGCCCTCATCTCATTAGTGCTTGCTTTGGTATATAGCTTGGAGAATTTGAGAGTGTGTATTTCGGTGGATTTGAGAAGGATGAGGTGAAATAGATCTGAGATTTTTGGGTATAGAAATCACCGAGGTAGCAAACTAATGAAGATCCAAGGCAGCCACATACATAAGCTTTAAAGTTTTATTTTTTTTTCTGATATTTCTACAAGTCTGAGTTTATCCTGTTGAAGTTTCGGGTGTGTACTGAGGAAGAGGCGGGTAGTTAATGAATTGATGAAATGAGGAATTTAATGATGTTTTGATGTTCTGAGATTTTCACTGTATCAAGAATGATGTGAGTGATCTATTGACTTTATGGAGCTTTGTAATTCAGGATTGTATATGAAGTAAAACTTTTGATGTAATGTTGAAGTAATTTTTTTGGGATTTATCTCTCGGATGTTGGGCAGCAATAATGGAAACATGATGTGCATGATATGAATGGACAACATAAGAATATGGTGGGAATGACAAAATGAAAATGAACTTACAGACATAATGATGGCACGACAGAACAGAGCACAGTTTGTGGAGATGCTGCTGATATGGATGATATACTCACAGTGATGACAAGATTATGTGGACAAGGGTAAATTGTTGTAATATGAAAAGGATGTAAATATTTGTGTATGTAAATACAAGATGGGTCTTGTACATGCTTTTTTAGTAGGATCTAAGAAAAGACCAAGCAGAGTCTTGGATAGAAGTAGGTGCTTCTGTATCAATAGGTGTTGATTTACCTCACGGCCGCAACCATTTGAATTACAAAAATATTACAAACATTATATCATGTGTCTCTTGTGCAATGTATTGATTATTATGTGTTTTATTTGATGAATGAATTGATTATTGAAGCATAGTCTATTGATGAATATGATGTTGAATTGAATGTGAAATGATGACTTAAGTTTTAGAGTTTAAATAAGTTTAAATTGAAGTAAGTCCAAGCTCACTGATTCACCCCACCTCTCAGTGATCCATTGTGTCTAATAATACTACCCCCTGTTTCCAGCTTACCCCTAAGTTGGCTAGCCACCAATTCGAACCCTTGCATAACCTACTTGGTCATATCATCAAAATATGACTTCATGAGTTTCTAAAATTCATCCATGCCATCCATAAATTCAATAGGTTCCAATACCATTCTCTAATACCATTGTAATTTCCCTTCTTGGAATTTTTGGAGGAATGCACAAATTGGGCAAATTCGAGATTAAGTAGTCTTGACTCTAGGGGTTCCAACTAGCACCAAAGGATACCGGATTCGAAATGGAATGATATGATGAGTATTCATACCTATAAAGATAATCTATGATCACTTTAGGACTAACTTCATACCTCTGCAACTTCATTTTGGGCTGATGACAAAAATGCCAAAATTACTAGGAAATTGTGATGAAATCCCCCCTAGGGTGTAGGCCAACTAGGATTCCAAAATCATGTACGACCATCCAAAATTTATAAGAATAGTATGGGTAATAATATAAGACCTCATGGAATGTCATTACACATGTTTATTAGTACTACAAACTGGTTTTAGAGTTCCACATTCATTTGATAAATTTTAGTGAAATTGCTTATGGGGAAATTACATAACTAGCTCGATTTTGAAATATGAAAGGTAGAGTTAAAAGTTCATATTAGGATGTGAAATATAGAGACCATATACAGAATACAAATTGATTCCCCAATAGTATTAAAAACAATAGAAATCCCTTCATACAATTCTTGTATACAACTCATTTAGTATGGGAGTCAAATATGTGAAATAGCATGGAATTGCAAGAGTTTCACATATGGATTTATTGGATTTCAACCCACAGAGAATAGGGACATGAAATTAAAGAGTAAAAAATCATTTATGTCTGTCACATCATCATAAAACTCAGATAACATCCCTCATACAAATCTGATATAAAACTACTTCAAGATCGAAGCCAAATCCATGAAAACTAGTTATTCAAAAGCATGGGAATGCAAGCCTTTCACACTAAAGTTTCTTGAATTTTGAGATATAGAGAATATGGTCATTAAATTTCAGATTTATCAATCATTTATGACTTCCCCATAATCATCGAACTTATAGAAAAGTCCTAATACAAGTATGATATACAACTCTTTCCAAAATGGAAGCCAAATACATGAAAACTAGTCATTCAAGGGCATGGGAATGCAATCCTGTCACACATGTATTTCTGATATTTCAACTTACATAGAATATGTACATAAGAGTAAATATCAATACATAATATATCAAGTCTTGGGCCTCAAATATCCTTAGCAAAGTGAAAGCACCACTCCAACAAGTGTGCCATCAACATGAAAGTGTGTGGGAATGGAGAAGAATGAATGAGAGAATACGGAGATAGATGAGAATTAGACTATATGGACCTTAAAAATGCAACTAAAACTCCTTAATTAAGGTCCAATGATAGGTATAAATGGCATATCCATCAACCAGCTTGGAAAGGAATCCAAGTCCCTAGAAATTGGTTCATAAGCAGGGAGAGTGAATACTCACCGTGCAATGGGCAAGCAAAAGCTCTCCAAAATGCCAAAGGCCAATTAAAAAATGATCAAAATACATTCTAATTCCTCAGGACATCATTTTATTAACTTCATGAGGCCCCCTAAGGTATAGTTTCCCTCCATGGGATTCCTCCAACTCATCTTAGTGGTTTAGTAACTCTCATGACACTTGTCTTCCTCTTCATGCTCCAATTCTTTCCCCAATTCAAATGGCTACCTCTAAATCCAAAATTATACCTCTTGGTGGATATTTTTGGCCATGTCATGTCATATTTGTCACATTTCTACAATCAGGTATGAACTTTTCATACTTGTCATATAATCTTTCATCATTGGTTGTCATAGAGTGGAACACCTTGTCTTCTAGTATTTTCCTCTTCCATGGGAGTTAATCTCCTTTACCTATTAGAATTCCTTGGCTCATTATATGATATTTGAAACCTTATCACCCTCCAATAAGGTTACATTTCCCACGTGTTCTAATTTGGATGAATATCATGCCAAGTGTGCGGGGAATCTAGTCATCCAAAGGCTCCACAAGCTTCCAAGTGTCTTCATGAACCCATGTCACCTTATTTTATTATAATTTATCATTTATGTGACCCATTATAAAAGTGAATATGGTAAACTAAAGTCCTTTTGGCTCTCTAAGCCCCTTATTACAAAATTTATGTTTCCATATCAACGTAGGGAACTAGTAAGTTGGTGGAACATTATTTGCAAGTAGTCTTATTTGGAAATTATTTAATTGGGGACATGACACCCCAATTTTGAGGATTTGGAGGATTGGAAATGTTTAACTTCTCAAATTGTTGAGTTTATTGTTGCATAGAAGGTTGGATGAATGGTATTCATTCCATGGGGGGCACGAGTATGGATAGTAAGGGTTATACCTCGGTGGTCGGATATAGGATGGTTGTGCTGCATAAGATGTATATGTAGGAGTAGGCGGTGCCATTTGTGATTGGGAAATCGTTTGTACTTGGATTGTACCAAGGTAGGACGGGTTGTACGGTCTATTCTCGGGTTGTCCAAATGAGGGATTTGGAACAGTAGTAGGGGGAGTTGCAACAACGGGGACACATGAGTATTACACCATCATGGGGGGTGATGCAAGATTTGGTTGCAAGGGAACCTTACCATGGGAGGAAATGGACCCAATAATCCCATCCACAGAATGTGAAATCCCTGTAATGGGATAATATAATGATTGATGCCAAGGGGAATCTAGTAGTACGGTGTAAAAATATCTTGATTAGGCATAGATGAGGCCAAAGTGTTGGGATTTGAGAATCTACTCTTCCTCGTTTTGAGGAATTAAGGTAGCCACATCCTTTGCAATAGAAAGTTGGAGACATTTGAGGAACAAATCCAAAAGGAAAGGATGTTAAATGTTGATTTTGCACAAGATGTGGAGACACTGCCATTAATAGATATGGTATGCGGTGTGTGTCATGGTGTTTTTTCGAAACTCTATGATCTCCTTCCTTACCTTGCGTCAATTTTGTATCAGTTGTTGGGCCTAGATGGTATAGTGTCATCTCCCTACAATGAGCTGAGTGACTCGTAGGGGAGAGCGAGGAAGCTATACCTTAGCTTTTATCTCCTTGGTCACGGTACACTTCTGATTCGATATTTCTTTGAACACTTGATTATAGTAGGATTTAATAGAAACGTAAAAGACAACAATACTATGTTTCATAAATAATGCCTAATGAACATAGATTGGTGGATTTTGTTTGGAGGCCTATCCCGATCAATCCTACCAAACTAAAATATTTTTTTGTGACCTCATGTGTAGGATTTTACTTGGTTAGTATTTACAATGGTTGATTTTATGGTTTTTGCTTGAATTAAGGTGTGTAAGGGAGGTATTTCACAATTCCCTTCCTTTCTGATTCATCGAAATCATGAATAACATACTCGGATTGAAAGAGTCCGTTAGGTCCCTTAACATGTGCAAGTGGGAAATCACATGTAATGTAAGCAAATTGTATTGTTTCAATTAACTAAAGTGCTAAAAAAAATAGCAGAAATTGTAACTTGATCTCTAAAGAGATTAATGATGCTTGTCAGAAGAAACAAATCCTAAGTGTGCAATGGAACACTTCACTCCCATTTCTGATTCAAAAAAATCATGAAGAGAATAATTTGAGAGAGGAGAGTCTTTAGGTATTTGATTGTGTGAAAAAAGTGGATTCTACACTACTTGAACTAAATATGTTTAAGTAAAGCAAAGAAGCATAAGATGTCTTGAATACTAATGACAACAATGTTTCCCTTTAGAAGCCTCAAGATTGGTTACCTAAGTAGATTTCAAGGGATGACCCCTTTACTTCCTAATCTTAGTCTATATGGGATAATTACTAAAGAAACAAGTAAGTATTGTAAGATTACTTAGTTCTAGTTCATTAGTGAGCAACAATTGGGCTTTGAATTTGTTGACTGAACTGATAAAAAGAAAATAAAGAACAACAATGCGGGAAGCAAATTTACCATCGCATTGCAGCGGGGAAAAGAGACTTACTGACACGTTGTTATTCTAGTACAATGAGTATGAGGATGTGTTGATGTGAGATAGAGAACCACATGAGCGGAAGTCTATTTATGTGCACGGGAGCATGACTATCGAAGGGATCTCTGCTCTGTCAGGGTGCTTAGGACGTCGAGAGCTGCACATTTGATAAAATGGAAAAGACAACTTCTTGGGGGGCGAATTTCTGGGTTGAAAGATAGAATCGTCTTCACCTTCAAAGCATAAAATACCAGAAATTATCCACTTCAAAAACAACAACCTAATTAAAGAGAAATGAACAAAAAATGAAGTATGGTCATCATAAATACTGTTGTGGAAAAGATTGCACAAGAGTGATTTCTTCCCACTTGGGGATGGTCAAGGAATTGTAGGCTGCAATAAGGCCTCAATATTAGGAGACCCTTTTGTGGGTATGGTGAGTTGAAATAATGACCCAAGTGATCTAGCAAGTGGCTATTAGTGGAAAATAAAACAAAACAAAGAAAATGTAAGAAAAACTAAATAAAATTCCAAAAGGGAGTAGAGGGTTCAAACTTCAATAACCAATGTGATCCAAACCACTTGCATATTTCCCAATGGTCAAGCTAGTACAACATCTTGGAGATGTGAGTTACAAAAGGAGGAAAAGAATCTTCTAAAGGGAGCCCCTTCTTGTCCAAACTTGTTTTTTAAATGGTTAAGGAACAAAATGAGAATAACAGTTGTCCCTTGGAGGAAGGAGTCAAGGGAGATTTGGATAATGCTTGACAAGAGGGAAGAGGTGAGTTATTAGGGAGATCAATCACAATTCCAACAAAATAACCCTGCTCAATTTTGTTCTTAAAATAAGCATGCCTATGGCTTTCATTTATAGGCCAGTAGTAAGAAATATCAAGATATTAATGTGAACCCAATGATCCATTATTTGGTTCCAAAATACACCAAGAGTCCATTTAAGGAAATCAAGTGTCTAGAGAGCCAAAATTCGAATTCTTTGAGTAAGTGGAGATTTCATGAGTCTTCAATGAATCGATGGTGGGTGAGATCCCGTCGTTTGTATCATTTGCATGGATCTCGAAGGAAAATATGTGTTGTTGCACGAGATTTGTTCTGGAGACACATTGTAGCATGTATAATCAGACTATTAGTCGTGTGTTTGTGTCATTTGATTGCTTTGATACATTTTGGGTCTCAGGCTGCTCTTTGGATCTTGTGAAGATGTGTTCACCTAGATGCATGTTGTATGTTGATGGTGCTTTACTGTGTAATTCGTGAAATTGTTGTATGTGTCGAGTTTTTCATGATAACAATAGTCATTGGAAATTTTATTCAATGTGGAACAAATGTAAACATTTACTTTATGAAATAGTGCTTTAGATGTTTCTAAAAATTGAACATAAAAGTGTATGTAGCCTTGATTTGACAAAAAATTCCAAATTGGTTAGTTACCAGAATGCATGAGAATTAATTCTATGATTTTCCAAGAATGTTATGAAGATAAAAAATGTTCTTATGTAAATTATTTTGCAGATACGATATCATATCAAGGACAACTAAGGGTCAATATTCAGTATAGTGCAAGTTGTAAATCCTTGGTTTTTGTTGGGCCAATAAAACCATCATCATGGATGATGAACATAATCCCTATGTAGTTGAAACATATGCAATGGTAGAAAATACACATGTTGAGAATGTAGAGACATAATCTAATGGTCGAATAAATCAAGCAACTCCCCAAGATATTACAAAAACCATGATAATCCTAAGAGTGGAACTACAAAGTTGAGGGGTAGATCATGAAAGGTTGATAAGAGCTCGAGAAGTATAGAACATGTTGAATGAATCCTTGATCCAAATATTAATACAAATTTAGAGGAATATTCACCATGGGAAACACTCACGAAATAAGGAAAAGAATGGGAGTAGCTCAAGTAGGTACTCTCACAAGAGGTCCCATAGCTCAAGAAGGGTTTATAGAGATATGAAATATATTCTATAATTATCTTCTAGTGAGTCATTTTCTTATAAATAATCCACTGAAGATTCTAGTTATCCATCTCATAGGGAGTAATAAGAATAGGCCTTTCAAGAAAAACTCTCGTGGGGAATTTTAGAAGGACAATCCTCCCACTTTTGATGGTGAAGTAAAATATGGCCAAGGAGTTGCGGCTTGGATTCTTAGGATGAGGAAGTATTTCCAAGTCCAAGACCACTCTGGGAACATGAAGGCAAGTGTGGCTATATTTAATTTAAATGGAATAGCTTCTATATGGTGTGATTACCTTGGACAAGTCAAGAGGATCAATGAAAGGAAGATAGTGTGGAAAAAATTAAAGTAATTCAAGAAAAAGGATCTTTTTGATAGGTACTATGATGACAAAATTAAAAATATCGATGAGTTGAAATTGGGAAATGAACATGGAGGATTATTCCAATAAATTCTTGGAGTTGTTGAGGTATGTTAAGTATATAATAGATGATAAGGTCAACATTCATGGTTTTCTAAGTGGATTACCTCATTCATATAAGGATAAAATTGAATTTGATGAACCTCAAACTCTAGATGAAACCATAAGGAATTCCAAGTATTGTTATGATTAGAACAAAATTAGACTAGAAATCCATAAGGCATGGAAGGACAAGAAAATGAGAAGTTTGACCAAAGAAAGAGGGGATTTGATCCCCCTTATTTCATAAACCAACAAAGGCATCTGCCACAGTGTGTGACTAAGCCAACTAAGATTACGAAATATAAGCCAATACAGGCACTTGAATGTTTGGTATGTGGAGAGGACCATTTTGTTAGAAACTATCTACATCAAAATGGGAGTGCCAAACATGTTCACAACATCTAAGATGTTGAAACTGTGTGTGCGGTATAAAGGATTACCCCTAGAATCTATGCTACACTAGAGTACCACCAAGAACACCATCAATAAACTATGGTTGAGGTTGAAGACCAGCGTAGATCCAACTCGTAGGCTCTATCAAGGGCCGAGAGGAATCAATTTCTCAAGGTGCAAATCTCTTTTTAGGTATTGCACTCAATGAGCTATCAACTTGGTGTGTCCTACATATAGTCATTGATTTGATTCAAACCAAAAGACACATTTTTATTTAAGGTCCACATATAGTATTTTTATTATTAATATTTAATATTATTTATGGCCTACATATATTATTTTTTATTATTTTTTATTTTGTTAGGAACGAACATTACAACATCTCCTTATACATGGTTTTAAAACCATATGGAAGATCCTCCTAAAACTATGGGTTGCTTAAGAGCCTTGCACATGGTCTTAAAACCATTTGCAAAGCCCTCCTAAACCATGTACAATAAAACCATGGGTTGTTTAGGAGGCCTTCCACATTGTTTTAAAACCATGTGCAAGGCCCTCCTAAACCATGTAAAATAAAACAATGGGTTGTTTCGAAGGCCTTGCGCATGGTTTTAAAACCATGTGTTTTTCCAACAATTTTTTGCGGATAATTCAATTTTTTTATTTTTTATCATTTTGTTTGGTAGGAACATTACAACATCCTCACCATATTGTGTTTTTTTATGACCCTTTTTTGTGTGGATAATTAATCTTTTACTTTTTTATTGTTTTGTTACATAGGAACATTACAACATCTTCTAGCCGACATTTATTTTGGATGATAATTAAAATTTTATTTTTTATTATTTTGTAAGTAACAAAAGTTACAAGATCTCCCTCACATTTATTTTGGCTGATAATTATTTTTTTTTTATTTTTTATTAATTTGTTAGTAACAAAAGTTACTCAACAAACCTTACAAGATCTCACTCATATTAGGCTATTTTTTAGCCGACATTTATTTTAGTGGATAATTAATTTATTATTATTATTATTATTTTGTAACGTTACATCACGTTACAAGATCTCCCCCATATTGGGCTGTAGAACGCCTCTCGGTGCAATAAGATTCCTAAGAAATCTATTTCTATTTTGATTGACCTTGGATCTACTCATGGTTATTTCACTCCTAAAATTGTTGAGATTTGTTCTTTTGAGAAAACAAATCATAGTAAATCATGGCTGGTCCAACTAGCCACTAGAACCAAGAGTAAAGTTAGTGAAAAGATAGAGAAATACACATTAGAATAAGTATTAAATTACTACATCTTGAGAATATTGCATAACTTTAAAAGTTCCTATTTTTTTATTCAAAATTGATGAATCTAATAACTACACAATCTTTGAAAACAATTAATAATTTCAACATAGTTAATTCTCATAAATTTTCAATTGCATGAAGAAGATAATTGTTTAATATGTAATGCCTTGTACTTATTTCTTCAAAATTAATATGATTATGGTAATGTAATAGGATCATGTCGTGTATTAATTGATTAAGTTCAATGATTTGTAAATTTGATGTTTATTAGCCAGTTCACTCATCCTCGAATGTTAGAAATGTTATTTTTATCTCATCACATGACTTTTGTAAAAAATGATATTTTTAAATAACTAAAACCTACATAGTTTCATATTTAAAATAAAAAAATCCACTGATGGAGTTTTATTTATTAGTAGTTGGGTCTCAAGTTCAAAAACTATTTATCCTCGTAAAGTAAATTATATTTATAATTTAGGGTTTAAGATATAGATTCGTAATGATAGCTAATCAACATTCATGATGTTTATCCACTGCTCACGAGCTTCCATAGCTTTGATGGAGATGTCTACATTTCCCATTTTGTAAACTCATACACTTTGCTTTCCCAATTCACTTGTATTTACAATGGTTTTACTTAAATATTTATGAATGGAGGAAAGTACATCTTTCTTCCATTCATGGGATTCTATATGTTTCCAAAGGAAGATTTCTATGCTTAAAAAATTCAAAATTATTGTTTTGATTTTTTCAGACTTAGAGGTAAAATGTATTCTTTACTATATAAAACATACCATTGTTATATATTTGATGTTCACCAATCAAAATTTTATTGATGAATATTAAGAAGGAAATTCGTACATATCTTAATTAAGAAGAAAATGTTGAAGATTCTAGTCAATGCATCTGTTTCAAGAAAATATTTTACCATATTGGAATTGTTTTTAGACATAAACGAAACATTATTTTTATAATACCATGTATTATTGAATGCACATGGATTGCATGAGTTGATTAAATGAGGGATAAATGACAAGAAATAATCATATTTTGTAGTGACGCTACATAATTTTAAAGAAATAAAACTTTAAAGCAAGTTAAGTGAAAATAAACTTGCAAAATAGATAAGATATACAATAAATAACCTTAGTTCTCAAAATGACTTAATAGACCAAAAAATGTTAAGAGGAAACACCTATTACAGGTGATCCTAAACTTTCT
Organism: Pseudotsuga menziesii; assembly: GCA_001517045.1. Classification (NCBI taxonomy): domain Eukaryota; kingdom Viridiplantae; phylum Streptophyta; class Pinopsida; order Pinales; family Pinaceae; genus Pseudotsuga; species Pseudotsuga menziesii. Next base: position 591,989 of record LPNX010931726.1, read on the forward strand.
CCATGCATATCAAGAGAGTATGAATTTTGCCCTTACATTGCTTCCATAATAAAAGGTCCTACCCATAAGTTTCCGAACTAACCATGAATACCACGTTCCTCCATTCTCTTATCCCATTTAGGACTAGATCTCTAGGAAGAAAGACCCTATATTTAGCCTTTTTATCAAACAATATCTTCATCTTTTCTTGTTAGGTTTGTCATTTCCGATTTACTTGTTCTGGCCTACTAAAATTTGATGAGTTAATTATTTCTTCTTTGTATATCATTAGGATCCTACTTAATTTCTTACAATGTCTTCATTTATAGAAATCCTAACTGAACCATGATGATAACCTCAATGCCATAAATCAGTTGGAAAGGGGAGGTTCATGTGGATCTCTTTGTACTTATTATGTCTTTCCACAAACCATATTTAACTTGTGAGTCCCAGGATTTCTTTTTATCATAAAGGATATTCTTTGATATTTTTCATCAAGTTCTTATTTGACGACTCAACTAACCTATAACCCTATGGATAATAAGCAGTCGAATTCCCCAAAATTATGTTATACCTTTAGGGGGGATCAATCATTGAAATAGAGATAAGCACCTTGGAATGATTTGCAATGATATTTATGGGACACACGAAGCATGATAATATATTTCTAAGAAGTTGATTACCAATGTATCTATATCATTTCTCACTGGAACTGCTTCAACCCATTTTGTAAAGTTAAAATCCATCTATGTTTTTCATTGAGGGGAGGATGAATCTCACCAATAAATTACTAATCCCATTATTGTAAATGGACTTGAACCTTAATGTCTTTAATAGACAACGGTGTGAATTAATGTTTTCTTGCAAATAACTAACATTCAATGTAAGCTTGCACCTTCTTCTTTTTTACTTGAGTAAAATATGTTATCTAGTAAAAAACACATCTCAAAATATTGTATGTAGTCACTCTATAAGGATAATCTCCCCCACAACAACATTGGTGAAATTTAGTCATGAAACAATTAGTTTCTTCCTCAATGGCACAATTATGAAGAATTCCAACTAGATCCTTCCAAAAACAATTTCCCCCAAGATATAGATCTTAATGGATTTAAATTTTAAAGATGCAGATTTTAACTTATCTATATGGGGAGGACATTGAAGATGTTTTAAGTACAATATGGTGTCAGAGTACCAGGGGGTGTTACATAAATTTTTACTTACTTCTAGAGGGTTTTGGCATGAATCTTCGATTTCATATTGAAATTCATATTTGTTTATGAATGTATCCCTCCATCAAAGGGTTAATTCCTAATGCTTTGGAATTCAATTAAGCCATCAATTTAGAAAAACCTTGGCCCTTGATAAATTTATAGATTTGATTTCAAGATCATTTTCTTAACTTTTCATATTCCACTTTCTCCTTCTCCCATTGCAATCATGTTGTCAAAAAATATCCATCACTATTGCGTGGGAACAAGAGATAGTATTTTTTAATGTAGAATATAATATCCAAAAGATTTAAGAGATTATACAAGAAAAAAAAGCTTTTTTTTCCATGATATTGCATTTTAATTTAGTGTCACGTAATGCTCTATTGAAAAAGGCAATAGGTTGTTCATAACCATATTTAATGTTTTGCAATAAAAATGTTCCCATAGTATATTCTGAATAAAAATGGAAACCCATGATATCCTTTGTATAGTCGGGACTTACTAGCAAAGGATATTCTTTGAATGCTTTCATGATCTTATAGAAAGAGTTCTTGCTTTCTTCAATCCATTTTCTTTGCTCCCTTTTTTCAACATGTTTATGATATTCTTCACAATTTATGTGAAGTTGGAAATGAACCTTCCTAAAACATCTATAATTCCTGGGAAAGAATAAATTTCATGTTTGTGTCGTGGGAAGTAAATATATTTTGACTAGATTCTACAATTTCTGGATCAATAAGAACCTATTCCCTTGAAACTCTGTGTCCCAAGAGCTTGCCTTCAATCATGACAAAGAAGGATTTATTAGAATTTAAATATCCAAACCTCTAGAATTTAACAAAAAAATGTTGTATGCTCTTTTTTCAGATTTAGAGTAGATTGTCATGTCATCCAAGTAGATGGGTATAGACTAGTCCTTTTCATCAGCAAATGCAATATTTATAGCTCTATGAAATGTATCTCTTGCATTCATTAAACAAAACAACATTTTTTCATACATGAAAGTCCCCCCTGGAGTAGTAAAAGTTGTCTTGTATCTATATTATCTTTGTATCACTACTTGATTGTATCCAAAAATCCATCCATCACAGAGATTCTATGAGCACCATTCACCTTCTGTAAAATATGATCAATTTTTGGCAATGGGTAATTGTCCTTCAATGATACTCTATTTAGATTTCTAAAATCCACACATAGGCAAATTTCTCCATTCCATTTCGTCACATGAACAAGATTATCTACCCATTTAGAATATGTAGTGTCCAATCTTGGCGAATATATTGTTTTGACACCCAAGGATGATGATTTTTTATGGATTTTGTATGCCATACTTATATGTTATGGACCTAGTTGGGTCACTTGATTGGTGAACACTAATATGTATGCATATATTATATACATGGTTTCATCCTTGCTTATGGGCGATTATATCTCTAATTGTGTGTAGCCCGTGAATTCAAGAAAATGATATGTGGGCATAGTTACAACTTGGGCTAGGCCACATTCCCACATAGGACAAAGTTCAATGCAACTAGAAAAAATTCATAGGAAAGTCGACATAGCTCAAGGGTGAAATGCTTGGTAAGGATGGGTTTGAAAGCATCCCCATCTTGGGAAATAAGGATCTCATAATAAGGAATTGGGACTAAATCCTTGGATCAAACAATATATTTCCTTATAGGGGCCATGTAGATATATTCTTATTCATAGTAATTACAAACATATAGAAGAAAATATAATACATGTCTTAATGCAGTAGTATTACTGAACACTTAATTTTGGGGTTCCCGTTTATATAAGCAGTTAGACTCATAGTCCATTATTTTCCTTGTCTTAGAGCTCTCAAGCCCTTGATATTTTTGTAAACTAGCCCATAAATCACACTCAAATTCTCGTTTGATAGTAGCACGCACACCTTTATTCTCTTAATACCAACGTTATTGTAGTTCAAAATGTCATTAAAACCCAATATCATCATAATATCTTCAATGAAACATGTACGAACCAATTAAATGCACTAGATTTACTCATTATTGCAACATGGTTTGTAGAAGTCACTTGGGTTGTTTTCAAATGTGATTTTGTTTCCTCCACAATGGAAAAGGATCATACATGTGTCTTAGACTGGTTTCTAATTTCCAGAGGTGAAGATATGAGTTAAAAAAAATGCATGTTCAACCTCCACCATTAATCGGAGATGTTGATCTATCCATTACGATCATTGTTAGATCTAAGTGATAACTTTTAAACTTATCATTTGGACAATGCATATTTTCTTTTACCAATAATATTTAAACATGTAATTTGAACTACACATCCAAATGTGGATGTTAAAAACATTTTTTACCACTGGATGGTAATTTTGTTTTATTTGGATAAATATTTTTGACGCAATATTATTTGACTAAGACATTCCAACCACATCATGTGAGTTGCAACTCTTGTTTGTATCAAAATTCATCAATTTGTTCAGAAATATGTACACCTCAAATACTTTTACCATTGAAACAAAAAAATTACAACATAAAGAAAAGAGGTGAAACTCTCAAATAATCTAAAAGTGATTTTAAGAAAATGAAAGAATTAACGCAACAAAATTGTGGGATTATGCAACTGAAATAGAAAGTATCATCACACAATCATGATAATAGTTCAAAATTATACGAGGGAAGTGAAGGATCAATTTATAAATTGGTCCAATCAAAGAATCAAGGGGTGTCCTTAGTATGTGGTATGAATAAATGAACCTGATAAGGGGCAAGGCCCAATCATGATATTGTGATGGTCTTGTCAAGATTGGAAATATTGATTCTTTCAAGACAAGCCAAGAAGGATGCTCGAATCGCACTTACATGGGGGGGTGACATGTGAATCGTGAACGATTAAGACATCAATATGGTAATTCGAAATGAGAAAGGTAAGAGGGACCAATTTATAAATTGTAAGTTGATCTAGAAATCAAAACGAAAGTTCGAAATCATACAAATGGAAGGGTCTGATATGCAAATAGGGATGAGCACCTAAATTAAGAAACTACAATTCAAAAGCATCTAAAATTTCATCATTAAATTAAGTCCAAGGAAATAAACAAAGAATGAAATCAAAATTTACCCAACCATTCAAGAAAAGTGATCTAACAAAAGAATGCCATTTCCTTGAGCAAAGATTTAGCTATCTTGAGAATAACATAAGCAATATAAAAGAATGACTAAAAAGGTAAAAGGGGGGCCTCCATTTTATTCAATAAAATTGGGATTATTGTTGAGGGATCGACAAATGGCAACACAACCGATGAAACCAAGAAAATATGAGACTTTACCCTTTAACCACTGATCTTATAAAGCAAGTGAATCTTGAACTAGTAATGTGATCACACTACAAACTCCAAAAAAATAGGTTCCTGAAATGTTTCATGTAAGACATGAGTCTTAAGTATCTCAACCTTGGAACTTTGATTATTTATCAGTTTCTATGTTTGATTGTCATGTGTGGTGAACTCTTCATGAGCATCATGTAATAATATACTATTCACTCATAATCACGGGTAATTTATGTTTAATATATCTTTAGTCGTAACTGATTAATAAACAAAGTTTGGCAAGGATTTACGAGTGTGTCTAGTCTTCATTGGGCCCATGAGGGATAGGTCAAAATTGATTATAGACAATATCCATATACAATCCCAACATAGAGAATCTATTGAAAAAAAAAGTTGTGAGACAAATCAAAAGATTCATTTAAAATCATCAATATCAAAATTAAAAGAAAACTATCATTGAAAGTTCATCCAAAAAGAAATGCAAGAAATAAATAACTCAAAACTGAAAAATAAAAGCAATTGAAACCTACTATTTACATGCTAATTGTTAGGAATCAGTCACTATTAGAGGAGAATTGGGTAAAAAATGGGCCTCTCAACCCTAATCCAAATTCCATGTCATCATGTATTAGCCAATCTTTAAAATTCAAAAGAGGTGCATGCAAAAATTTTGGAGGAAAAAAACATTTTTTTCTCTCATATCTTTAACTTATATCCTTGTAGGATTACTCAAATTTCAAGATGGGGCACTCGTTGAATGGAAAATTAAATTATGCATCCAGCAAGTTCCCAACCTGCATACTTTTAACAACTTCCACATCACGGAAAACTAAAAATACATTAAAAAACGTTTTTTGTCTCACTAGAAACACGACTTTTTTTTGTAATTTTCAGTTTTTTGTGATGTGGATGATGTTAAAAGTATGCAATTTGGGTATTCGTTTGATGCAAAATTTAATTATGCATCCAACAAGTGCTCTGACTTGAAATTTGAGTAAACCTACAAGGAGATAAGTTGAAAATACGAGAGAAAAAAAGTAGTTTTTTAACTCTCTCTTTCTACTATTATTTTATAATTGAAGTATCTTTTCATAATTTGACCATTGGTAGGGAGAAGATTCAATTGTCACTCCAAGTTTTGCAGTCTATATGTGCCAAGGTCGGGATTTTCAACTATTTGAAAGGAACCAACCATAGTTATTGAAATTACAAATATTTTTGTTTTGGATGATTTGGTTTATCTCATTTAAGCACTAGATCCCCCACTTCAAATTATTTATTGGTAGAAGAATGTTTGTCAAACCATAGTTTAACAATTTGTTAATGGGGTGAATTTTTTTTTCTCTCTCATTCTTTTTCTAGTTCCAAAAGGGTGTAAATTGTGGTTTTGAGAGCTCACGAACTACTTCTCATAGAGGATTGAGCGAATTGCAATGAATGAATACAAATGTTTTGGGGAAGGACATTTTATTTACCATAAACCAAAAAATATGGTGATGAGGCTAAAGCTACCTTAAGTGTAACTCAATCTAACCAAATGGAATTTGGGAGTGCATTATGTCAAATTCTATGGCGATAAACTATAATCTTTTTCAGAATTTGAATCATTTTTTTATTGGTGGACTTATCTACACCATTCCCTTGATGATAGTAATTGGTTGAATATTGAACAATGTTTTTTTTCTCTAAAGAAATTTTAGTCAGTTTCAATGAAAAATATGACGTGTTATAAAAAAACTAGAATAGGAGGAATGCCAAACCTTGTGATTACATATTGTTCTAAGAACTGGATGACCACATTTTGTTACTCATGTTAGAGGTATAGCTTATGCCCATATGGTAAAATAGTTTGTAGTTGTCAATAATTACTTGTGTCGCTTTGTAGCATTTGTATTGATTTCATCAATGATGTCTAATCCCCATTATTCAAAAGGAGTAGCTATGGTAACATGTTGTAAGGGGATAACAAATTTTTAATATTTTCCAACACATAATTGATGGAATTTGCATTTTCTAACATAAACGCGAGTATTGTTAAAAAGGATAGGCTAGTAGTAGCTTGGTTTGATTTTTTTTTGTGTTGTACTTTCTACTAAGAAGTGTCCTCTAGCAGGTCCATCATGTAATTGTTTAAGTACCTTTTTTGACATCATCTTTTTCCAAGCATATCAACAATGCCCTGTCATATTTTTATGAGAAAAAAATCATCAACAAACTAATATTGGGCAGATTTTACACTTAGTGCTCTTTTATTCTTGGAGTCAAAATGAAAGAAACTTGATCCTTGATGTAAATAATATTTATTTCATCGTACCATGAACCTATGTTGGATGGAATAATTAAAATTGCATTTATTTGAAAAGTTGGTTCATTTTCCCATCAATTTTCTTATTCAATCACATTATCATGAGCTTTAGATACAAGCTTGCATAATCCCTCCCCCCTAATTGATCCTGGTCATGCCTAGGTGCACACTAGGGATAACAGTCGACTGAATGAGTCACACACTATTATGGTGGAAGCTTAGAAAAAGAATAAGTAAAGCAGGAAATACACTATATCGACAAAAAGTATACGCACTGACAATATGCAAGAATTCAAACCAATTTCTATTATTACTTATTCTCCATGAAAGTTGGTTGATTGTTACAATAATGTACATGTTTATATAGAATGCTGAGACGCTTGGGTGAATACCCGTTACATTTAGTTACAAGAGAAATTATAACGGTTTGAAAGCTCAACCATTGTAGAGTACTGGAAGACAAAGACATTCTGTCGATATTCAACAGTCGTTGGTGTCGACAAAGCACGCCAAGATGATGTATGTCGAGTAAAAAACCTGTTGAGGTTGTCAACGTTGATTGTGTCGATATTTGGACTTGTCAAAGCCGAAGCAGTCAAAGTAGTCGAAGTTCTAGACTTTATCGAAGTTCGAAAACATTCCAACTATTGGTTGGATCATTCCTCCTTCCTTAAGAAACAATGGTCTCCATTGTGTATTCATTCAATTGAGGAAACTTATTGGCTATTTCATTAGAAGAGTACAATTTTCCTTACGCGGGGAGTTGTCCAGCTTTAGCTACTTGAAACGAAGGAATGGAGTTCATCCTTATATGGTGTATGCATCGTCCCATAATGGTGTCACAAATAAGAGGTTCTTAAACATCTGGATGGATGTCTTCAGATTCTGTTGTATGCAATTCGTTCCATTCCAAAAATGGTGAATGCTATGGTCAAAGTAGATCTACATTAAATACTGGATGTAGGCCAAGTCATACAGGAATGTCAAGCTGAAAAGTGTTTTCTCCATTCTGCTTAAGGATACTATACAAACCATATCGCAAAGGTTTCATATTTATGTATGGGCCAATGAAGTGCTCCTTCTTTAGATGTAACCAGACCTGATCCCCAATTTGGAATGAATGAGGAATGCGATGCTTGTCATGTCAGGACTTAGCTTTTGCATTAGATCGTTGCAACATTTCCCGTGCTTGCTTCTGAATGTTGTAGATTTGATCTCTAAACTTCAATTCTTTTTCCACTTCGCATCCTTCAAAGTCGGTGTCATTCAACTGTGTCGAGGAACTGATCAAGTCAATAGGCGTTGAGGGTTGAAATCCATAACATATCTCAAATTTACTCTTGCCCGTAGAACTATGTTGAGCATGACTGTAGTTGTGTTGTATGTATGGAAGGTGAGTCATCCCATGTTCGATGATGCTGGTGGTTGTACATGCGAAGCAGTTGTACTACCAAGCGATTCACAACTTTCATATGTTTGTCTGTCTACAAATGGAAGGATGTTGACAAAGAAAGTCTCATGTCTAGCTATTTCCAGAGACTTTTCCAAACGGTGTTGACAAATATAGCATCTCTGTATGAGATGATGGTCATTGGGAGGCCATAATGTTTCCAAACATGTTCGAAGAAGAGTTGAGTAGTCTTCTATGTTGTTGTAGTCTTCTTGCATAGTATAAGTATAGCCATCTTGGAAAATCTGTCGACTACTACTAAGATTGCATCATACTGATGTTTGGTAGTCGGATATCTTGTAAAGTAGTCCATAGAAATAGATTCCCATGGTCGATTAGATATTGAAAAGGGTGTGTACAGTCCTTGTCGTCAATTTGGCGGTTTAGTAATGGCACAAACCATGCACGATCGAATGTACTTGTTGACATCAGATTTAAGTGAAGGATAGTAAAAATACTTCTGGAGGATAAGAAGTGTTTTTGCGACTCCAAAATGTCCTGCAATATTGTTGTAGTGTGCATCCCATATGAACTTCTATCGGTGCTCATCGGTCAGTACACAAAGATTTCCAGGTTTGTATTGCAAGGTGTCATTCAGGATGTAGTCGGTAGTAGACAGTGTGTCGGACTGAAGCTGTCGATAAATTATAGAGAATTCGTAGTCTACCAAATGAAATTGTGGCCAAGTAGTGGTGTTGTAACCCATCATACTCATCACTGTAGATAGTAGAGTAATGGGTGGTTGGTTGGGACAATAGGCTGCAACATTGGATTTGCGTTTCCGATATTGAATTACCAACTGAAATTGTAGCAGGTAATTAATCCACTTGAGCTGTTGAGTTGTATGTAGTTTCGATTGGGACAGAGTGAATTGCAAAGGTTTATGGTAAGTGAGGATGACCATTTCCTTTCCAAAAATGTAGTGTCTCCATTACTTAAGATCTTGCACAATGTTGTATGGTTCCTTTTCATACGTTGAATACCTTCTAAGAGTGTCATTGAAAGTTTTGGAATGAAATGTGACCGGGTGACATGACTGAGTAATCACTGCGCGAGAGCATAGTTCGATGCATTCATCTCAATCTCAAAAGGCTGGTGAAAATCAGGTAACACAAGTAATGGTGCAATACAAATCTTATTTCTGAGTTGTTCAAAATCTTGTTGTTGTGTCGGTGTACATTTGAAGATAATTTTATCATTTCCTCTAGTCAATGGATTCAAAGGCCACGCTATGTGACTGAAGCCAAGTATGGACCGTCGATAGAAATTCACCAAACCAAGAACACTTCCCAGTTCATGAATGTTTTGAGGAATGGTCCAATCTTTGATGATCTGTAATTTTTCTGGGTCGACATGAATGCTCGCAGAGTCAATTACATACCCCAAATATTTGATGGTGGTCATCGCAAATGAGCATTTTTCCATGTTCAGATATAGTCGTTGTTGTTGGAGAGTGTCGAATACTTGTTGAAGTTGTTTGACATATTATTCCCATGATCGACTGAAAATTAAGATATCATCGAGATAGACAATGACACACTTGCCGATGAAAGGTCGTAGAAGGTCATCCATATATCTCATGAAGGTTGCAGGTGCATTGGTTAAGATCAAAGGCATGACTAACCATTCAAACAATCCTTCCTTGGTCTTGAAAGTCATTTTCCAGACATCGGTGGACTTGATCATAATTTGATGATATCCCAACTTAAGGTCAAGTTTCGTAAAGAACTTTGCACCTTTCATATTGCCGATGATTTCATCTATCTGTGGAAGAGGGTATCTGTTCTTCACTGAAATCTTGTTTAGAGCTTGATAGTCGATGCACATGCGTTGAGTCCCGTCTTACTTTGGAACTAGGACGACTGGAATTCCACAAGGAGAGGAGCTGGGGTAGATATGACCCTTGTCGATAAAATATTGGATTTTCCTGTGAATCTCTTCATTCTCGAGAATGGATCTTCTGTAAACAAATGCGTTAGGTAATGAAGAACCAGGAACAAGTTCAATGGAGTGTTTTACTTGAAAATTTAGAGGTGTACTATGTTCGTCTCTTGAAATATGTTTTGATATTCCTCAAGAATGCGGTCAATTTGTTGTTGTTGTCGAGAGTTACGTTGGTCGATGAGTCGACTGGCTGTAGTATTTCTGGAACGCTGACACTTTATCATAATTAATGCGAACTTCTAGGCATGTTTGATAAGCTTATTTGTTTTTTTGGCAGTTATCATACCAACTATTGATGTAGGTTGTTGCTCTGGTATGTCATACCATTGATTCCAAATTTTGAAAATCACTTTCTGAGGTTGTGACTAATAAGTACCATGTCGATCCCACAAGTAAGGTTTCCCAAACAAGGCGTTAACTATGAAAAGCGATGCCATGTCATAGAGTACCTCATCTTCAAAAGTCTTAATGAAGTAGGCGGGTCTGCATTGGCATGTGATCCTTAGCTCCTATCCATCCTTCATCCAACTGATATTGTAAGGCTGAGCATGTGGAGTGGTGACAAGACCAAGTTTCTTCACAATATCTTCAGAAACAAATTTATTCTAGCTACCATTATCCACAATAAGATGTAATGGATTTTTATGAACCGTATCTGTGTATAGAACATGCACTCTCATTCTTCCTCATCGATGATAGTCGAGGATGTCAAAGTGGTCGAATTCGAAGCCAAGAGGGTTGTTGCATTTGGATCAGATTCTACCAAGAATCTGTTGGACAATTCAAAGGTCGACAATTTTTCCAAAAAAATCTTCCGATATTTGCATTATGACGTATCATGCCATGCTAAATTGTGATAATCACACCATTTCCTGGTAGGAGATTGTTTGCTACTATCCTTCTTGTCTTTCTGAAAGTTCTTCTTATGATAACCAGGCTTTGGCAGAGTCGGATAAGAAGGGTGCTTTGACTTGTCGGAGTCGACTGATCAGTTCTTGTCAAATGTTCAACCTGTTGGCTTGCTCGCAAAACATGATTTTCCTTTTTGTTAAGCTTCAAGCTTGCTGACGTAATGAAATGCATATGCAAGCATACTGATAGTGATAAAATCCATCTGTTGATGCATGTACAGGGATAATCCACTGACGTACTTCAAGACAAGCAATTTTTATTCTTCTTGGACGCCAAGTCTAGCCATCAGTCGATAAAACTCATTGGTGTAACTCTGCACGGGTTGGTCTTTCCACTGCCTTAGTTGCTGCCACTTCTTATACTGATGTTCAAGATAATTGGGTGGGTAGAACTCCTTTCAGGCGTATTTGATAAATTTTACCCATGTGTGTATGGGGTCGCCTTCTTTTTCCATTTTTGTCGATAGATTCTCCAACCAACAATGTACGGAGGTCGACATATTGAAGGATGCAATGGTGATCTTTTCCGCTTCGAAGCGTTGATTCACAGAGTAGTAAGATTCTAGTTGTTGTACCCAATTGTCGACAGTTTCCACGTCAATATTTCCTTCAAGATTCGGTATGTCCAGATTCATTTGTACTTTGAAGGGGCTGATTTTATCGGAGTGAAGTCGCATCGAGGATTCCCTGGAGTTCGAAGCGAATCACATGAGAATCTCGCTAAATTGGGCGAACATTTCAGTCCGTTGGCGAGCCTATTATTTTTCTATGAGTTGCTTTGTCTCATCACTTGCATGTCTATTGTCTGCTTCTTCACCCATCTTTTCTAAAGTCGAAGGAAGTGTCTTCTTGTGTTGCTGAGTTTGCGAGCGTGTTTGAACATGCATAAGTTAAATAACTTCAATGGAAGTGTTAATGTAACTTAAGCTATGAACAAGATTAAGCTCTGATACCAATGATCTAGGTCATACCCAAGTGCACACTGGGGACAAAAGTAGACTGAATGAGTCAAGCACTATTATGGCAGAAGCTTAGGAAAGGAACAAGTAAATCAGGAAATACACTATATCAATAGAAAGTATGCGCACAGACAATATGCAAGAATTCGAACCAATTTCTATTATTACTTCTTCTCCATGAAGGTTGGTTGATTGTTACAATAATGTACATGTTTATATAGAATGTTGAGACGCTTGGGTGACTACCCGTTACATTCAGTTAGAAGAGAAGTTATAACGGTTCAGAATTTCAACTGTCGTGGAAAACTAGAAGATAAATACATTCTGTCGATATTCGACAAGCATTAGTGCCGACAAGGCATGTCAAGATAATGTATGTTGAGTGTGAAGCCTATCGATGTTGTCAAGTTTGGTTGTATCGAGGTTCGGACTTGTT